>NWSH02000612.1:372032-408609 GCA_002382865.2 Heliothis virescens | reverse complement strand
GTTCAGAATTGACATTTTTTGCGATAGCTGAAAGTTTAAAGCCTCCGAACATCAAGAAAAACAAATCGCAGTGGTTTGAATTTCTCAGGGATATTCCGGGATATCATAATGTTAAAAAATTAACTCCGATATCCTTCGTTCACCCATCGCATCAAAAGTTACAGCAAGTATTCCAAATATCCTTCAATATGTCATTCTTTGACCTTTTTTCAAACGAAGATATTACTCCAAAAAAAGTAGTACTGCCATTACCTATCCATGGTTCCTTATCGGAAATTTTGTGTAGATTTCAAAACTCTGCTTAGATTTTCTATTAAATCATTATTTACAGAGTTATTGATAAACAAAGTGAACGACATCGTTTTTGCTTTGATTGACAATCATTCCTTGGAAAATCATCGTACAAACTAACCGATTACATCAAATGAAAGCGCATAAAATTTTCAAAAAAAGCTTTGGAGTGAGATAAAGAAAAAAAATTTTTTTATGAACTTGTAGCTTTCCAAAGTTATAAAAAATTCTGTAATTTTTTTCTTTCCTTGATTTCTTTAGTGCTATTCCAAAACTAGTGATTTAAAAAAAAATCATCGATAGATTTGAAAACTAGAATCTTGAATCTATAATTTCCTGGATTTCTTTTTACTGTACGATCATTTTCCTTGGAGATACAGCTTCTTGAAAATCCCATAAGAAAATCGTCCATGAAAAAATATCCTTAAATTTTTGTGAGTAGTGTAGAAACAAAAGTGTATCCTAAAATCCTAACAATAAATAAATAAACCTCAATACCAAAGCTTAAAAATATGAAACATGCAAAAACAGAAGTGACATTTGATAGCACCGCCGCGTGTCACTCGCGCCGACACCGCCCCATAAAGCTGACGTGACTGACGCATACTTTACGTTTTTATATTGTTTTGAGGATTTCTGCCTCTCAAACGTTAGGGGACAAATGGAGGTATCCGCATTTTGTTTTGGCTGTGTAAGGATTTATTATATTGATATAGATGTACAAGTATTTTCCTGCACAGTGGGTTGCCAACAATAAAAGAGCCTTCCTTCTGGTATTCTGTTTTTCTTCTATGATTATTATGAATTAGATGAAATGTTATCTACTCAGAGAACTTACAGTCTACAAAATATCTTCGAAGCAGTCAAATTATGGTTCTTATTACCCACAAATTGCCCAGCGGTATAAAACTCACACACAAGTAAGTTCTAGCGCAAACTCAGTAATTTACCTCGCCTACCGGTTTCATGTTAATTTTCAAATAGCTCCGTCAGGCATCCTGAAGCAATTATGTCAATTTGCTCCACAATCAAGATCTACCGCTTTATATGTACATTCTACTTATAAGTTTTTGTATCTAACTAGGAACGTAAAATGACGGCCATTTTTATAAAAAAAATAACCTCTGAGTACGTTTTAAATACCAGTGATGGTGTTGGTTCCGCGAACTTTGGATGTAGCAAGTTTCTGTATAGTTATTTAGTTCCAGTAGTGCAAGTCCATTTGGGTTATTGCTCTCTTTACTAGGAAAAAAAAAACTGAAAATATGATTGCATATGGGAAATCAAATATTTGAATTTCAAATGCATAGTATCGTATCAGTAAATAATAAAGACTGCTACAGACTGCTACTATAAATTCAATCAAATATAAAAGTGGTCCCAAACAAGCGCTCGTTTGGAGCACTTCAATTGACGGGATTATCGAGTCAATTAGTGACGTGTGTTTGTAGCCGGGGTTTTTACCTCTTGTCGCTTCTGTCCGCTCTATAAACATCTATGTCAGTCTACGTGTAGACCTCGTAGTTTTTTATGACATTATAATGAAATATTGGTCTTGAGGCAAACTTCAATAATCCCAATATGACCGTAGCTTACAATTGCCATTTTCATAAAACCGGCTCAAAGGACCGAAATTTAAAATCTGGTCCTTTAATACGTTGTGAACTTTAATATCAAACATCCACCTTCCGATAATCCCACCCTGTTCTTTGTGCTATCGCAGTAGCTGATCATGGAGACAGCAATTAATATCGTCTGGCTTGTCACCCCGTCACCCCCCGGATTGCCTATCTATCGGGTATTTGGCCACTGGGCTACAGGAATGTTTGTATGGGCGCGTTTGATTACACGCCTCCAATTAACACCATTCTGGTTTAACGCTTCTAATCACTTTGGGGTCGAAAAGGTCGCGTGTGTTGTTTTTGGATAATTTCTATTCGCGCTTCGGTACTCGAATAATAAACGCCACTTAGTAGCACGTGAAAGTCGAAGTCACCATTATTTATACTTTCGTTGTTTTAAGCAATCCAGTCTTACTAGGTACCAGGTTGCCCAAGGTTGAGGAAGGTCAGATAGTCAGTCGCTCCATGTAAAACACTGGAACTCAGCTGCATCAAATGAGACTGGAAGTCGATCCCAACATAGTTAGGGCTGATGATGTTAATATCAAACAATATATCTCGTATGACATATAAAGGATGTTGTCGTAAACCATGAATAATCCATAACAGATAGGCATGCATGTTACTTAATTAATAATTAGTTATTAACAGTGAAAGGGCCGAGCGATATGATTTATGCCACAATGGCAGCCAATTGTGGTGAGCCGACACGCACGCTTACTGTTACTGATTGACAACGAATTTGCTGACTGTATTGTTATTTGTTAATTCCCTTAATCATCGGAATACTTGTACATTTCAATATTATTCATGAAATTTCGTAAAAAATTGTTGCGCTATTTGTATTTCTCCGCTCCTAAGGTGAACGCTCATATAATTACTATTTCAACATAACCTGAATCAAATGAGCAGCAAATGAAAGCCTTGTTTCATTTCCTGAAAATTTTCAGCTCTTAACAATATTTACGTCTCTTTTTATCACCTATTGTTTTCCAAATACCTTTACAGGTTTCGCCAATCAAAACTGAGCTCTGTTTAATTGATTTAAAGTGTGTTTTGGCATAACAGAATGGTATAGTGCTAAGCCCAATGGAGTTTATCAGAATGTAAACTAAGTTCTCGTGTCGATAAACAGTTTACCGGGTGCGGAGAGTGTAAAACAGTTCTATGTTTGTTAGTCAGATTAAGGTGTAAGTTTGTTTAGAATTAGTTAATGAACAACTACTTCAAACATTTCGCAAACCTGATAAATATCTCCAAAGTATTTGCAAACATTTTGGACATCGTCTGCTGAGATGATGGAGAAAACAGATTCCTTGTTGAAAGCAATTAAAACGTTTGGGTACTAAAATGTTCTGACAGGCAACTTGGGAGTTATATCCAGACAATGTAGCAATTTTATTGTCTTTGAAATAATGCTATTATGAGTCAAATTTTCAGAGCCTGTTTACTAAAATCACAAAACTACGTAAATATCGTTATATTTCACCAATCAATGAAGCGTTATATTAGGCCCACTTTCAACACAATATAATCCATCACATCGCTCAGAAACCCAAAGATGTAAAAGCGATTAAAACTTTCCACTCCATCAACATTTCCACGTTCCCAACTCGATTTTTTGCCCACAAAACGTTTTAACAAAACACTTTATTTAATTACTTAGGAAAAATAAAAATATACAGAGGCTCCGTCCGTTTGTGCGCAATAAACCATTCAGATCGTCGCAACCGCATCTCAATTGCATCTCCTTTTAAAAAACTTTTTAATTTAAAGCGCTGCATCGCTTTTATGTATTTTCTGTTAAAGCGCCGTTTATGAGAATATCACGGTTTAATTATGACGGATTAAAGGAAATTTTGATGTTCAATGAATGCTGGAACTCGCTTTTAATGTAGCCTGAGATTGCTATATTACAAGTATAACTAAACTGCAAATTAAATAGATCGATGTCAAAAAAGTTTAGAAATCTCAATGAAATACGCGTACTTCTTCACAATATTTATGCCCGAGTGGCACCACTCGAGTATAATACCTACCTACCACTCACGATTGCCAATCTCTAGCAAAGTATAAGTAACAGCCCTCAAACCGCGGGGCCACTCGCCAAACCGAGGGCTGAGCCGTCCCGGCCTGCGGTCTCCGGAATTAGCCGCCGTGTCCCGGGATTAGCTCGAGTGCGCTGCATTAATTGAAGCACTAGCTACTTATTTAAAGAGATTTACGTGTCCCAAAATTTTGTTTGAAAGTTTGGGTTGTAGGTTTTACTTATTTTAGGTCCATTAGATGTAATACGTATTGGTTGATTCATGTGTTTTATTTCATATGATACTAAAACGATCTAATATTTACACAAAAGTACATATTACAAATGATAACAGTAACAAGAAGAAAGTGTAATGTAACCAAAGCTAACAATATACTACGCCACAAAACTAAACACATAACTAGAGTTTAATCCCGGCGTTCTCTAAATTCGTACCAAAGGACCAGCACCGCAGATACTCTTGACAAATCGAACGACGCGTCGCCCGCTGCGGTGTTCCGGGGTTAGTCACCATATTCCCGGGATTACTTCACATTAGTGCTGGACTTTGGGACTTAATGAGGCGGGGTTTTAACTTACATTTAGGTTTTTAAATGTTACTAATGTAATGTTAGTGTACCGTTTATAAATGTATTTTCTCTATACCATTCTCCGCACGTACACATACTGTATATTTTTACTGCGAAATCATACAAGGTATTCTGAACGTTTTCTGTGAAAAACGAAATTATATTTATTTGATCTAAACTTAAACAAGTTTTAATGCGGTGTATACTTCAAAGGCTGAAAAAGGTTAAATACATACGTGCTTTAAATTACGTTACATAACCTTTAAAATTAACCCGTTTTTGGACGTAATATTTATTTTCTAAACTAACTCCTTAATTACCGTGTAGTCCTCTAATTTTATACGTATTTGCAGTTGTTCCAGTAAGGAGCGACCACAAACTTGGCCGGACCCTTATAATTCAACCCGTTCTATGAGGTGGGTGGGCACTACTCCGCACAGTCGGTGCTACAGCCCACAGTTACACAAAGTTGTTTGTCCGTCCGTTTTTGCTCGTACAATGCCAACTTACAAGTGGCTTCTTCGGCAGTTCACGGTTTTTGCTTTCGGGTTTTGTAGAAGTTCGGACACAACCTGTTTGGGGTTCACAAATTGTTTAGGACATTTTAGTTTGGTTAGGACTGAACTCCATCTGTGCACAAAGAAATTGGAGCTACATTTTTTTATTTGCCACATTTTGTTGAACGTTAACAAGATGCTTGTAGGTCATGATGTTTGGCCCCAAAAGTATTCAACTGCCCTCATAATTTATAGCTGGTGCCATCCGTTTCCTGTCCAAAGTAAAAGTGGCGAAATTGAACAAAATTATGGGAAAGAGTGAAACACGTAAAGAACAAGTTTTTGGTGCGGTTCACAAAAAGGTACAACTTTCACTGACACTTGGACCAGTTTCCGAAAACGATGTTGTTCGTTTTTGAGTTGAACCTCATTATTTTGAGGATTATACGCTTGGGGCTCGCAAAAGGGTCTTGGAGTGATAAAAATACGTCTTGCTTTCGCCATAGTATTGTGTTGTATTTTTGTGTAAATATAAAATGTTGTCTCCCAAAATACAATATACAAACCACGAAGACTTTAATTCCCCTTTTTATATCCTTCAAGGCAACCTTAAATTCATTAAGTTAAAAAAAGAAATTGAGTCAGTAAAGTACAAACTTAATTACCGTGTCCATCTGTTGTAAGGGCTCGAGATTAACCCGCGTTAAGCACAGGTGGTCGCCTGACCTTCGTAACTTGCCAACTTGAACTGCCCAAGTTTTGTATCGAATAATAGTAGTTTGTACTAAGTTAGGCTCACTGCCAAGAGTATGGAGTCCAAATTAAGAAGTATTGTGCTTATATTGAAAAGTGCAGTCTTTTTTATCACTCGGTTATAAAGAAATCTGACTTAAACTATGCTTTTTTGAGATGTTATAACTTAAATACAAGAACCAGTGTTTTCTAGAATTGCAAGCAATGGGTCAAAAAATATTTATTTACATGTATTGAGTGCATCATTTCCATGCATTAACTAAATTAATACCTTTACCTTAATCACGGCTGAAAATCAAATATACCCAGAACTATTATCCCTCAAAATGACCAGCATGGGCCATTCTGGCAAGTCTCCCCCCGTGACCACGGGTGGCGGTGACTTCAAACTGTGATTAGGGCAGTTCCACGCACGCGGCTGCGCTTAAACTTACATTAAGTGTCGGCAAAAGTTTGTCTCAAGTCTACTCTTGTTTATAGAGTGGATCGGACTTGGCTCGTGCGGGCTCCTGCGGTCAGTGTGGCACTTGATTTTCTGCGCTATATGTTCCTGAAGACTGAATATTAGAAAAGGTGTTGATTTGTAAAGTTGTTATTACTTGAATACTTCAGGAAGTAGCTATTATACATAATAAATAATTTTATCAAATTAGCTACAACGTAACTGTTATTAAGTGACTTATAGATGCCCAAAAACTGAACAGTAAAACACAAGGAAAAGCTAAAACGAAACAATATGAAAAACGAGGCAGAAACAATAAAGCTAATTGCTTAGTAAGGAAGAATAATACCTCACAAAGGTGCATTTTATCAAATCTGGGACGTTTAAACAATAATGAAATTGGCATTGCAAAGCGTCGCCATTTGTTGCTGTCTTACTACCCTCATTTACTAACTGCTTGGAATTATTTAAAGTTGCGCGCGGCTCGCGACCGAGCTGTGAAGCTGACTCGACTTGCTAGTGCTGTGTTTTCGACTTTGGTAATCGAAATATGCTGGGTTTGTTGAAAGTTATCTTATGAAAAGGATTATTTCATACTGTTAGGTTTTTATAGTAACTGGATTGTTTTTTTAATTGGTTGTTTTCTTAAAGTATATTTATAGTACTGTTTCTCAGCGTTTGTATTAAAACTTTAAGGCAATGCTAAGTCACACTGATGCAAATTATATAATCTGTCGTTCCAGGCTGACAGACATACTTTTGTATTTCTGAATTTCATGTCAGCTGAGGCTGGGATGCTAAAACTTTTTTTTCATCTGGTTAACTCAGACGTAATTCCAGCGTCCTAACTATAAAGTTAGCCTGTCACACGTTGCTGCATCACGCTACGTTACACCGCAGTGATCACAGACCCTAAACTAAATTACACAAATGAGGGAGTAGTTATTTAAATCACAGCACTAGGAGCCGCTCGGCTGTACCCACACTACCCACGCTAACTTTGACGACTAATTTACTAAATGTCACGGTTTTACTTAACTCTAACATGTTCATCTTTAAATATAAAAGTACCCAGAGCAAAGGGCCTGTAGTTTGTATATACAGAGGCTAATATAAGATAGGCCATAGTTATTTAATGTATTTGTTTTTGCTCAATCAATTTGCAATCGGGTATTTACCTATATAACAAGCGTTATCCCTATTGTGTCGATGTCCGCAATTAACGTTCTTGTGAGGAGATTGCTATAACAAGAAGTTTAGGCGCTCAAAATAGAATCTGTAGCTTAAGATATAGATTTAAACACATGAAAAGACTTATAGAAAGAGACAGGCAAATGAGTTTCCTAATTTCTGTACATTATTTAAAGGAAAACTGTTGTAAATGGCTTGGAATTTATTTACGTCCTGAAAGTAAGCATCGGTAAGATATAATAATATCTTGGAATTACTCAAATTTCCCACTTTCTGCGTGTAACACGGAGCTCTATTAAATTTGCTCGCTCGAATAAATTTTAAACGGATACAAGCGTTTCTAAACCTTAAGGACTCCGAAATAAATTCAGGAATAGTAGACGGAGTTTCACGAGAACTATTTGAAATATTTCGGAGACCTGTTAAAATAGGTGTGCTATGTACTTAACAGAAAAACCTATTTTTTGGTCAATTTTGTATCTTAATAAACATCTCCTTTATCCATAACAAAACAAGGTCGTTATTACACGCAATATTTTTGTAGTCACAACCTCCGTTCTGGTCCTTTGAGTCCCACTAAAACGCTGAAAGCATTACGAATTTCAGCTTCCAACACAAGCCCAGCTCTCGCAGGTAGTCTTATTACCCCCTACATTAACGTGAACACAAATATTCAGCTAATTTGGCTAATATAATTAAATTCCGTCCGAAGCAAATCCGGCGCGCGGTGCATTACCATTGTTAGGGCGACGTGATCCCGTTTCGCGTCGGATTTGTGCGCTTCCACTATATTTTGATTTGTTTACAGTAAACACATCATTTTGACATCATTATGTTGTTTCTGAAACGGTTACTACCACTGTTTTCATAATAACTACACGCTTCTTCTTCTTCTTCAGAGTTTTCACAAATCCGCCTGACGGCCTTTGACATGGAAGTCTAATAACGATTACTATGGAGTAGTAATTAATTAATTACGCCTGCTTAACGCACCCTCCTTGGGACGGGGTTGTAACATCGCTTACTTCCAAGCTCCGGGCTGCTTTGGGAAAGTTTCTAAAACCATCACCGACCGGCCCGAACCTGGAATTGAACCCGAGACCTCGTACACAGCTTTACACGCTCAAGCTCCCTAAATGTTCTTCAGGTGTATATATACCAGGCTCATATGTCCAGCTAGGTTCATTTAACTTCATCGACAGCTGCACTATGTGGTCCTAACAGTCCGTAGTAAAGTAAACCGCTCCCAAACCTCTCGACCTGTGAACTTGTGAGCCAACACACATGCACTATGCAAATTGCCGATTCTCTTGATAATAAGTCTCAAGTTCTCGTCTACTTGCCAACTGTGAACCATGTGGGAAAGATTTCAAACACCTTGGCAGTTGTAAAAGGCTGTGTTGGAACATTATCTTCAACGATTTTTGTTGTTGGTTTAATGTCAGACATGGGATTTGATAGGTTCGCGCTAGAAATGGGAGAATCCTTGAATTTATTGTAACTGTATTATCTATTTTTAACCGACTTCAACAAAAAGGAGGAGGTTCTCAATTCGGCCGGTATATATTTTTTTTTTTTTTTTTTTTTTTTTTTTTTTTTTAAAGTGATCATAAGTTATTTCTGAAAAGNTTTTGTCTGGAAGAGGTTTCTTTACCTACTGCTAATGTGATTTTATCTCTATAGCTATTGAAACTAGTTCTAATGACATAAGTTATACTTTACAACTCGAGAACTACATTCTATAAAATGAGTTACACGTTACTTATATCACCAGCTACTCATACAATGTATAATAAACAGCTATACAATATATAGATTCCCAGGAAGGCATAGACAATCAGCGGAGAGTCTCACGCGCTCGAGGAAATGGTACAATGGTGCCAGGTCGGTGCCTGTCTAAATATATTACTGCTATGACTACTTCTAATTGCGCATACACATGTAATTTGTAGTTTTTTCTTGGACTAGATACAGTTTTTTGTGCTCTGGAAGAACAGAAATCAAGAAAAACATTCGAATAAAAAATACTTTGAAAGTTCCTAGTTCCAAGAAGAGAATCCCGAACATACCAGCATCTCAAGTATCTCGACATTTTAGAGGTTTCAAAATATCTATCTCAGGCTGATTACCCAAAACAAACACACCGTAGGTATCTTCTACTCAGTTTATTCTATCTAAGAAAAACAATCTCAAAAAAGATCCAACATAATTATGATGGGAAATAAAGGAAAAAGTCCACAAAATACATTGCTACAAAAATATGGCGCTGACATGACACGCTCAATAAAACGCCAATATCATTGATAACATACAGTCGGCGCATAACCACTGACGTTCGCAAGAAAATCAGAAAGTGAAACAATCAGTATAAATGAGGCTAATATTGCAATACCTAATATATCTCATTGAAGTCTCGGAAATATGAGGCATTCAATAGTTGACATAAAAAATATATAAAATATAGCTTTGCAAGGAAAACAAAGCATAAAACAAGGAAAACCTCTGTACGTAATCATGTGGCATTAGCAATAATTCCATAGAAAGATGCATGCAGGGGACCCCAATACCATTATAAAGTAAATCTGAATACAGCACAAAAACTTACGCAAGTAGTTTGAGCGATGTAACAAATCGGCCGTGTAATGAAACGTATGATGTATCACCGCGAACCTACCTGTAACAGATTTGAACCATTTGTTACTTTCAGCCCGTTCAGGTATTGTCTCGATATTGCCGGCTTATTGTTACACGAATTCGGCATGTGTTATTGTTTTTAAGAGTAAGAAAAGGTTGGATCTGAATAGGATTATGGATCAAGTTAGGTTTTACATAATCTTCTGATGGTCGACTGTAAGAATGGGTTCTTAAGCCAACAAATGTTCTAGGTAAATCCGCTTTGAAAGTCAATTTTGCTAAAGCTATTCGTAAAGATAAGTTGAACGCAGAAATACCTAGGGCTGTTAAAATACCTCAATCTAAATGACATTTCAAACACTCAATCATCTCCCAACTGTTAGTAGCAGACTCAAAAAAGAAGTAGAACACGGTAACGTTAGGGAAAACACAAAAAACAAAGGCTTGGTAGCAGTTATTGGTACATTTGTCGGTGCAGCGCTGCCGGCGACATACATAGAACTCGCATTAGTAACAGCGTCTGCAAAAATATATTTTATACTTGGAACACGATCGTAGGGACTTACAAACTGTGCAATGGGATTTGGAAGACATGTTCGGATCGGTTCGCCCTCGATTTATTTTGTCTTAAATATTCGCGCAGTATCTTCTGCTGGGGATTGGGAATTGTGGCGAGACACACAAACAAAATATTGGCCATTACTGGATATATTTATGTATTACGAGCATACGTACAGGATAACTGAACTATAGCTATGTCGTATATTCTTCAGATTGACAGATTAAATAAATAAAATCAATATAAAAAATCCTTACTGCAGGAGTATCTAATGGGTGAAAAAAAGTTTGTTGTTTTTACCAATTTTCCTATCAACTTGGGGAGTTTCAATGTTGAAGATCCAACCATAGACAAGTAAACTTTTGTTTTTCAACCAAACTCAAAATATTTACGTTACGTTAAAATTTTCCTCAAATCGTAAAGTTCATTATTCTAACCCATTTCAATTTTAATGAGAAAATATTTGCAGAGAATCTGGCCTGTGATAAAATTAAATATAATCATGAAGGAGCAAAGTTTTCGTATTTAAGAGAAATTAGTTATAATTTGGCAGAAGCATTTATTTGTAAAGGTTGATGGTAACCGCAGGAGATACCTTCCGGGTAATTAATATAAAAACGTGGTTACTGAAGAGAGTTATAAAGTGTGGTTGTGGCAACCTTACTCATCCCTAGGGGTCTATAAAAGACGGCAAAAGGTATGAGGGCAACACAATGAGCAAGAGATATAAATAATTAGGTTTACAGACTAAATGAGCAATGCCTTTGACAATAATATAAGGCTATTTTTTTACTAACGAAACATCATACTGACATTCAGATCAAGTTTGACTAGCTGCTAGGTACCTATAACTTAGTTATAGCTTACTATAAATTGCTAAAACGAGTTGCAAAGCTAATCGGAATTAGGAAGTCTGTGGTTCTGAACAGATCCTTATGATAGATATTAACTTCATAAACGTCGTATGAAGTTAATCTTATCTCAGCCTGGAAAATCTAATCAAACAATAGCACTCGGTAATTTTGTTTGTAATGCTATCATACGACAAACTTATACAAATTGGGGATGTCGATTGTCCACTTACTAACAAAATATCTAACATTCTTGAATGAAAGTAATTCGCATTCAAAAAACAGTAATAAAGAAGTATACTCAACAAAACTCGTCTAACGAATGCACAAATGGGATTCGGAATGTATCTCACAGTAGTTATAAGCCGAGTTAATTGAAAACGGCATCGAGCGCCGTCCGCGCTGGGCGACGACGAGGCATTTCTATTTTGTCGTATTATACCGCTAAAAAGTACTAAAAGGGTTGTATGGGACGGAGGGAAGTTACTGCAGTCCTTTGATTTGTATTTTGAAAAGCTTTATGAGTTGACTGTTCATTTGACGTTCGCTTTCAATGTTAGTCGGTACGAATGGAAAATATTTTACGTTTCTTTCTCGTATACTGATAACAACTTCAAAACAGTTGAAAGTAACTAGATTTCACATTGGACCACTAAGCAAATAGCGTACTGATGTGGTCCCAGGTGGCATTATTTAACTAGAATCTGTGAAATTACTTCACTAACAGGATTACCATTCCATACTCTTATTTTTAAAGTCATTTAATGGTCTGGTGATTTTCAAAGGACATACACTCTAAGTTCTACTTTACACTCAACAAAGTTAAAAATAACTACGTTAAAAAAAACCGACTTCAAAACTAAAAAGTAAAAAATAAAAAGTTTATTAAAATAATAGGTTTGATGTCGGTGCCAAGTAAGTCAATATAATACTTACGTAGTAACTAGGCACCGACATCAAACCTATTATTTTAATAAACTTTTTATTTTTTACTTTTTAGTTTTGAAGTCGGTTTTTTTTAACGTAGTTATTTTACACTTTGTTGAGTGTAAAGTAGAACTTAGAGTGTATGTCCTTTGAAAATCACCAGACCATTAAATGACTTTAAAAATAAGAGTATGGAATGGTAATCCTGTTAGTGAAGTAATTTCACAGATTCTAGTTAAATAATGCCACCTGGGACCACATCAGTACGCTATTTGCTTAGTGGTCCAATGTGAAATCTAGTTACTTTCAACTGTTTTGAAGTTGTTATCAGTATACGAGAAAGAAACGTAAAATATTTTCCATTCGTACCGACTAACATTGAAAGCGAACGTCAAATGAACAGTCAACTCATAAAGCTTTTCAAAATACAAATCAAAGGACTGCAGTAACTTCCCTCCGTCCCATACAACCCTTTTAGTACTTTTTAGCGGTATAATACGACAAAATAGAAATGCCTCGTCGTCGCCCAGCGCGGACGGCGCTCGATGCCGTTTTCAATTAACTCGGCTTATAACTACTGTGAGATACATTCCGAATCCCATTTGTGCATTCGTTAGACGAGTTTTGTTGAGTATACTTCTTTATTACTGTTTTTTGAATGCGAATTACTTTCATTCAAGAATGTTAGATATTTTGTTAGTAAGTGGACAATCGACATCCCCAATTTGTATAAGTTTGTCGTATGATAGCATTACAAACAAAATTACCGAGTGCTATTGTTTGATTAGATTTTCCAGGCTGAGATAAGATTAACTTCATACGACGTTTATGAAGTTAATATCTATCATAAGGATCTGTTCAGAACCACAGACTTCCTAATTCCGATTAGCTTTGCAACTCGTTTTAGCAATTTATAGTAAGCTATAACTAAGTTATAGGTACCTAGCAGCTAGTCAAACTTGATCTGAATGTCAGTATGATGTTTCGTTAGTAAAAAAATAGCCTTATATTATTGTCAAAGGCATTGCTCATTTAGTCTGTAAACCTAATTATTTATATCTCTTGCTCATTGTGTTGCCCTCATACCTTTTGCCGTCTTTTATAGACCCCTAGGGATGAGTAAGGTTGCCACAACCACACTTTATAACTCTCTTCAGTAACCACGTTTTTATATTAATTACCCGGAAGGTATCTCCTGCGGTTACCATCAACCTTTACAAATAAATGCTTCTGCCAAATTATAACTAATTTCTCTTAAATACGAAAACTTTGCTCCTTCATGATTATATTTAATTTTATCACAGGCCAGATTCTCTGCAAATATTTTCTCATTAAAATTGAAATGGGTTAGAATAATGAACTTTACGATTTGAGGAAAATTTTAACGTAACGTAAATATTTTGAGTTTGGTTGAAAAACAAAAGTTTACTTGTCTATGGTTGGATCTTCAACATTGAAACTCCCCAAGTTGATAGGAAAATTGGTAAAAACAACAAACTTTTTTTCACCCATTAGATACTCCTGCAGTAAGGATTTTTTATATTGATTTTATTTATTTAATCTGTCAATCTGAAGAATATACGACATAGCTATAGTTCAGTTATCCTGTACGTATGCTCGTAATACATAAATATATCCAGTAATGGCCAATATTTTGTTTGTGTGTCTCGCCACAATTCCCAATCCCCAGCAGAAGATACTGCGCGAATATTTAAGACAAAATAAATCGAGGGCGAACCGATCCGAACATGTCTTCCAAATCCCATTGCACAGTTTGTAAGTCCCTACGATCGTGTTCCAAGTATAAAATATATTTTTGCAGACGCTGTTACTAATGCGAGTTCTATGTATGTCGCCGGCAGCGCTGCACCGACAAATGTACCAATAACTGCTACCAAGCCTTTGTTTTTTGTGTTTTCCCTAACGTTACCGTGTTCTACTTCTTTTTTGAGTCTGCTACTAACAGTTGGGAGATGATTGAGTGTTTGAAATGTCATTTAGATTGAGGTATTTTAACAGCCCTAGGTATTTCTGCGTTCAACTTATCTTTACGAATAGCTTTAGCAAAATTGACTTTCAAAGCGGATTTACCTAGAACATTTGTTGGCTTAAGAACCCATTCTTACAGTCGACCATCAGAAGATTATGTAAAACCTAACTTGATCCATAATCCTATTCAGATCCAACCTTTTCTTACTCTTAAAAACAATAACACATGCCGAATTCGTGTAACAATAAGCCGGCAATATCGAGACAATACCTGAACGGGCTGAAAGTAACAAATGGTTCAAATCTGTTACAGGTAGGTTCGCGGTGATACATCATACGTTTCATTACACGGCCGATTTGTTACATCGCTCAAACTACTTGCGTAAGTTTTTGTGCTGTATTCAGATTTACTTTATAATGGTATTGGGGTCCCCTGCATGCATCTTTCTATGGAATTATTGCTAATGCCACATGATTACGTACAGAGGTTTTCCTTGTTTTATGCTTTGTTTTCCTTGCAAAGCTATATTTTATATATTTTTTATGTCAACTATTGAATGCCTCATATTTCCGAGACTTCAATGAGATATATTAGGTATTGCAATATTAGCCTCATTTATACTGATTGTTTCACTTTCTGATTTTCTTGCGAACGTCAGTGGTTATGCGCCGACTGTATGTTATCAATGATATTGGCGTTTTATTGAGCGTGTCATGTCAGCGCCATATTTTTGTAGCAATGTATTTTGTGGACTTTTTCCTTTATTTCCCATCATAATTATGTTGGATCTTTTTTGAGATTGTTTTTCTTAGATAGAATAAACTGAGTAGAAGATACCTACGGTGTGTTTGTTTTGGGTAATCAGCCTGAGATAGATATTTTGAAACCTCTAAAATGTCGAGATACTTGAGATGCTGGTATGTTCGGGATTCTCTTCTTGGAACTAGGAACTTTCAAAGTATTTTTTATTCGAATGTTTTTCTTGATTTCTGTTCTTCCAGAGCACAAAAAACTGTATCTAGTCCAAGAAAAAACTACAAATTACATGTGTATGCGCAATTAGAAGTAGTCATAGCAGTAATATATTTAGACAGGCACCGACCTGGCACCATTGTACCATTTCCTCGAGCGCGTGAGACTCTCCGCTGATTGTCTATGCCTTCCTGGGAATCTATATATTGTATAGCTGTTTATTATACATTGTATGAGTAGCTGGTGATATAAGTAACGTGTAACTCATTTTATAGAATGTAGTTCTCGAGTTGTAAAGTATAACTTATGTCATTAGAACTAGTTTCAATAGCTATAGAGATAAAATCACATTAGCAGTAGGTAAAGAAACCTCTTCCAGACAAAAACAATAAGTGTGCATAAATGCTCACAAATGTTCGTATAAAAGCCCAATAGTCCTTGTGGTTGAAATAAAAATATCCTCATACAAAACCGCGTGTATCGCAGCGGCCATTTTGTGAAAAAAATCAAGTGTGCAACATAGTGCGGTGATCAAACTGTTGGCGCGAAAAATTCTCGTCAGCGCGTAGTGGCGCCGCCATTGTCGTTTTTGTGGCGCTATTCGGAAACATCGCATAATAGCTGTGTTGTAAGAAGCCAGCACTCTTTTTGGTATAAAATAAAGAGATTTTCGAATTTTCTAGAATAAGGCCAATTCCACATACTAAGAAAAGCGAAGTTCCGGAGCTCTGAGCAGCGCATAACCAACCAGCGAGGAATTTTCTTTGTTAAATAATATTTTTGTGAAGTTCATTCATTGTGAAGTTCTTATGAATCCTCTCCCTTGCAAAGGAAAGCAGCACGTGGTAATAGGAAACTTGCCTAAGTATCCCATATCATAACACAAGCAAAACCATCCAAAACACTCTCCTACTGTCTTAGAAAGTTTCAAGAAGTCTAAGTGGAATAATTAGAGGAGCGAGTGGAAACAGTGCTGCATAGGGTTCCCAGAATACCGCTGCAGGTCTCGAGAGAGCTCCTCTGTAATATAATGCCTTTGATACGCGTATTGTTAGTGCATTGAGTGCTACTGTGCAAGCTTGCTTAGCTACAGCCTTTGCACAAACATTTGCTTTTAAGCATTCATTCTTACTAACTTTTATACTTATATCAAAATAATTTTCATATACTTCAACTCTAAAGATGCTTAAAGATTAGGTCATATTCTAATTAAGTTAAAGATGGCACGTGCACAGCTGTTCAAGTTCTTCCATCTATTTCGATTCGGAAACGAAATTCCCATAACAAGTTTGTCTCAAAGGTGTCACATTTCCTTGTTCTTCCGTTAATTAATTACGTGATACGTTACCAAAAGTATACTAAAACGTATATTTAATTTCAATAAAATACAAGGATATGTGGGAGCCCCTGTAACCGCAGGCTCACGATAAACAGACCTCCTTTGTGACAAACACGGCACGATACTCACTTATTTAAATCCATTTCGTTACGTGAACATATAAAAGCTTTTCTAATTATATAACATGTTTCAGTTTTCACACATTCATAGATATATTCGTGGAATTTGAAGTTTCTTTGCACGTATGCAATACTGTGCTTGGTACGGAACCATGTTGCTTTTGCTATGTTATTTGTATCTTAATATTTGGGTATTCGACAAAATAGCATATGTACGTATTGTATGAGTTCGGAAATATAAGCAATAACAAATTTCAAGCATATCGTAATTACAATATTCTTAAGAATGCATTTTACTTAAATGCAATTAAATCTTTTACGAAATAGATTAGATTTTTGGGAAAAATCAAAGGAGTTTGTACGTCATCGTCTGAGCTCCATATCACCCGGTCATAGAATACGCTTTTGGCAGACTGGCAGACAATCCCGCGGGGCGGCACTATGCGCTGCAGGCTTTGTGCAGCACGTATCTACTATCTAGTTATTTATGCCCTTTCAGCAAGATGCACTTTTAACCTAGTCGCGTATCGAAGTTTTGTGCTCGTTCTTAGTATCATATTACAAGGCAGCATGCGACGCATCTGTGGTGGTACGCGACTTGGCATAAATAATATTTGCACAGAATTTTCGGGAAAAATATAAGCTGCTGAATTTCGGATTCTTGGAACAGGACATGATTTAATTAAATAATATCTGGGTGATACTTTTGAGGAATTTTTGTGTTCTTTTCGTTTCGTATTGGAGAAAGAAGACCACTAAAGACAATGGCGAAAATTATTTTATTCGTAATATAATTTTAATATTTCCAAAGTTCCAAATAAGATATTATGTAAAGCCTGGAACTTTGAATCCTATCAACTATTCATATTTATAATTAAAGAGAAGTGTTTGCGAATAAGTTGTCGCAACAATGGCGGATGGTCACCGAGGTGCATTATGCGAACAGTTCACAGTCTTACTTAATAAACAGATTATGAATTGAAGTTTCAGGCATTATTAAAGGACTTGGAATCCTTTAAATACTTAATGCTTTACTCTTCATTTTTTTATTGTTGTAGTGAAAAGTGATATCTTTTTCTTTGTCAAAAAATATAATACAAGTCCTTATTAATCTAAATTATTGTTTAAGTGTTCTTATTACTTTAGTAATGTTTCTGAATGCCTACAGATTAAATACTATGAATAAACTTGTAACTGGATTTGCCAGTATTTACTTAAGTCTAGATAAAACTCCGAACGTTTTCAGGTTTTCAGGCCACAAAGAAGCCTAGTTTTCAGCAAAATCAAAGCGTGACTAGCGCAAACACCCGGATCTGTTTCACAAATTATCATTTGCGCTCTATTCTGTGAACGTTTTCATACCATTTGGTTTCAATGCCAATGACAGTACATTTAGGAATTAACAAGGTTACTGCACAATCCAAACAAATTAAAAGTGAACTGTGACTGTAGGTGAACGTGATGCTGAAAGTAGGCTTTAAGGTTTAAGAGCAACTTGAAGTTCATACATTATTTGATGTTCTTAAAATTGTACCGATTTCAAAATCTTTCAACATTGGAATTTGACATTACCTTTGAGTAATGTAGGCTAAATTATATTCAGATATGGAGATGGGTACTATTCCTGACCTAAAGACAGCTATTTTAATGAAAACCGTAGTAATATTGATAGTGCCAAAACTTTTGAAAACGTGGGAAAGATATTAGCTGCATCTTGGAGAATATTGCTTAGTTTAAAAATGCTGAAAATGCACTCTAACCCTTACCCTCACGTATTTAATCAGAACACTGATCGTAACCTGCACATCCAAACCACCTTCCAGAAGCTTCCATACCTTATAGAAGTGAGTGTGCACGGCGCACAGTGATCTCACGATACCATCTGCGATGTGAGCCGGGTTTGCTGAAAAATGCGATGTTTTACCCGGATAATGTCGGCTGCAGCCACTGTGTTAGTGCATTAGTGTAATGGAACTGCAGGGCTGGCTATTGTGGCACGGCTGTTCAGGGCCTAATCACTGACACGTTGATGATGACTCATGTCTTTGATAATAATATGCTTTGATGAGAAAATTTAAGTGGAATCCTGGTGAAACAGTGTGGGACTTATATCCTTAATAGAATGTATCCTGATAAATTCTCCACCTATGGTATCCTAATTTTTTTGGTTAAGCATATACAAGATCTATGGCTGCCCAGATAACTGGTTTGAGGATGTCAAATACGAGTAGGTCGTGGCTCCATGCATAGTAATGCTACTGAAAGCCTACCTAACATAGTTTGGAATAAATCTAGGCAAATTATTGCAAGGATCTACAATCTCAATCTATATTTTCTCTCCTAAGTCTCTAACAAATTGGTATTTTGCTTCCAAATTCATGTGTATCTTAAGAATAGTCTAAACGTCTATTCTTTGCACAGCCCTGATATAACTATCTCCCGTATGCAGGCACTGTTCTTGGATTGCGTTTGTGAAGGATAAAGCTTTTTAAGTGTCGTGTTTCTTGAATTTTTCTGATTTATTTCTAACCAGGCTATCATGAGATAAGTGCTCTACCTGCTCCCTTTATTTCCTTCTAGTTTTATTTGAAGGAGATTGCTAAGAATATGTTCCCCACATAGAATGAGTTACTAACCGATGTAATGTGTTTAACCTGTGTTTTGTATGTAGTGAAATACATTGTACATGTACATTGCAGATAATAGCTGCACTGTACTACATTAGTCAAGCCCATCGCAGAACTTTCGCTATATTACTCAAAAAACTAGTGCATCGTTGCCAAATATTGGCGAGACCTGCAAGCAGTAATTAGTCAATTAAATAAACAGCCCGAAAAATTGTCCAACCGAAATAATTAATGAACCAAATCGTGTTAACACTCCGCAGAATGCAGTCAGTACAGAAGTACCACACTGTAATATGTTTTAATGTCATCATCATGTGAGATAAAGAGAATGAATAACAGACAGAGTTAATAGCATTTATAATATTATCACCAAGCATGAAATAATCCATACCTAGTTTAACAAAGTGCATTCTGCACGCATTCCATAAAAAGTATTCAAAATATTCGGGGGACCTTTCATACTTTTTTGTTTGCTTTGTACCACATGTCATGCAAAACTAGGCCAGTGCAAGTTAACCGTCAAATGTATTTATTTGATAGTCCATGAATGGTCTACGTGTTGAACTACTTTCTACCCTGCACTGTGGCGCGGGGACTACGGAACGAATGTTTTATTTATTTATAGAGAAAATTTATTCAATCAGCTTTTCCGTTCGCGTCCACTTTGTATTGTATTGTCGTATTGTGTTAACTTATATTTAATTGTGGACTGGTTATGAGAGGTGATGAGACAGAAATATGAAGAAATAAAGCAAATTAATTTAATTTTAAGTTCTGATGATTTCCAGGTAACGTTGCTACCAGAGACCGAATAAATTTAATAAGTAATTCGAAAAGTGATTGTGCTTGACCTGATTGTTAACAAAGAATAAACAACTAGCCTTGACTACTATAAATAGAATCGTATAAATAACAAAAAATAATTGATTACTGCATTGCATTTTAGAGCATATTACAACATACTTAATTTCTGGTTATTCCCATATTATAAAAGCGCGAGCATATATTATTTTATCTTATATTTTTTTGACTACAGAAGTGCGCTCAAATTAGACCAACAAGAATTCAAAACATATCACTATTTACACTTCTGATTCTAAATAGGTGACTCTGCATTTATGGACAGTATTTCGCACATTATCAAAACCTTCTATGTATACTATAATCTGTGGCACAACCCTCCACTGCAGTGCTTCACATTTAATTCCGGACACCGGTGGGTACTTTTGATCGCCGTCACCTGATGACAATCGAATATGACCCGTGCGGCTCAATTGTTCAAATACATTTCTAGGGTTTACATTATTGTTTTACTGAACATTATTTTAACGAATCAAAATACGCAGAAAAACCTGCAATATTTATGTTTACACAACAAACAATTTATACAGTGTATCAGGATTTAACAATTTTTCATTTCTTTTGTTGATTGATAAATAACCTATTCAAAACGAATATCGAGTTATTTGTAACACACGTATTACCTGATAGATTAGCCGAGATTCCATCGCAATACAAGTTACTAATCGCGTGAATTCGACCGAAATTCCTGCGCGTTAGTGGCCGAAATCCCGCCGTGAGCCAGCCCTATACAGATACCAGCCAATTATCGGCCAGGCTTTTCATCGTGCGACTATCACGAATTTATTTCGCGCGGAAACGATTGCCCGATGCGATTTCGGCCGAATTTTGGCGAATTTCGGCCAAAAGCGTAATCACCCGTGCGATGACTTGCTATTGTGGACGAGTTTATTATATTGCGCCTACGTTTGTTTTAGTCGGGTGTAATTGGCTGCTAGCTGAGTGTGATCGAGTGGAATCGCTCTGTGCCCTGATAATACGGATTTGTGCTAACGAAAATCTGGGGAAACTGCTTTTTAATTTACCTTTCCTTTTTATCACAACCTTTCGTAGAAACCTTTCGTTTCTTAAAGATTTTTGACGAAGCCAATGATCATTTTAACCATTACGTTATCTCTAGTTGTGTGTGCAACCTAAACAATAATAATAAACAACCATCTGTCAGTAAGTTTCGTCATCCAACTTATTTATGTTCGCAATAACATGTCGTCTTCGTTCCCTTCACCGGCACACGTAGGGTTAAGGGTCATGCTCGATAGAAAGCCATGCATTATGGATTCTATGGAAATGAGAGAAAATGATCCGCAATAAAATCATTAAGTTGCATCGTACTTAGACATTTCTCTTCGGTGACAAATTCAAGCAATATAACTTACTCGAGCATCTTTGAATAGATTTGTCATTAATGGTGCATTTATCTATGTAATTGAAAAAACCCGTAAATGTTACAGACATTGCAAAGCACTGATTGATTTGCTTCAAAATATATCAATAACACCTACAACAAAAATAAAATCACGTTCAAACATTTCCAACTATAATCATCCAACTTTCTTCAAATTACATAGAGAAAAACCTTTCTCCGTCCAAGATGAACTAACTACCACACAGATTCTATATCACCTCCGACCTATCACGCGACACTACAACACACCGTAAATATGCGAAAACACATGGAAATAATCTGTATAATGTTCCATTGTAAAGAAGGTAATGTACAGCCTAACAGCTTCAGCTTAGAGACTAGAGCTGTCGTAAAGTGGCGCAAGTAGTGGGTAGGGTACGCGGCGCGCGGCTGCGTGACGATACAATCACACAAACCGAATTGAGGATGACCCGGAAAGCGTCGCGACACGACTGCACCGCTCGTCAAGTTATAAGCCATTAGTTTAGAAGACTTTAAATATAAAGCTTTTGACTTTTAAGCTGTATGAAATTCAAGAAAGTTAGTGCTGTAATAGTTTTACACCATGAAAAGTTTAAATTCAAGATCCCTTTTTAAAAGTTCTAGAAATAAGCAAATTTTTAAACTAATCATGTCTAGTAACTTGCAAAATTTTGAACTTATATATTCTATTTGAAACGAATTTAAATGATAGCTACTTTTTGTTTCAAAGCAGGTCAGTTGATAGGTCCATTAAGACCTCGTTGCATTAAATTCGCCGCGCCTCGCTGTGAGCTTGCGCCTCGCGTTTCGTGGCGTATGCGCGCACGCAGCCGTGGGAACACTTTCACTCCGCCACGTGAACTGTGATGAGCTGCTTTTTGTCTGACTGACCTGCTTTGCAACCAAGCTAGTGTTCCTGATGCCTTTGTTTTGAAACCTATACCGGTTTTTGTGGTATCTCTGTTTTTGTGGCGCGTGAGAGATTTGGAGCATAACTTCACGTTGATAGAAGAGCAACAATCAGAATAGTATATTTTGAGGAATTAAAAGTGTTTTACAATCATGACGACTTCATCTTGGTGACTTGCATTTGGTAACATGACTTCGCAAAACCGTCAGCAATAAAATTCGCCACGTGCAATATGAACTCAGAAAACTTGCTAAGAGCTCAATTATATTCGTAAGTAAAATAAAAATAGAAGAAATACCGGCTAGACGCCACTCGACTACTTCATATTTGCTTCCTATACTCGTTATAACTGTACAAGCGCTAGATAATGCAAAAACGCCAGTTTTAGACCGAAATCACCTAACTTACCTACATTAAGTTTCGTGAATGGCTATTCAGATTGCTTGAAACGAGTACTTGGAGAATTTTTAAATAACATTTATGAAATAGAGGTATTGTCGTCCACTTCTATTAATTTTGTTGAGTTTTGACTTTTCTTGTAAACAGATATTTATATAGATATTTTTCTTTTGGGACTAGACCTAACACTCATAATTATATTACCTTTGTAAGAGCAGATGATATATTGCTTATTATATGTTAGACAGTTAAAGTAATTAGCTTTTGCTGTTATAAAATGTAACATCAAGTGTGGCTCAAACAGTTGCCGTCAATGTTTTATTGCCGAGACAGATGGCCAGCTTAACGGCTTTCTTAGAACTTAACCTCGTTTTACAGAACTCATTTCTCATTAATCTTAATACTCAAGATATATTGCTTTGTGCTGTCACTTAGTAAATATTACGGTGTGCTTCTAAATCTAGTAATAACATTGTGGAAGATATCCACTGCTAACTCGTCAAACAGTAGTCGTTTAGTAAGTAATAAAAATAGTGCCAATGTAATACAAGTATACGTATGCTAATTATTCCGGCTCATCAACAACATAATCTACAGCCTATCTTCTATCCTGCAGACAGGTCGTCCGACTAGTTGGCCAACCGGTCGGTCGGGTCGACGACCCCAGTTAAATGTCATGAGAAGATCTGCACGTTGTAATGGCTACCGATAGTAAACGCTTGTTTATTGACGCTAACCAATCGATTTGGGAATCATTGGGGTGCCTTGATTGGTCATGTACCGTTCCGATTGGAGAAAAGTCAAATTGCAGACAATAACTAAAGGTCATACGTAATAATATTAAGGTCTGAAGAGCTTTAAGGTCTATTTCGGACGTGGTCTAAATCACATCCTTATGAAATAACGGTCATTTAAATTACCATAAGTATTATTCTTGCAGATGCATTCTATAAATCTACTTAGTCCTCTACCGTGAAGCGCGGTTCATATTCACTCCAATATTCAAATGCTTCATTAAAAACCTGAATTCAAAATGATGTGCAGATTTTTCCTGAAAAAAAAAGAGCCGTTTCACTGCAATGCCCGTTTATAAACAGGGAAAAACAAGTATACGCGGACAGCAGCTATTTATAAAGTCAGCTAAACGCTCCCCCGACGAGGAAAGAACACCACAAAAAATATATTCCACAGAGAAGATCTACTTCACGTCCAAACAGACTACACAAAGGGATTATTCTTAGATAATATCAAAAAGCTGAAGTTGAAGTCCACATAATGGATGTTGTAGAACAAACAGACTGAATTCGACAGTTTAGAGTAGAGGTCTAGTTTTTCTCCTGTCCAACAAGGTAAAGGTACAAACACTAAGATGAACAGTCTAAATCTAGGTACATTCTTCAGCTTTTATAGTTGCCGAAATTGTATCTCCAAGAATAATTATTTTATGTCTATTGTGGTCCTTCTGAACCTTTCGTTGTCTGTGTAATTTCCACAGGACCCCGTAAATCAAAGTTGCGTAGATGTCATAATTTACCGAGCGACGTCAGGGCGCAATCCTAAACTTTACGCGTTATCAAACGATGGGAATTTTATGCAAAAAATAATGGTCCACTTTTTGCGAAGTGCGTTTCACTTTGTTTATCTTTATTTTCATAAGATGTTTTTGCCGAGTCCTGCCAAAACGTAGGATATTTTGATGATCCAACATTTAAAGTCAGCAGTTTTAAAGTTAACGGTAAATTGCTCTTGAAGTAGGAATTAAGTGTTATTGTGTTTACTTTTTGAGTTTCTAAAGGAGTGTATAAAGCGGTCTGCCAAACCGCTCCATTTCGCGACCACTGGCCACAAGTACACTAGGCTGAGCGGATACGCGGCGCAACTAAACATTTGGCAACTTGTACTGGTATTTTGGCGCCCAACGTGGGACTTGTTCATTCACTAATATTCACAAAATAAAGGCTCTCACCGACCGTATCGGCCGGGATCCGCAGCTGTGAACTTGTGTGAACAGTATTAGAGAATATAATAGTAGTTCTCAGCTATTTTGTTGGCGCTTCCTGCATTGTTCCGCGATGTTTATTGTGTAGTTTAGTCCGAGTTGTTGAATGTTTTACTTTGTTATAGCTGAGATAAATCTTTATTGTGTACAGAACATGTATTAAAATGAGTTATTAAGCGTTTTGGAGACTAAAAACATATAATTTACTAACTAATGAACGTATTCATTGAGACTGAATAGTTAATCAAGCATTATTAATATGTACATCAGTAAGTGAACCCTGATGACATTGTTTAGCCTTTAATTTATTATGTATGCGATTAATATTGCGTAATTAATCTTAGCGCTCAGTCTAGCGATTTAATCTATTACACTAATTGACAGCGGATGGAAAATGGGTTACTTGGGTACTAAAGCGGGAGTATTTCCAAATTGCATCATCATAACTTTTCTGTTCGCTTCCCTCATTACGTGGAAATCGTGTAACATTTTCACTCCCTTTGCATTTGCGAAAAGCAATTCAATGGTCCTATTAAGTGGTATTTTCTATAACCGGCGGAGTGGCTGTGACATTTCCATTAAATTTTGTCGACTACCCTTTACATTATCTCGCTCATCAGCCTTTGTGCAGCATTCAATTCGTATTTGTACTTCGCTTAATGACTGACTGCCATTGTTCACGGACTTAAGATGAGGGGAATCTGATGTACACAATTGACGAATTTCTGTCTTGTCTTGTTCCAGTATTTGTGGATTAGGAAGATTTGTGGTATTTCTTTTCAGCTTAACTGTGAAGATATTTTAAAACCTATCCAAGTCTAGTTTCTTATTGTTACTACCTTCAAACTCTAAAAGTTAAGTGTTCTCAATAAAATTCATAATTTTTCTACTCGCCATTACGGGCCATATTTTTTCATGTTCTTAGATGCAAATGGCGGACGACAAGTAATTATGGCACGTCATTAAAATGCAGCTCATTATTACAACGCAAACTTGATGAACCTATTAATTGCTCATATTTCTTTCTTGTAGAGGATTATAAACTTAAATAAAAATTGTTGTTGTAAAACAGATATAACAGATTTTCTTGCAAATTCTTCTCCATAAGACCCACCCCTCGAAGCTGTGTACCTGGCTTTTGTAGTTTCGTGAGAATCTGTGATCTACATGAAATAAAAACTGATGCTTGACCAATAAACTTTATATTAGCGATCACCTTAACCTCTATAATTGATGTAGTTACTTTTTTTAAGACGTTTCTGCGACCGCTCTTTTCCGAAGCAGTATTTTTTGCCTCCTTTTGAAGTGATTGATGATACCTTACAATTAACCAATAAAAATAATAATCACAAACCTCAGCAGCATATTACCAGACGATAATAATAAATATCTTATTCAATTACTTGATAATGAAATGAGACGTCAGACGGGATTCCCAGACACCAATTAATTTTATGTGAATATGCTGATTGAATATCGATATTACAATACTTGAACTAGACCTTCAGAAGTGCCGGTTAGATTGCGAGATGAGATATTTAGCAGAGAGGTTAAATATCGCAAAAAAGTCTATAGAACGAAAGAAAAGCCTAACAATTAAAATCTGACCGGTGGTTTTCTATTATTCCTATACTTAATAACTTTATACTATGGAATATAAAAAGGCAGTACCTAAAACTCCACGCAGACTCTGTTGAAAACCGATTAAATTCCTGATTATTTACGTAATTTACGGTCATTTATTTATAGCCACAAACTTAGGTTTGCGTCTAATAAAATGAAGGTTTTAACGGTTTTGTATGAAAAATATTAGTTAGAAGGTTGTGCGGACGGTAAAATCGTGTTTGCGGGTGTGTAAACCTGCTGATTTGTCATTATGGCGGTGCCAGCCGGTGCCTTGCGCGCGCGCACCGTGTCTAGCGTGTTGCCGTCTCGCTCGCACCCACGTGACACGACGCAACCTTGATCGACGAGCGTATGAACTTTTTATGTGTCTATTTAGTTCTGTAGACGTTTTGCTAGGATTCCCAGAATTTAAACGTGAGCTTTTTATTTTCAATTACGTCCTTATATCACCCAAATATTAATAAAAGTGGGTACTACAAGATTTAGCATAATTCAATAAATATACGAACGAGATTAGTTTTAGATTGGATGTCAAAAATCTGTTGCTTATGGCCTGGTCTCCGTCTGAAGGGACGGCGGCGAGGGCTCTCGAGACGAATCTATTAGGAGTAGTCACGGTCCATCTGTTACACAGGCTCGTAAAACCCACGTAACGTTGTTGAAATGTTATTTGTTCTCGGACAGATAAAGGTCACCTGTCAACTACAGCAATAACGATTACAGTATTTATAAGATAATGCCTATCTTACTGTTACTGTGTATTCCCCAGAAAACAGCCTATTTTATCGTCATGTTCTCGGAAAATTAGTTTAGGTAGCGCTGGAATAAAATTATCTTTAACGTTTACCTGTTGTTTGTGGATTTATTTTTATGCAAAAATCTATTATACTATTTGACAAAAACTCATGGTAGCTCATTCTTAACTGAAGAGATTTGACTGAATGGGCACCATGCTTTTAAAGAAGAGTCCAACATTTTATAAAAGAACGTAATGTTCATTAATACAAAAATTTAATAAACCTTAAACTTGTTTCAAATTTCTGTTCTCCAAATGGCAATTAAACTAATGAAAACTTTTTTTGTTTCAGGTACTTTGTTCGAAGTTCTACGCCATGGAGTCAGGGGGTAAAAATGTTCCCCATTCTCCCCCAAAAGTACGAGTGCGACAATCTGCATGAATAATAATTTTGGAATTATTTAAACCGAGCCCTGTTCGGGATTAGCGGAAAGTACCTTGATAATGACAGATCTACATAAATTTGCATTAAACGATACGATTTCTTTCGCATTATCCTGAGGGAATAAAGGTCGGGAGGTTAAGACCTTAGCCGTTATTATTTAGCTATTTATCTTGGATAAAGTACTATTGCTATTTATTTACATTACTTTAGATATTTATGTTGTGCTGATCAATAAACATGTTTTTATTATATATGTAAATAGCAACCTTGTAAATGATCAGTTTTACATCACAAAAACAAAAAGAATTCGATGAAATATAAAAATGATTTCACAACAAATAATATGATTGTCGCAACATCAATAAATTGTATCCGCGTGAATCATGGAGTCATCCGATGTTTATTAATATTTATATCTGATGCACAGGAAACCATTCAAATGGATTTTTCCGACGAAATTAAAACCAGTTATGTCTCTGAACTTTCATTAAAATATTTCAGTGTTACTCACTAGGATTTTACTAGTTGGTGAGGTAGAGACTAGCTAATCCTACATTTGAGTCACTATTGCACGAGAACACTTCTTCGTTGGCAATTAATTTAGTCTAATGTAGGTAATTAATCAGCAATTCAGGCACCTATTTTCGGGTACAATCTATCTATAGTAATGCTGTAAATATGATGTTAATAACATTACAAATCAAAATCGCCACTGTTTGGCAAACCATACCTATTCATAAACAAGTTTAAGGAAATAAGGTTAAATCCTTTCTAATCTGTCAAAAAGGGCCACGTGTACCTAAGACCCTACACGTGTTTATGTATTCCTGGTAACAAACACGTTATTCGGATCTGATGAAATTCAAATAAGCTGTCGTCTACATTCAACTTTAAATAGTTGAAAATGAGTACGGTAAAAAGTTGTGTCGTTCAAATAAAGTATGGTGTAGCGCTTGACAGCGCTGCAGGTGTGTAATAGAGTAAATATCGCGAACATGCAGCGGTGAGCGGATCCGCGGATACGGATAAATATTTGATTTGTCCCGCGCACTGCGACGCGCCGCACAACTCAAATACCCGCTCCCGGGAGACGCAAGTCGTGAGATTTCAGCGGATTAAAGCACGTTGTTGAAATTCCAAGCCCGCTATTTTAGACTGGCAAAATAATTTCAAAAATCAAAACATTAGAAAATGAAATAAAATCAAATCCTTTATCCAATGTTATGCATTTTAATATGTTGTTACAAAAACTTAGCATGATAATTAAGATCCTCATAACTTTAAATGGTATAATTATGAACACAATGATGGAATTTTCAGCAGTAATTATCTGAGCGAAAATTTTCAAATAAGCTGCAGTAAATGAATGAAAATGGCGCTCTCGTCTAATCTCTGGTCTCCCAACATACTTCTGTTTACCAACCGTAGTAAATCATCCGTGGCTTGGCCAGTCAGGTATACGCACTAATTACCTACCTAAAGCCGGGGCCAGCCGCGGTCACCCTTTGAACTAACCTTACCCACTCACGTATTTGTAGCTAAAATATTATTTGCTAATAACATTTTTCATGTTGTTAGAGAGCGATTTTCCTTATGCAGGGTAAGATTGTTTGTACTTGATTAATTTCGTTCAACAGGTATTAATAGAATCTTTTACCTCAACTTAATCTAAATACAATAAAATCTTAGCAATTACAAGTGGAAGCACGATCGTATAAGATATAGAGAATATAGACTAATTTTACTTATCATTAATTTTGAATGTTACATTTCCGAGACAACTAATTAATTAGATTGATTAATTCCTCAGTTTATGGAAAATGTATTTCAATTTCAGTAATTGAAATTATTTTGATGTACTTACATGTGACGTACTGAGAGTATTAATTTAAATTGATGATATAACTAATTAATTGGGTGGCAGTGGCTCGCTGAAGCTTATGACTTGGTCGTTTTGTGCAAATATACTAATTACTGGGTGTCGGTCCGCGGTTGGTCCTTTGAGCCGGCAGAGTGGAGACCTTCTTGTGGCCAGATTTGTTTTACGCGCTTTTTATGACCCCATCACAGTAGAGAGGATTTTGTTAAATAACCAACTTTGTAATGAGAGTTAGCGTTTTTAAAAGCGACGAATTAAGCAAAACTCTCTTTGACACTGGTATAGTCACACGTTTTTGGCACTTAATTATCGTTGTTCGTGTGAAAATAACCCGAAAACATCACAATGGAATAGTGAACTTGACCAGACTCAACACAGTTACCCGAGCAACTTGACACCCCTCGGTAAGACTGATTGACAGATTTTCTAGTTTCTCATTACCCGTAACGACAGCCAAAGACCAATATATCACCAATATATCGTGCCATAGCTCCTCATGATAAGAAGTTCTCCCATAGGTACATGGAGTGACCTCACCAAGCGTTGCATATCCATATCATCAACCAAGTAACTCCAATACAAAACCCGTATGTAATTATTCCTATTGTAACTTCGATACAGAGTTATGCCGAAACTCGCTAACTACCCCCAAGTTACCTCTTACCAGCTAACCAGAATAATGACATGATGAATAAAAGATACGATAGCTGACGTCACTCCGCATCATGCCCCGGCGGGATGCTGATTGATTTAATTTCCTCTCTCCCGTCTTTTGTGATGCTTCCCTAATGCTTATAGACAAGCACTGAGTGTTTTAGTGCTGAGATGCTGCTTACAGTAATATGTGATGTAGTAGACACACTACAGCGTTGCATTTAAATATAAGTTTATTTGGTCCTTAATATCGACGACTTTAAGTTATAATTGGATAGGAATGATTACGAAGTTTGTAATTGATAAATTGTTAGGTAAGTTTAACTATATAAAGTAAAACTATATTTTGACAAAAAGATACATGTCAAAGTAGCCTCACATAAGTACGAATATGTATGAAACATAAAGTATATAACTATGTATATATGTACATGTATTACACCGTATGATAAACGGTAATTTTAACCAACCGTAATAATACCAGTTGATGGTAACGTCTCGCAAATTTTCCTTTTTATCACAAAACATGTACATTACAATAAGGAGAGTATGTGAGTACTGCAGAGCGGATAATATTGTAATTTGTACGGAGGGCTGAATACCTCACTCAGAATGTGTTGTCGGGTTCCTGCCTAACATTTTAAGTATATTTTCATCATTTCAAAGCTGTCTGAATAACTGAATGTATTAGAAGTGCTGGTACTGGGAAATTATTCAGGTTTTTCCTAGCGCGAATATAAGATTTAGTTTATGTGATTCTAATACGAGTATGTTGGAATGTTACTCTATCTGGTCCTTTTGGTGAGGTCGTTGCTCGCTGAATTGTCGGCAATCGCTTTGAGTTACTTGATCCTGAAGGGTTTGTGTAACGAGATCTATCGTCGATACAATATTTCACTGGACATCTGTATACCTTACTGATATTTCAGCCTCAAGTGGTTCATCATATATTAATTATCGCATATATTATTCTTATTTGCTTTTATGTACTTTACCTACGGAGGAAAAGTTTTTTTTTATGAAATTATCGTTCCCAAACAAACGTAAGCGGTTTTACTTGTTGGTTCTTTATGATAGTTCTAAAGCGAATGTCCAAACGGATTCACAGTATGAATTACGTCTATCGGAAAAATGGAAGTTGAAATCCGAGTCCACGGGATCAGATTCCTCTAATATAAAATAGATTTATGATAATGTTGGCACAAGGCACGAATACTTCTAGGAAAAATGGCGCTTAAGTATTTACAAATATTTTCTTTGTTTTTATTTTATTTAAAAAACGTATAGTGCATTTTTTTGATCGCCATACAGCTGGGCACATGCCTCCTCTCGCACAGAGAAAGATTGAGTTGCTCAATGCGGGTTGGTGATTTCCGACTTTATAACCCAGGTTTCTTTGAGATGTTTTCCTTCACTTGTCATTGGTATCTAAAATATACTTAGAAAGTACATACAAACTAATGTTACTTTACTGAAGCTATTATTAATGTAAATTAAAAATATTTTAATTATGTCCAAAAAAAGAGTATCAGGCAGCCAAAAAAGGGTCTTTTCCAGAATATTCCCCTAGGTTCGAGTAGTTACAAATCTGTCGTAAGTTGTAGAATGTTGTCATTGACCCGGTTGTCACCTCGGCAGGAAGTTTGTCCGATGATGGCCAGCAATTGGATTGATTGGACATCCGCTGGGGGACGGACACTTCACACGACAGACTTGGCTAAATCTTTGACTGGTAATTTCTCGTATTTCCCGGTATTTTACCACTTTACCAAGTTTACCAGCTTACCTTTCAGGGAAAAAGGTGTCTTATGTACCTGTATTTCAGGTGCATTTTTGTACTGGGTGTATCGTATTTTGTGTAATGATCGGAGTTCGTCTCTAAGGACCACAAAGTCGTTATGAATGATTACTTATTCCTGTCGGGATCCATCTTATGATAAATAGTTGCTGAGAAAATATTTGTTTTTACTAAACTAGGGATATCCGTAAACGATATCTTGAGATGGAATATAAACAAAAATGTTGTTGTAATATTCAGGAGGAACTCTCATTTTGCATTCCAGGGTAAAATTAAAATCACTTTTTTATATAGCTTCCACACTAAGCGATTATAACCCTTCTTCTGGCAGGGTTAAACATTTCTAAAAACACATTAAACCAAAATCAATTACATCCTCTCCCGACTCCCGAGATAGTAATCTGGCAGGCTTAGCAAGTGAAGCCGCGGTTTAGGCCTAGCTATTTCATATGGAAATTAACGTCCTTATAAATCATTGGGGTTGGCAGGTTTTTCATTTGGCGTCTTGGTGTAATCACACGTTATCGCCGGGGAATTATATCAGCTCAACCGCTTTGAACGTGACGCGAAGAAATATGAATGTCGCTACAATCTGTCACCGGTGGTTGGAGGAATTTTATTGGATTTGATGTTAATATTTGGTGGTTAGTACTTTTTTGGGTGGGTATTTTTGTATCGAAATTTTAATATATCCTAGTCCCAAACCTGTGTTTTTGAAGATCTGTAGTCTGGTATAAAGTAGTTAGGGAAAAACTTTGGCATCGGTTTTTAACGCGTTTGTCAATTACATAGCTATGTTGACATTACAGAAAGCATTTATATTATTTCCTCCTCAAACGGAATACACTACCAATAGATTCAACCTATTTCCCCAGCCCCATAGAGTACCGTTGAGACGACCATCTACCATCTCATAAGCCATAACACTCGCCCAGTCAGCTCGCAATATTAATACGTTACAAATAAATGGTGCGTCTCCACTGCCGGCTATAACCGTGTCTGGCGACGTCTCCGAGGCGTCCAAACCGCAATGGATGGCGCTCAGCATATCAGCTCCGCCCAGCACCAGATGCATCCCCCTGATAACTGCAGGCAATTATCGTTAGCTTGTTTCCGAGACACTGCTCATCATTTTAGTGTTATTGCTTAGGAAATGGACTTCTGGTGGGTGTTCGGATGTTTTATTGTTGTCTATGTTGTCTTGAGATGAGCTGGTGTATATTGTACATAACTTAGGACTTATTTTTAAAGCACCAAGCAGTTCCCTTTTACACATCTGAATCGTAAAAGTTCTGGTTCTGAATACATATAGGTAATAAAGGTGTTAGTGAGTTTGTGTGTTTTTGCTCCGCTTTCCCGCTAAATAGCTGAATGGGTTGAAATGAAATTAGCATGCAGCATTTTATCAGAGCGCGGAACGCAGTTCTCTTGTAACGCGGAGGAAAAATATTGCAGATGTCTCTCGCTGTTGAAAACACTATACGAAATTAACAGTAGGTAACAATTTTCAAGCTGCCTTAGCCAATGACACAATTACCAGCAATTTTCTTAGAAAGCACACTTGAATAAACTTTGAAAAATTGAGAAGGTCCCAGACCTCAGCTAAAGAATTGCTCTTTACCTGCGGAGTTTAAACAGCTGAACTGACAATTTGAATGCTAGTTAGTTCTGAGTAAACAGTCCGTTTAATTAAGACGGTTGTTCGGGCGGCGCCGGGTGGCAGGGCATAGCTGTGAGCTCCGTCGTACTGATTGCAGATGTTCTTATGAATCTACATAGAGATGGTAAATATATGTTGAGTTACATGAAGTAGGAAAGGATAATATATTTTTGGTTAATTTTTTGTCACAATTTTATATTGTTGTCAAATATCAATATATTCGAGAAATATACTCGATTAGCGGTTTCGTTTAATCTGCAACGATTAATTTACAGTATATTGTTTCACATAGGTTTATTATATTATACACAATAGTTTCGTGCTCGGTTTATGAATATTATCCGCTTAATAGATAAGAAGGTTCTCGGAACACTATTCAACAGTCCAGTTGTGTGATAAAATTAATAATTAAGTATAATATTAAATGGATGTCATTTCACACCAAATCTAGTCCATCAAATATCAGTAAAATCCAATAAATCATTATTCCTATTACAGTGGGTAATAAAATTCCCGCAAGTTAACACAATCACAGCGGACAGAGCGTTTAATTAATATAAATATAAAACTGTGTGTTTGACGAAACGTGTCAATTAATTAACTTTGTGAATTATTTACCGAGCTGACGTGCGGCTCGCTTTTGTGACACGCTCTGTGGGTCCGTGGTCATACTGATACTTGTATCACTTATATTTATACATGTTATTGTAGTAAAGTGGTTCGTGGCTACAACCTCGTAAATAATCATTTAAATTAGATTGCAGATGCTCATTAAGATGGACTCTAAAAGGTCCCACTTTAATCAATGTGTCTCCGCAAAAAACTTGCACTCCTAAGGCTCCGTGGCTAAGATAATTTATATTAGTACTTTAGTGAACACCCTGTCTATCTTGAGAAAACCAGGACTTTAGTCTGAGATCGCCAGTGATTTACCCTGTGTGAGAAAGGGCAGGTTCCCTGCAGAAGGACTGTAAAAAGGTTTACGATCATACCCTTTTGGTTGTTAAGTGTATCATCACGTGTTTATATTTAACTTAAGAATGTCGGTAATGTTCCCAGGTTTTTTCAAACGTTCTTAGTTACTGCGAATTGTGCGTCGACATTCAATATGAATTCAAAAACGTTTTCCTTATCAAATAAAAACAAATGATGCGGTATGCAACGCTGTTAGATATTTTACGAAGAAACATTTAAGTTACCTGTAATTTTTGTTGTATTTGTTGAAGATCTTTGAGACCAAAGATTGATGAAACTGTAGCTTAAAAACAAGTTAACTATAGAACTAAATGCATAATAACATCGCGTTAACACATGTATTTACCTAACAAACAACATACACAGTCATCTCGTTAAGAAACAACAAAAGTAGCGTCAACAAAAACTAGCCAAGGTCGAGAGGCGGGAAAAACGACAATTAAACGCGCCATTAACTTTTTGTGCGGACGGTACCGCTGTCGCCACTTTTTGTTTCTCTGCTGAAACGACGGACAAACTCGCGTGCTTAGCATTGTATACAATGAGGTAATTGATAATTATACACTTTGCTTAAGCTTTCAAGGAAAGGGAAACTTGGCGATAAGGAAAATATTAATTTTGGAGTAGAGTATAATTTTATTCGCGCCATTTGGTGACTTGATAAGTGGTAGGTTAAAAGTTATCCTCAATTTTTATTCGGAAATATTTAGATAAGGACAAAATCTGTTATGAAACTTTTCTTCGAGCCTTTCCCTAAAATAAAGGTGTCTATACATTCTATACCAAAATATACAAATAACCTACCTCAATCTGTCAAATTTCTTCAATAGATTTTCAACCTAATCACAATAGTGGAAGGTTAATGTTTGATTGGTAAAATTCCACAAATTAGGGTAGGTTGACCTGCTGGTGTCTGTACTAAATCAAGTCTTTGTTAGCAGTCTGTTTGCAGCACAAGTTTACCCTTACGAAAAATAAACACACACTTATTTTTAAAGTTCGAATATTTTCCAAACAGTATCACCTCTAGTTTTCTTCTCACATCAGTTATAACAATGGCACATTAATTCTGACACCCTAACCCAAATACGACACACGCTTCATAACTATGTTCTACTCACAAATAGTTTTAAATTGCAAATGCAATTATCCGAAGTGACCGCGCCGCGGGCAATGCTATGCAAGTTTTAATTACCAACTCTTGCATAATTGCACGAATTGCAATGAAGTGCTCGTCTCGACCTATGGGATGCCATATTTTAAAGGCTAAGGGGGTTTGTTAATAGCTACCTGTTATACCAGCGTCCCGAGAGAATCACTTCCCTCAAGTGGGTAAAAGTAGTAGTATGTCCTTTTGTTAGGCTCTAGATAAACTAGCCATGGCTAATTTCATCTTTGCATTTTAGCATGAAATCGAAATTTCTAGATGTGAGGATTGCGTTGCTATAATTTTATTAAGGAGTATTTTGTCTAAACACGTTATACCAGTGTTACCTATTACAATTCTGAATAATGGAGAGATGTCTGGTTTCACAATCGCAGACATGCAAATATTGCATTAATTTAAGTAGCTGAAGTTAAAAGTCTTAACATTTTAATATTTATGCTAGAGCTTGAGTTACTAAGCTTACTTTTTGTGCAACTTTGAATATAATAATAATTGTAATAGAATAAGGTGATTGTAGATATATGTAAATAAAACTTTGAATATAGTAATTTATATTTATTACCAACTAGCTTCTGCCCGCGACTTCGTACGCGGAACATGTCGCTTATGCCAGCGATAACGGGTCGTCAAAATGAAAGATCTTAAACATC
>NWSH02000612.1:355196-367862 GCA_002382865.2 Heliothis virescens | reverse complement strand
GACAGAAACGAATTGCTGTAAATCCGACTCCACGCAGTCTTGTCTGCCCTACCCCTAGAGTGTAATTCAAAATCGCGTAGGCGCGGAGGGGCGAGGCGGGCCGCGAGTTGAGGAGCAGGTGGTTGTAACACTCGCCACCGCGGCTGAGGCTGGCCGGCAGGGCCGGCCAGCAAGCCGAAGCTGCAGTGGTGAGCGTTAAACCTATCTGCGACGATAAACTCGCGTGGGACCGCCGGAGCCCCGCAGCGCCGGAGCCGTGGCAGAAATCATCCCTGCTGCAAAAAACTGAATTTACCTCAATGACGTTCCAAGCTTTACAAAATATGACTGATTACTTAAATTGTTAAACATTTAGTTTATTTTAAAAAACAATAAAAATGAAAAATTACTAATCAAATTTGTTTGTATTACCCTGCCCAAAGGGCGAAGTACAATATGTAGAATGCCCGGTCAATTTGATTATTGCAATGATTATTATTAAATTGCTCTCTCAGATTGGGCATTTTTCATAATGACCGGACATTATGTATAAGGCACAACTTATCATTTGGACCATAACATATAGATTATAAAAAAATCTTAATGGCCTCTAAGATATTTTTTTTTTGCAAATTCTGTAATATTTCGCCATAAAATAAATCACGACGGTTGAAGACAAAAATAAACGACTTTTACATGAATATCTAACACTGATTTATAAACTGCAGCACCTAGAATATCGACTAACATCCGCGTAACGAGCTCGCCCGATGCATTTCCACCACCTATAAAAAATAACGAGAGACGGAGACAGAACTGCCTGCATTTACCCAAGTGCGAAAGAGAGGGGTGTTGGAGCTCAAATTGCGGTGTACCCATTGACATTATGAGATGGAGCCGTTCGTTTTTATGTAATGAAAATGACCTTGTAACATGAAATTTAATGAGGAGTCGTAAATTTTCACTTTATATTGGGTGATGAGTTCGTTTGCGGAAACTTGTTTTAATTTGATAATGACGAAAGTGAGGTTATTACCATGTACTCACTTTCTTTTAGTCTTGATTTTTCAATGTTGAAACAGTAAATCTTTCCTCAAATTGGTACTTGCTACTAAATAAGTAATCTTTACGAAAGGTGTGCCCTCCGTCCGCCTGTTGTGCTTTTACACCAAAATTACTGAAAGGATTTAAATGAAAGAAACTCAGAAACGCTACAGCCTGAGAAGACAGAGACTACTTTTTACCCGGATGCAGGAAGTGAGCCGAGACGTGGGTGAAAAATATGGATGGTAGAAATAGACTGATTCAACATATTTATAAATATTAATTTATATTTCTTTCGCGTTGGAGTAAAGGAAATATAACAAAAAGCCTCGCAGAAGGTTCTTTTAATTAAAACGCGGTGGACCATTGGATTGCAGGAGTTTTGCTAACTTTTCCTGTAACGGGAGGGTTCAATGACCTCTTTATACTTTTTATTTTACCACAATATTGTGCGTTACCCATGCTTTCAATTTTCTCTTAAAATAATTCCATTCTTAGAGCGCTTTTTATTATAGTTACTATAGTTTCTCATTTCATACCAAATGCGAGTGTGTTTATCATATTTTTTAGAAATATTCAAGTATACGAAAGTAACAACATTACCACCAACCTCTAATGGTTTTTCCATTTACTGTCCATCCATCAATACAAAGCCTTAAAAATCTCAGTTGTTCAAACATTTTCCTCAAATAGTCTCAAAATTGTATGAAAACGAAGGTAGTCAAATATTTCTTTAGAATTCAAACAAGATCATTACTGTTGTCAATGGGTGACATAATTTATTTCTCGCTTCTCCGCGAGAGCTCGCAAAAGACTGACAAAGAGGCTGTGAAAGAGCCACAGAGATGGTGCAAGGTTACAGGCGAAAACAAATATTCAAAACGTTGGTCTCAGAAACTGCTGGTCCTGTTTGAAAAAATATTTAAGTTTTAGATAGCCTATTGTCACGGAAGGCGGAAGTTTGATATATTATGTTGCTGACATGGTTTTTTCAGCGTGCATTGTGCAGTAGTCTTTGTTTTACGCGACAAAATTAAATATTAAGCCGTCCCTGTGTAGTGTTGTAATCTACGTATGCTATTTTGTATTAGACTATATTTTATTCATGTTAATAACCCTTTTACTTAACGATATTAATTACCAGCTCCCTATCGTCCGCGCGAGTTACCGCGGCCCTGGCACACAAAGGGCTCCCGAAAGAACACGGTGGGTTTTAGTCAGTAAAAGTATGACACTCCCTTGCGCTGTTACCCACAGCGCCCCCGCTGTCTGTGTAATCTGATGATTTCCCATCGACAAAAAAAAGCTCCCTGCTATAAACATAAAGGTCATTTATACCCGCTCTCGTTTATAACGTCGCCCGTGCCTCGTCCGCATAAGAGTGCGGAATAAAGTCCCATTGAGTGTGGGCCCGGCGGCCGCTCAATGTGCTCACTGCATCCTTATTACTTATCTACTGCTGCTCACGCTGGATTTCATTCAGTCTTAAACATAATTGACAGATCAAACCTAAAATTGCTGACAGATAGACTTTATGACGATAAGCAAATATAAAGTTCAGCATTATTTTGCGCTGGATCTGAACATCGTCTCGCAAGACCAAAATATGACTTCTTTTCTATTATTATAAAAATATTCCTAGTCCACCTATCTATGGGTTTTATCATATATCATATTACTTCAAAAATAATTGGAAGACACAGATAGATTTATCGAGGACCAGTGGATAAGACAAAGATTTGTTGTTTTTTTATACAATGTAGCCACAAATTATCTGTAACATTTTGGACATTATATAAACAGTACATTACTGCTCATATACCGCATATAATCAACAAAGCCTTGTCTATTCTCCTATTAAATAATAGCGTATAACTAACACAATAGAGCCCATTTAGTTTATCTGTGTATTCATCAGTACTCATGAACGTAGTATCATGGGTATCTAATGGCGCGGAAGTCTTTTCACAGCCGATACAAAGTTCCTTTGAACATGTTTATGGATGCCATAAGGAGGCTCCCATAACGAGCTCAGATTAAAGTATGGCGATGTAAGGAATCAAGGGTTTTGTGAGTAAAGACGCGGTGATGAATGTTATGGGTTATTGTACAGATGCCAGCTACCACAATCTGTCAAATTCTTTCAATAGATATTCAACCTTATCACAATAGTGGAAGGTTAATATTCGATTGGTGTAGCTTGACGCGTTGTCGTCTGTACTCTTATGTTTTGTGTGGTTTCCCAATTTAATGCCTTTTCTTATTTTTTGTCCATACATCATACAATATCATACATCGTGACTAGGTTTCATTCCACACTTAGATGTACCAACGCACAGCCCAACCTATCCTTTGACCCTAAGACCACATATAACTGGTATTGCGGGCGACGTATTTATAAATAGACGTTACTTTAAAGCGGTCGTTACCACATTCTGTGATAAAATTAAATGTCCTCAACTAATGCTGACTGGTTCTATTTTATTGCCTTTTACGGCAACAGGTCCAGTTAGCGCTTGATTTAGCATCGTTAAGCAAGGACAAACAAACTGATTATCATTTTATAAAAGCTTAACGATACATTCGAAGACACCATTGCATACAATCCCTTTACTAAATGAAAGGCAAAAGACCAATTTCCCACGAGCCGGCGCGTACGCACGGGTCAACGACCTCGCACCTCCGTAACCTAGCAACGGTACCCGAGCCTTCACCTCCTTGAACTATATTGCACACACAAAAACATACCGTAATCTCTTTTGAACAACGTCCAATTTACTTCGCATTAGGGCTGCCATATCATGCGTGTCTAAACCACCTGTGTTATTATCAAGCACCTTATGTCAGTAGCAATAAAGGTGATTTTCGCTTGAGTGTTCAAAGCTTCCAGTCCATTGAGTAAATGCGTGATTGACAGAGATATAGTTTATGGTTTCACTTTATTGTTTAAAAGATGGATTGCATTCGTGTTACACGTACGTTTGTTAACATCCCATTCATACTGGAACGACTGGTATACTTTCCATTAATTTGTAACGAGGGAACATCTGGGAATTTAGGTCATCCTTCATCTTTAAAGAAATCCCAGTTTTCCTCTACTAAGCTATCAATATAATCCGTAGAGCCTATTATTTAACTTCTACCTTAAAGGCTCTCTCCTAAGCTTTTTCTGACAAAGCTCGGCTTAAGTTTCTTCGCAGTACATAGCTATGTATTGGACCAGCGTTGAGCTCCAATCGGTCAGTAGATCTTGGGGAGCTCTGTAGCACGGTGTCAGCCAATCTTTATTGTAAAGCTTGTATTACCTGTAATTTTCTATAAAGAAATCCATCTCAGAAGTAATGCTTTGGACTTTTGTGAAGTAATTTTTGATGAACAAAAAACCATTTTGGATTCTTGACAAAGTTCTATGAGAACTGAATGCATTTCTAATAGAGGAAAGTTTTGGTAGGCAATTTCACTTTTTGGATACGTAATTATTGCTGTAATTATAACAATAGACGCACTAACTGTAGAAAGTAAACATAGCTGGTGAAAAGAACATTAGCACTACCCTGAAAGATTCTCAATATTTTTTACAAATAAGGTTTGCTCATTCCGAGGGTTACATATCCAGTATTCCTTTGACTGCCACTCCTGATCTGCATACGAGTGTAATGACGTCATAACTCACGTGGATCAGAATATTATCATAAACGTGTTAACGTCAGCCCCGCGATTCATTAGCCACTTTAGCGGAATAAGGGAACTTGTAGACTGGGTTAACTGTAATGATCAGATTTTTGTAAAAAAAAAAATATGAAGAAAAGGAAAATTTACCATGAGGTCATTGGGAGAAGTATGCCAAAACAATAAGTATATGAATAATACTGGATCTAATCTTACAGTTTTGTTAACTTCTCATTACCAGCAGTGGTATGCAACAACATGAACTTGGGTTCACGTACTACAAGCCAATTCTTATTAGCAGGCTTTTCCAAAGTTTGTAGAACAGGACCAAAACACTGCAACCTTTCACAGTTTCAATTTCATAATTTGATACGCGACTCAGAAGCAGACGTGCTAACAATACGCCCTTGCGTATTATACGCTATATTCTTTTGTTGCGTGGTGTTGTGTCAGTGTAATTGACAGTGCGCTAGTCCTGCCGGCTTTAATGAAGTGTTCGTGTTTTTGTTGCGATTGACAACTTTGAATAAAGCTGGAATGCTGTTGTGTTGTGTTCTTCTAACTAGTTGTTTGAGAGATCACAGGGTTTTTTGGACTTGTTACATGATAGAGCTTTTCTGCGGATTAGTGGAATGGAATGTCATTGGCATATCATTCCTTCAATATTTTGGTATACTCTTCTAACTCTTCTTCTACTTCACTTGCTTGAGCTATATTACTGCAATATTCTAGCAATATAGGTTTTAGCCTAGTGTGTATGTAACATAACAGTGACGACAATTAGCACACCGTACATTAGTTGTCGCGTTGTCGCGTTGACGCGTCGACGTGTAAGCGACATTATTCACAACGCTTATTGGTTGGTAGCTGTATAAAATTTAATTTATATGGACACCAGAGACTGTGGACAGTTCAATGGTCATTTGTCGGTTTTGTTTTTCATCAGGGATTTAGATAAATTTACCATCTTTTTAGAGCTCGTGGCTAAGTCAAAGCCACGCGGATCGATCATAATGTTAAATGACGCTTGACACGGTCAATACACAATAAACTAGTGGGTCCCGGATGAGATTTGAACATCTTTGGCAATCGTTACGGGTAGTCACACCAGAAAGTCTGTCAAACCGTCATAGCAAGGGATATCGGGTTGCCCGGGTAACTGGGTTGTGGAGTTCAGAAAGGGAGTCGCTCCATGTAAAACACTGGTTCTCAGCTGCCCCAACGTAGTTAGGAAAAGGCTAGGCAGATGATGACCGTATTTTAACATTTAAACTAAATCAAGCGCCAAAATCAATGAGACGCAGATTAAAACATTCATCAATCACATTATTACTATTTTAATAATTGTAATTAACTGTCCATAATCAAATTCATCTTCCATAATCAATCAATTTACTTATAAAAAATGTATAATGAAAAATTTATATTTACTTATATAAATCAACTTTAATTTAATTTATCGTAGCTCTACTGGAACTGCATGCTTGTTCCTCTAGTAGCGCCCAATGTCTACTATATTGCTAATTTGTGGATAATGTAGTGGGCTGCAATATTGCTCTTCTAATGTGTTGTTATATGCTATGTGTATTAATCTTATATTGTAGCTGTTTTTTGTCCCTAAATGAATAAAATAAAATAAAATAAAATAAAATAAAAGCCGGAGATCTGCATTTAAATGTAAATGCAGCTAATATTGATCTCGATTTATTCAAGATTATGGTAAACGAGTTGTGTTATGGTGCATTAGCATAGCCTGTGGGCCTTGGACCAGTCGTGATCGCCTGCGCGTATCGCGAACACCATGCTGTGGAATATACCTGTTATTTATCTGATTATTTATAAATAACTAGAGAATCTAATGGAAATAAGTATATAGGTTTTTTATTTAAGTACATCGGCACTGGTCCTTAGGTACAGTCACGGAAAAAAACAATGGTTTATACCAGAACAAAAAGGTATATAATAGGATTCCATACGAATATAATTTTGTATCTTCTAGATCCAGATGAAAAACGATTAGGTATTTATAGAAAAATCCAAAATATTGGACCTGTTTAAGATATTATCTGAGAAACACATTTAGTTTCACACACGCATACGAGATCAAAGTTTGATGTTAACCTTATTGGGTTATTGGATTTCTTTACGAAATATTTGAATTAATTAAAACAAGTTCATTAAGGCGTTAACCGTTAACGAACGCCGGACATTTTTCATCACATTCCTGAACAAAATAGAGCCTTCGGCAATTTTCACTTTCCTTTGAAGTATTTATTCAGATATTTTCAGAACTGCCCTTTTTATTTCTGACTAGCTATTTGTCGCGGTTTCACTCGCGTCTCGGAATAACTTCTTCCCATACCCGGATAAAATATAGTTCATGATATATGTATGTTCATTGTTCAGTAGTTTCGAATTGGCACAAACAACCAAACGCAAAGTTACCTCTTACAATATTTATTTAAGAAGACAAAATAATCGCATTTATTACAAAGTGCTAAAAGCTAAAAACAATGCGCCTAAAAACAACAAATGATGATCGTCGCGGATATTTGCACACAGCAAAGTCCGAAAAAAGCACGCTCCTACTAATTTAAATATAAAATTCAACTGCAAAGAACTTTTTGTAATTTTTCGTTAAAGCTTCTGCGTGCCTTCAAATATACAAGAAAGAGTTGAGTTTTTTAACGTATGATCGAAATATTTACAGAAACTTTCTGTTGTAAGTATGTAATTATAAGAATTGATTTCGAATTTTCTGGTCCTTTAGTACGGGTACATATTGCTTACAAAATAAGTCGAACAAACCAATCTTAATGACTTGCATATTAACCTACGCCATGTATTTGATGAACTTTAACAAATAGTACAAAACGAAGCCCATGTGTAAATCAATCATTGCTGTCACAATAGTAATGCTTGTCCTGTCACAGGTAAACTCTTGCGCAGACACGCACACCAATACCGTTACTTCACACACGCGCGTTAATTCAATAACTGCGACACCTGAATGTTGAAGCGACACCATTCCTCATGGCACGAAAACCAACGTTAATATAACAGTTACAAAGTTGAATGTCGAACGAAATAGAAATTGGTTAAGGTGTGTGCGTGTGAAGTCTTATGTAAACCCGTCTCATGGTCATTCCTTTTTAGATCTTATCGTAAGAATTTTAAAGTTCATTTTCAGTGTACCTACACATGTCAATTCAAGTCCTGCTTTGTATCAGAGGTATAAGATTTCCGACTTTATGTAAGATGTGGTAGGGCACGTTTTTGGTTGCGCGGCGATGTTGCCGGCCGTACCAGCCGGTGCCAGGCGTCGTAAGAATGCGTTCGAACACCGAGTAGGTACAGTTACCTATCGTTCCTCTGTTTATCACAACTTGTTTGTCTAATTTTTAGTTAATTCTCGACCTTGGAGGATTCACTCATAATTTGTCCATCAAAGCTCTAGGTGCTTCTACTGCAACCGGTTTTATATTATTTTTTATACTGTTTTAATGGCTATTGTAGTCAATGATATTCCAACCAGCAAACATATTTTATTGAAAATGAAACAAAGTCAAGTTTCTACTGAAGTTCATATTACCGTATAGTTCTGATTATTTGAAAATAAAAGAAAGTTTAAAACGAAAGCCAATTTCATGTTTATTGCTGTCATTACCATAAGATCCCTTTGTATTATTTTTAGCAGCAGATCTTGGATCTTTATTTTTATTGAACACATTTAAATTGGGTCTGACATTCAAAAAACCTGAATCTTAAAGTCGGGTCTCCATGTCCCCGGGTCAGTCGGTAATGCCCCACATTAGGCCGATGACACACTTCTCGATATACATTTTGAATACGGTTGCTGTTAAGGTCATCGATACATCCTGCAGTTTTTGCTAATCGACGACTATTTATTTCATCAAGTTGGGTTTTTATCTTCAGTGTATTTTTATTATGAGCTTTGGTCTTCGTTTTTGTTTGATCATTCGTATTTTTGTTTCGGCGTTAGACGTTGAAAATATTTTATTGTTTTTATATCTGACAGAATATGTTATTGTGCTTTACCATCACCGTATTAGCACATAGAGTTGTTAACTATCCCAGCGGAACTCCAAGACGTAACATATTTACATATTCCCAAACTTGATTTCAATTAGTTGTAGAGTGCCATACTGTTTCGGAACGAGCATCAAGTAAATTTAATTAACTGCTGAGGATAATTTATGCAAGTTACGGAGAGTGGGACTGCGCGGGATTGACGCCGATATAGTCCGGGACTTATGACAATATACCTATGCGTGATTACAATTTCATCTTCCGCAAGATCGTGATTGATTGAAAATTGAGATGGTGACATTCAGGAATGGTGGTCTGCGTGTAATATCCGTTCTCAGGCCAATTTTAGAATTTAAGGCTTGATGACGTTCAGTTAAAAATACTCGTATTTGTGGCATAAATCAAGGGATCCAAGTGCAGAATGCAATTGCAACAGTTCACGATTCATCAAATAAAAACCGAGTCACACAAGTCCTGGCAATGTATTCAGAATATTAATGCAGCTCCGACTGACTAGGAATTGGAGCTTCCTAACCCTCGCCTGCTAATTGGACGCTCAGACTTGTTCTAACTGCAGCCTCTAGCGCCGTCAAAGCCTGTTTGATACTGTGCAGTTTTAATACAATATTTCCTAGACGGGTTATGGTTGTAAGTTTATTTTTTGTAACTAGATTTTCGGAAGTTTAATTATCCATGTCTATGCACTACTGTCCATTAAACACATGTATTATTTGTCAAGTGGTCGTTTTCACATCTGTGATGATAAAATTGCATTGTATAGATTTTTACTTTAAGTCTTTCTCTTCTTAAACGAATTTTATACTGTTTTAAAGTTTATTACCTAAGGCGTTGTCTTAATACGTAATAGTTCCAATGCCATAACTGCATAGGTAAAATGTATTGATAGACTATTCTCAAATCTGACACATTATGCAAATATGTGAATGTGCCGCCAATTTTATTACCTGCTAGTCTAGGTTGCACTAAAACTACTAAAATATTTGCAATGAATGAAAATCAAACCTGTTAGAGCCATATTTCGTTATATTTTACTATTCTGGTGCTTATATTTTTTAGTTTTATTATTTCTAGAGGTACATTTGACGAATGCAGCTTTGATTACTCATTTCTGAAAACTGTTATGCAACTCAATTTAACGTGGACCAATTGGATTTTTATATTAATGAATACTATAAAAGCAGTCATGTTTATAGATGAATTATTCTGTTGAAAAGATTTGTTGGTACTTATCACTTTTTTACCAGACTGCGTAGCACTATAGTGTATGTATAATGAATTGTTATTTGCCTCATTAGTGTGTAACATGAGACGCAAACTAATAAGTTTGTTTTTTATCTTTTCCAGGTACGTACAAAAGGATCAAAACACCAGTTTCCTTGTCTTCGGACGTCATTTGGGTATTATAAAATTTGTTTATCAATTTAATCAACAAGTGCCTTGTATAAATAAACGATCGGCCGGTTATTAATCATCATCTTTATTGCCTAAACAAATTATTCGACCGCTCAAGGTCGCCGTAAAGGATATTGGGAACGTTGAACGAAGTACATTTTTGTTTTTTTTAGTTATTTTAAGTGCGAAAGTAAATAACAATAAATCTTTCCTATTAGCAACAGATTGCCAGACAACACGGAATTGTTTGTAGATGTTTGTTTCTAAGCAAAGAATAGAACATTCCATTTTAGGAATATGACGGACGCTAAAGGAATATATCTATAGAGCGGACTATCCTATTGTCTAGCTAAGGGCTTGATTGCCTCACGCAACCAATATTTCTATGGTCTACAAATCAATGAGAACAGACTTGATAAATCTGTTTATCCCTATTAAATTTCCTTCTCCGACCCTTCATACGAAGGTCTAGAGGCAGGTGATATCAATAAACAAACTAACGAACAGTCAATAAATCGGCATTTTCCTCTTCCTCACAGGCGAGAATTCAACAACGTCCATTATAAAAGGTAAAAAACTTAATTTATTCATGTAGACTTGAATAGTTTTTTTTTACAGTACTTTTCCTCTAAAAAACCCGCGGATCAGAGGACCAGAATAGATTTAAAGAACTTATTTTCCCTATATCTTATTGATCCTTTAAGGATATAATGATACTTGATAATTATACTGTTTTGTTAAAGAAGAAAACATTTTAGCCAAGTACGTAAGTATATTTAACTCGTTGAACCTTTCCCAACCTCAGCAGTTCAAGGTCACGTCTCAATGTCAAGGTAAATGGAATATCTGCCAATTGAATGTCGGTTACGTACTACGTAGCTATAATAAACTGCGTCAGTTAATTTCGTTATGACTTGTTTGGGTTCGAGTTGTTTTAAACTTATGAGGCTACGCATTTAGAGTATTGGTTTTAAGGAGTTTAATTAGCAATCTTGACAGGGGTAATATTTTATCTACATATATTTCTAAACTTTTAGAATAAAGAGTTTTTTTGTTTGTTTGGGTGGACACTGAAGACTCCGAAATTACTGAACTGATTTGAAGACATTATTTTGCTGTTGGTTACATAGTGTGGTATCCAACCCCGAGTAACATAGGCTGTATTTTATTCGGCTACGGGAAGAAGTACCCTCGGGCCGCGGTTGAAACCGCGTGAAAACAGCTAGTAGGTAGTATTTTATTGGAAACCTAAATGCATACCTGTTGCTTCCCTACGTCACTCAAAACCATAACAAAAACCGTCTTTCAGTCTAAACTTTTTCAGCTTATTTATAAATTGTCAATCTCCAAATTCATAATAGGCATTTCAACAATGACTAAAAGGTGGTGCTTAAGTAATTATTTCAGCGCCGTGCATAATTTATGTAAAGTTGTGTGTATTGTCGCGAACACCGCGACCTTGCTCTTGACAATGAGTGCTGGAACTAATTCTGTTTGAGTTCGCACTGTGACTAATCTAGAATGTTCTTTGGTTTCTAAAATTTCGAATACTGCGCCATCTGTTGGTTGATATTTTCGATGTTTCATGAGCGTTTCTTATTCTTGTTCTGTTGGTAGGATTAAAAGGATGAGTTGTCTACGAATATTTCCGACTGCTTTGATGTCGGAGTTTCCGATCGCGGAAACCACCGCAGGTAAACGACCCGGAACTACTGAAAAGTTTGAAAAGCAGCAAAAATCCTTTATTTGTAAAATAGAGAATACCTATATATTTATTTTGTCATGTACAAATTCGCGGATTCCCACTTTCCACTTATCAACATTAGCATCACAAAGGTCAATGACCATCACACCTCAGGTTTGCTGATTGTGACCACAACCTCTGCCCCCCTCACTTTCCCTCGATTCCCCGTAACGATGCTCAATATATCTCGGAAACCTTTATGAGATCTATTTGGACCTTTGGGTCAACAACTAGACCCCAATTTGTGGACGTAATGGCGTGTTCCGGATTGATGCCTCGTCGGTTTGATTCCCGACTAGTGAAATTTTATATTAATGAGAAAGGTCGATGAATAATTTTGGCTGAATATCAATGAGTGTAATGGAATTTCGCTTTCGTTCAGGTTTGTTGTGCGTTAATGGCTGTATATTCGTAAATACTTGAGCAATTTTAATGCTTATCGCCGTCGCGCTTATTGAGGTTTTGCCATAAATTAAATTAGTTTTCACTTGTCAGATTACGTGTACATACTTATAGCCTTGGATGTTGTATACATTATTTTTCACTAGCTGTTTTGAACGGTTTAACTCGCATCTTGAAGACTACAATATGCTCACCAATTGAAAAATATCGAATCCCACCAAAAACATAAATGTAAAAAAAAGGAAAGCCAAGTTCAATATAAGACATATGCCTGGTTGTGGGCTTCGCCGCAAAAGGAATGCAGATCTAAATGAGTCCCAAGTTCTGTACAAAATCCAAATATGTATTTATAGGTACAAGATATG
>NWSH02000612.1:338585-350854 GCA_002382865.2 Heliothis virescens | reverse complement strand
GGATATTCTATCTATGCCCTTAACCAAAGAAAGAGATCAAAAAGATAGTGTAAGGATCTTAAACGTGATCACATGTTATTGGAGTCTGGTCTTCAAGATAATTTGAAATCTATTGAAAAAGCTATATTAAAACAGTTCCGAGTTAAATCTTCGGCTGCTGCTATAAGCCTAGGTTACCACCCAAAATATTTGCAACCCGAAAGGATCAATTCGAGGGCTTTAAACTGGAGGGCCCGCCAACCGCCGCAGGTTCCACCTCGCCGCGGCGCCAGCGAGACCGAAACCCGACGGTGGTGGGCGCAAGCAGCAGCTACCGGACGCGCCGTTGCGACGGACCGTTCGTGGCCCACGTCAGCACAGCGGCCTCGCGCCGCTAGCCGAGGTAACGGCGCTAATATACAGGCTCGGTAGATTAAAATATCTATTATAATTGGCTACCAAATCACAAATGATCTATATACCTATATTTTGCGAATTCCTGTCGAATGATTATTTTCAGTCTAGTCATTTATCCACAAAATACTCCCAAAGTCCAATGCGAGATGAGCTAGCCATGAACAAAGAAATTGAGATCGTTTTTTAAGTATTGGCGCGATTAGTATATGCCGAACCATGTGATGTCAATTTTTATCAAATATATTTCTTGTCAAGAAGGTGAATGGAACGAATAGATTTATTCTTAAATTTAAAATCATAAAATAAATTTATTACCGCTGCCCAACATTTTATAACTTGAAGATTACAGAAATGCAATGAGGCTCATGTCGAAGCATGCTTACATGTGTTCTATTGACCTTAAAGATGCATATTTTCCATTAATATTCATAGCGAATCCAGAAAGTTTTTGCGGTTTTATTGGTTAGGAGAGCTATAGGAATTTCAAGTTTGCCATTTGGTTTAATATAGCGCCCTATGTTTTTTACAAAATCATGCGCCCCGTAATGCAATTTCTTCGTAATCAGGGGCTATTGTCTGTTATTATCTAGATGATTGTTAGTTATTCGGAAACACAAGTATAGACTGAAACAAAATTATCAAAAATTACTCGCAACTTATTGCAATCACTAGGTTTTACAATAAATGTAAAAAAGAGTGTAAGTACACCCAGTCAAACTGCTATCTTTCTAGGTTTTCTGTTTGATTCACAAAATTGACAATTAGTATTCCTCTAGAAAAGAAACAAAAGATCAAGGATGAACTCTTGCATTTTTCTAACTTAAAAAGATGCAAGTTACGTAACTTCGCTCATATGATAGGATTGCTAATATCGATTTGTCCAGCATTCGCAGTATGGCTGGCTTTATTTACAAAGAAGTTTGAAAGAATTAAGTATCTGAGTTTGAAACAAAATGATTGATTACAAATCAACATTAATTTACCTATGTCCTACGTGAAGAATTTTGATTGGTGGGGACATAACATTGATCATTGCGCTAGTCCTATCCGTTCCGGTGACTACAAGTTGGAAATATACTCAGACGCGTCTCGAACCTGGTTGGGGTGTGAATGCTCTGGCAGAACTCATGTCTAGTGAAGAGTTGACAAAACATATCAATTATATCTACATCTCATGGATTAAAAAAGCGCCAAAATTTAGGCAATTGGATATCTACGTATTGACAACTTCAAATCTCCGTCTTCCTCCCCGTTGAGAAGATTTGAGTTGTCAATACGTAAAAGAATCTCACAATTGCTAAAATTTTTGGCGAAAATTTAACCAAAAATGCTGCGTATCTAATATTTAATATAGTGTTTGTCAACTCTCACATAGACCATTGCCCGCTGGCTGTTCTGCCAGAGCAATTCACACCCCAACCAGTTCGAGACGCGTCTGAGTATATTTCCAACTTGTATGCACCGGAACGGATAGACTAGCGCAATGATCAATGTTATGTACCCACCAATCAAAATCTCACGTAAGGACATAGGTAAATTAATGTATTGATTGTAATCATCATTTTGTTTCAAACTCAGATACTTAATTCTTCAAACTTCTTGTATAAAGCCAGCCATACTGCGATGCTGGACAAAATCGATATTAGCAATCCTATCATATGAGCGAAGTTACGTAACTATCTTTTTAAGTTAAAAATGCAAGAGTTCATCCTGACTTTTGTTCTTTTTCTAGAGGAATACTAATTGTACAATTTTGTGAATCAAACAGAAACTAAGAAAAGATAGCAGTTTGACTGGGTGTACTTACACTCTTTTTTACATTTATTGTAAAACCTAAGTGCATATAAGTTGCGAGTAATTTGATAATTTTGTTTACAGTCTATACTTGTGTTTCCAATAACAACAAATCATCTAGATAATAAACAACAATAGCCCTGATTACAAGAAATTGCATTACGGGGCGCATGATTTTGTAAAAACATAGGGCGCTATAAGACCAAATGGCAAAACTTGAAATCCTATAGCTTCTCCTAACCAATAAAACCGCAAAAACTTTCTGATTCGCTATGAATATTAATGGAAAAATATGCATCTTTAAGGTCAATAGAACACATGTAAGCATGCTTCGACATGAGCCTCATTGCAGCATCGCTCAAGTTTAAAATGTGGCGCGGTAATAAATTTATTTAATGATTATAAAAAAAAATCTATTGCCATTACTCTTCTTGACAAGAAATATATTTGATAAAAATTGACCATCACATGGTTCGCATATACTAATCGCCCAAATACAAAAGATTCTCAATTTCTTTAGTCATGGCTAGCTCATCTGCATTGGACTTGGGAGTATTTGGTGTAAATACTAGACTGAAAAATATCATTCGAAACAGGAATTCGCAAACCATTAACCCAGGATAACACTACTGGATCATTTGTGATTTGTAGCCAATTATAATAGAAATATTTTAATCTACCAGCCTGTATATTAGCGCCGTTTACCTCGGCTAGCGGCGCGAGGGCCGGCTGTGCTGACGTGGAGCACGACGGTCCGTCGCACGGCGCGTCGGTAGCTGCTGCTTGCGCCACCAGCCGTCGGGTTCGGTCTCGCTGGCGCGCGGCGAGGCTGGACTGCGGCGGTGGCGGGCCCTCCGATAAAGCCCTCGAAGTTGATCCTTTCGGTTGCAAATTTTTGGTGGATACGCTAGGTTAGAGCCGAAGATTTTAACTCGGAACCTTTTTAATAATAGCTTTCATAGATTTCAAATTATCTTGAAGACCAGATCCAAATAACATGTGATCACGTTTAAGATCCTTAACACTATCTTTGATCTCTTTGTTAAGGCGACAGCAAGAAATTCCTTCTAGTTTGTGTCTCATCATAGTGTGCAAATAAAAAGTCTACCGGCATCGCTAAGGCATTTTAATACCTGACACTTGAACGTCTCGTCGATGGAAGTAGTGTCAAGACAGACGTGATTGTATTTGCTAAACTCGTTATGACAGCAGACAAAATCTTCTGTTTATCAGTCAGAATATCGTCTCTCTTCAATGCACCTTCATTCACCGCCGCTCTTATTTCAGGATTAAGTGTCGGAGCCTGGGCAACTCTAAGATTATCAGGTACATTATAAGCCTTCAATATCTCATTTTTAATTTGGTCCTTAATGCCATTAACAATATATCAGACCAGCGACTTGCAATGTCTTTGTGAACATTCTCACCGAACTTCTCTTCCCTTACTGGCTCATCTCCGAGTAAACACAAAATATCAGGTTGTAGGTCTAATTCCTGCATACCTTCCGTAGCGCTTTTTCTAGCGGTGGTGTATTTGGCGTGGACGTGGCCACGGGTATAAAAGAGAAGCAAGATCAGGTCCGGAGCAAAAGAAGCCGTTGGCGGGCACGGATATACTATTGGTAGCCGAGACGTTTGAATGTGAAGTTTGATTTAATGTAAAATTTACTTCATAAGGGACTCCTGAAACAATAGTAACAAATTCGTGATACAAACTCACGGTTTGTACTCTAGAATTATGTAGGTAGTTATCCGTTCATCCACCTCACCGTAAACATAACTCACGACATAGCCCTCCGGACTATGTTCTAGAGTTTCTGTGCTACCACATATACAGCGATTAACCTTACAGATTAAACTGAAGTATACTATTGGTTGGTATTAGCCTTCCAGACTAAACTCACAGCACTATACGGTAGACAAAAAACAAAAAACGATTTGTTTGAAAAGTAGGTCAAGGTCACACTATCGAAGAGTGTCTTCGAAATTTAAATATCCATGTATGTACAAACCTTCGTTTTGTGGAGTCTCCTGCGGCGACCTGGGGTACTCATTATCCGAATATGATCACGTTCTAAACTTGAACTGAAGCACTGCGGTAACTCCGTTGTTTACGGCGAACTCGAGACATCTTTTTCTCGTACTTTCTGATTTTCCGAGCCAAATACTCTTCTTCGTCGTGATGTTTTCGGTTCCCATGATTTAAACTCAAAAAACTCACTAAAATATCTAAAAAACCAATAGCGATAAAAAATACGTGCGCGATGGCAGCCACACAAAACGTGTATGAGATACCCACATTAGAGCGCGCATAATTATTTTTTAAATATGGTTGCTCTAAAGTAGTGTAAGATGGCAGCACATATCCGTGCTACTACAAGTAAATAAGTGTAATCTCGAAGGGCGAATCACTGAAGTTTAATATTGGATATTCTTATTCGGAAACCGCACATCCATAAGACTTCTTATAAGTGCTTAAAGTCTAGACGCTGAGAGTGTTCGCGGTTGGTTGACAACCGCAACACGGCACATTAACTATTTCTTTTTTATTTTCTTGATTACAATATTTTTGCCGATGAATCTTTCTTAACGACTATAAAAAATGAAGAAGAAAATCAATCGACCGCGTTTATAACCTACATGCATGTCGTTGCTTTATCGCCAAATAATTTGTTGTAAAATTTGCTTTCAGGTATTTAATGTACAGAATTTTCACTAGTACAAGAGGTATCATAAAGAGACAAAGAGGAGAATATTATATTTCTTTTCTAAATGGCTTTTTCAGCTGTGATATATATATATATATCTTAACTACTACACAAATCAAATATTTTCTATGTCAAAACCTCAGATCGCAACATACTGTGGTTAACTCTTTTGACTGAGAGCTATAATTTCTGCATTGTGACCTAATACCATTTATACATTGAGTCTAATAAGTCGCCGATAGTCGTCTACATTCTATTCAGGCTCTCCATAGTAAAGTCGTTCGAACTTCAATAATTGGCTTGATGTCCGAATCGTACATGTGACCTGTTTAACAGACATTGTGAAGTCCACCATCTTGTGATGAATGCCATAAAACATTGATGTTTGGACATGGTCCGGCACTTGATTGCTGAATAGTGATATTCGCCGTGTCTTCTTCCCATCTTGATATAGTTTAAGAGGTTTTTTATGAATTTTACTAGATGCGAAAGTAATCATGTCTATCTTTTTGTTCGAAGGAATATCATCCCTATATAATATATATATAAGCACAGAATAAAAGCTCGATGACCCACTATCAGTTTTCAATGTTCAGTGAAGACAAAATTCATTCCCAGAAAGAATTTATTCTCTTTATGCCGATCGAAAATTGATGCTTATTACAACGGTCGGATCGCGACGGTCAAGTAAAAGGCGTGCTTCTATAGCCTAATAGAATCTCCTAAGGCTCGGTAGAGTTTTCCTACTTGGCGAAAAAATTTCGTCTATTTTATTCAAGGTCATAGATGTCGTGTGCTTACAGAACCGCTTACCTAAACGCACTATGCCCACATAATTACTACGCATTTGGTAATTTTACTCGTTTTGGTATATTTGCATTAAAAGCCTTATCTTGTAATCTTTGTTGCAGCACTCATATAAACTGGGTACTGAATTGATTTTTATAACGTGCAACATAAAATAAAATACAGTATGGTTTTAAACAAGCTTCTCGCATTGTTATTTTGCGAGGAAATATTATCTTTGTGCCAAATTACTGGGTGATAAAATAAGTAACGGTCATAAAAAAACTTAATGGCTAGTTTGCTGTCTTGATAATGTGCGTGATATTGAAACTTATTGCTAGTACATATACGGTAACTTTTTAGTTACCTCATAATTAGGATCTGATAAGTACAGGCAAAGATGCTTACAGGATTCTTGGATTAAAAATTATAAATAATATTACATTAATTTAAAGTCGCAAGTCATTATTATATTTGTAGACTAGAATAGGATCAACCTGAAGTATAAACTTTACAACAGTATTATTTTTCCAGCGCAGGATTTTATAAAATTTTCAGGTAAACACGACGCGCACGTAATTTTTTGGCAAAAAATCCCCACGCCTACAGATCGGATTTTACGGTAATAAAATTCGTATACCTATTCCGTGGCGTGATATTTTTTCGTACGCATTATATCCATAGACGATAAAAGCCATTTTGGCTATAATCACATATCTGTATGCAAATCTCAATGGACACGGAACCATTTCGCGTGTTTAATTGCGTAACGGATGCCGTTCACACTCATAACCGGGGGAAATTTATATCTTTATTAATAACTGGCCCCGTTTCCTATGGCGGTAATTTTATTAGAGATCGTCTCTTTTATTTGCCTGATGGAAATCGCGCAGTTGCTATCCAATAAGGACGTTATGTTTTACGACAAATCTGGTTTGATTTTTGCTCGATTTAAATATTAATCGGTCATGTCCCTTGCGTTAATGAATACTTTTCTACAAGATTTTGATATACATGCCAGAACAGAACTTGTCACCATTTTATGTCTATTTTGTCTTATTTTTAGGGTAATTTGAGCCTAAAATACAACCAAAAGGCATTCAACATACAAATAAAAGCAGTTAATAATTTCCTGCTTCAACCAAAACTACATCCAACACAGTATAAAACCATTTTTAAACTACTCGTCGGAAAGTCACAATCCTTCTCGTACCGATACCCTCCGGAACGTTGGAAACAAATCTTTGACGTTCACTATGGTCCCGAGTAACAAGTATTCGTGTATCTTATAAAAGACATTTTCAAAAGAGGTACAGCGGACTCAATTCAATTTCTCTCGATTCAAGGAACATCTAGTAGAAGTACGAGTGGACGTTTGAAAGGTACAATTGATCGCATTCTTTGAAGCGTAGCACGTGAAGGCGCTACCTGACCAAGGCATTGGCTTGGATGGACCACGCTCTCTGGTGGAAAATCTTTCAATGTTTCCTGAATTGACGGTGTATATTAGAAGTTATTTTATTATGTTGTTAATAATCCAGAAATCTATTACTTAATAATATAAGCCGCTAGAGTTTATTTGTTTGAACGCGCTAATCTCAAGAACTGCTGCTCTGTTCTGTTTTGTTCTATTTTCTTTCTATAAACACATACATTCGAAATTCTATTTAAAAAAAGTGAGATTTACAAGCTTTCAATATTCTCAGCAGGCGTGGTACAAAAAGTAACCTATTAAACAACCTTTATACGCAATTTGGAAGTTTATCTTTAAATCGGTACGATTTGTGGTTTAACGTCGTTTGATACAATTACATTCGCATGATCTAAACACAACTTTTGTTGCCGTACCCTTGTTGCGGTCAGAAATACTTGTACCCATTGATTTGGTAAAACGTAAAAACGTTATTATGTGGGTACGAATCAGAATCTCCAATTGAATTAGGAAGTTTTTTATTACTGTGAATTTACACGAAAGCGGCTTCGAAATCTTTTCTTTATACTTTTAATGTTCTTTGTTTATAAAGTTCGATTTTTATCGTGTGGAAAATTCTGCAGCAAATGGTAATGGTTTTACTGTGATCATTGCTCTCTCTACAATATTTCCTAAAAATTTAAACCTTATTTAGATTCTGAAAGTTTTTTAAGTTAATTTTGACAAGCGATTTTCAATGTTGAATAGCAAATTGAACAAATTATTAGCTCTAATCATGTAAAACACGAGCCATAATATACTCTCAGATTAACCACTACTCAAACATCGAGCTAAAAAAAAAATATCCGAAACAGAAATGCACTCAAAGGAAAGCGCAACTATCATTGCGAAACGAGCCATTTTATTTAAAGTCTCATTTAAACCTCTATTGACTCAAGGACGGCAAAGTACAGTCCGTCGAACGAATGAAATAAAATCGGCCACTTTGCAAGCAGGATCTGTCCGGACAAATTTTAAAAAAAGCTAAATAAATTATCCCAGGTGTTTACTCTATTTGTATTTCTTGCATAGCTTTATTACCTTCCAGTCATCGTTTATATTTTATTTATTAGCTTATCAATAATTTTGAAATTCAAAGTTAAATTCTTGAGTGGGGCGAGTAGATAGTTATTTTGGAGGGGAATTTCTATTAATGTTTATTGCATTTGATCATGCAACCAAATAACAATGAACCGCTCACCGTTGCATTGCTCGTTCATATCTAATGCTTTGTTGACATTTGCTCAAAATATTAGAAGTTCAACCTGAAAACCCCTTACGATTGTCTGCTATTATGGTGGCCTATTAGGCTTCACCACCATAGGGGCTGAAAGCAAAAGTGGCTGGAAGAAGTCATGACGATTCCGTTATTCCAGCGTCCACGCAGAACGCTAATGGGGAAATTGGCAAAGGCCTCGCGTTGGATATCGAGAGACGACTATCCGAGATGTACTCGTAGCTCATCGTCCGAGATGCCATTGACAACGGCGCGTTTAGTTTCCACATGCTCCTCAAAGAGCAGCCAGTAAACCCGCGGGCCCTTGGGCCGAAGCCTGTCGGAGCTGCGAGATTGTTCGAAGTAATTACTGTTGGTATGAATTGAAATGTGTTTTTACTTAGTAAAAGTCTGATAGTCTTGACAGAAGCGGTTATGTGATGCATGCCCGAATGCAGAATTTTAATGCGTGCTTTATATTACAGGCATCAAAAAACTTTTATTTATATTTTCAAGAACTTTTGGGAAAAATCACAAATCGTCAGTATTTCACCGAAACTCATAATAAAGATATACCGTAATAAAATCATGGAGAAAACTTAATCCAAATAACGCACTATAATAATGTTATATGTATTATCCAGTTATACCAATAACTACTTATTTGATTTGTCTCTCGAAGGCCGTGCGCGATAATAAGGAATGTGGCCTGGAGGCTATGCCTAACAGATATAGCGCTTGTCGGCTCTATTGCAAACTAGCTAACAACCAAGATAAATAAAAGCAATTTCGAAATTGTGTTCTTTTCTACAACATTGATGTATTTTATGTGTTGATTCTACCGGTATTTTGACTGTTGCTACAATTAAATAGCATAAATGATCGTAAATGCCTTTTCAAAACGATTAAGCATATTTTAAAAAAAACGATGGGATGTAAAAATAGGATGATAAAGATTTTATAAGCTATATGAATTTCAAGTTTTGCCATTTGGTCTTAATATAGCGCCCTATGTTTTTACAAAAATCATGCGCCCCGTAATGCAATTTCTTCGTAATCAGGGGCTATTGTCTGTTATTTATCTAGATGATTTGTTGTTATTTGGAAACACAAGTATAGACTGTAAACAAAATTATCAAATTACTCGCAACTTGTTGCAATCACTAGGTTTTACAATAAATGTAAAAAAGAGTGTAAGTACACCCAGTCAAACTGCTATCTTTCTAGGTTTTCTGTTTGATTCACAAAATTGTACAATTAGTATTCCTCTAGAAAAGAAACAAAAGATCAAGGATGAACTCTTGCATTTTTCTAACTTAAAAAGATGCAAGTTACGTAACTTCGCTCATATGATAGGATTGCTAATATCGATTTGTCCAGCATCGCAGTATGGCTGGCTTTATACAAAGAAGTTTGAAAGAATTAAGTATCTGAGTTTGAAACAAAATGATGATTACAATCAATACATTAATTTACCTATGTCCTTACGTGAAGATTTTGATTGGTGGGTACATAACATTGATCATTGCGCTAGTCCTATCCGTTCCGGTGACTACAAGTTGGAAATATACTCAGACGCGTCTCGAACTGGTTGGGGTGTGAATTGCTCTGGCAGAACAGCCAGCGGGCAATGGTCTAGTGAAGAGTTGACAAAACATATCAATTATTTAGAGCTGACAGCAGCATTTTTTGGATTAAAAATTTTCGCCAAAAATTTTAGCAATTGTGAGATTCTTTTACGTATTGACAACTCAACTGCTATTTCTTATATTAATAAGATGGGTGGTATACGATATCCCCATCTCAATTCAGTCAGTCGCAAGATTTGGCAGTGGTGTGAAGAGCGACGCTTACATGTTTTTGCTTCTTATATTAGTTCTCGTGACAACTATGTCGCGGACGCGGAATCTCGTCGCATACATGCTGACGTCGAATGGGAACTCGCCGATGACGCCTATCGTTCTATATGCAAAAAATTTTATCAGCCTGAGATTGATTTGTTTGCAAGTCGATTGAATAAGAAATGTTCGAAATTTGTTTCTTGGCACAAAGATCCCGAAGCATATAAGGTGGATGCATTTACTTTGACCTGGTCTAATTATTTTTTCTATGCATTTCCCCCATTTTGCTTAATAATAAAAGTTTTACAAAAAATCATTTTTGATAAGGCTGAAGGTATTGTTGTGGTTCCTCTCTGGCCAACACAGCCTTGGTACCCACTTTTTAGGAAACTGTTGATTACCGAGCCAATTGAATTAAAATCTAATACAAAATTGTTGTCATCCCCTTACACTGGCGAACACAAGATTCAAGAGAGCCTTACCCTGGTTGCCGGAGTATTATCAGGCAGGCGTTCTTGAAGCAAGGTTCTTCTTCTGCTGCTGCCGACGTCATGTTAGCGTCTTTGGCAGATAGTACTCTTAGACAGTACAATACTTGTTTTAAACGTTGGTTCGCTTTCTGTCAAGATAGGAATTTGAATTTATTTGATGTATCTGTTACTGAGGTGTTAGATTTTTTTGTTATTCTTTTTCAAGAGGGTCAAAAATATGGTTCAATTAATAGTACTAAAGCAGCATTGTCACTTGTGTTAAATGCAGTAATTATGAATGACCCTCAGATAACGAGGTTTATGAGGGGAGTATACAAATTGCGAACCCCACAACCAAGATACAATTTTACATGGGATCCGGCAATTGTCTTAGATTACCTAAGTGCTTGGTACCCTAATTCAGACCTTTCATTTGAGAAACTGTCCAAAAAACTGACAACACTTTTGGCCTTAATAACTGCACATCGGGTACAGACTTTGTCGTTAATTAAATTGTCTAACATTAAAAAATACAATAACGAAAGGTTCGTAATTAACATCATAGATAAAATCAAAACCTCGGCGGTGAATCGCACGCCACCAACATTGATTCTTCCTTACTTCAATGAAAGACCTTCCATATGTCCTGCTAGGACTTTAGAACATTATTTAAATGTATCAGCAACAAAGAGAAGATCTAACTGTGATTCTTTATTGATTAGTTTTAAGAAACCGTTTAATAATGTAAGTTCACAATCTTTAAGTCGTTGGATCAAGGTCACCCTTCGCGAAAGTGGAATAGATACCTCTATTTTTTGTGCTCACAGCACAAGACATGCAGCAACGTCTGCCGCCAATAGGTTCGGAGTAAGCTTGGATATAATAAAAAGAACCGCAGGTTGGACCGGTAGATCTGAAACCTTCGCAAAATTTTACAATAGAGAAGTGATTGCAGATACCTCTGATGTCTTTGCTCGTTCTATTTGTAGGATGGCCTCGGTCAACGACGTATAATAATAATGATGACTTTGTTATTCTTTTACTTGCTGATAAATAAGTTTTCAGGTTACAATAATACATTAAGTTGATTATGTATTTTGTAGTTTCTATCACGTTTCTATTCAAACGTTTCCTCTCTTTTTACCTATTTCGTGATACTCTAAACATCTACAAGTAAATAAGTGTAATCTCGAAGGGCGAATCACTGAAGTTTAATAGAAAATCAAACGAACTTACCTGTAAGTGACGTTCGATGACTATTAAACGATGTGATTCGCCCGAAGAGATTACACTCCCTCCCTGTCCCTGATCAAAATTCTTTTCGATCCTTCCCAGATTTTCACGAAATAGTGGCTAACGATGGCCAAAGGGGCAAACGTGTATGAGATACCCNTAATAAAAAGAACCGCAGGTTGGACCGGTAGATCTGAAACCTTCGCAAAATTTTACAATAGAGAAGTGATTGCAGATACCTCTGATGTCTTTGCTCGTTCTATTTGTAGGATGGCCTCGGTCAACGACGTATAATAATAATGATGACTTTGTTATTCTTTTACTTGCTGATAAATAAGTTTTCAGGTTACAATA
>NWSH02000612.1:327769-338485 GCA_002382865.2 Heliothis virescens | reverse complement strand
GTCGTTTGTGTAAAAATCGTGTGTGTATAATTTATCCGAACCCGTAGCGCGTAACAATATATAACAGTTTACTGAAGTTGGCAACTGAAACTGAAAATTTTCTTTTCTCTCCAAATAGACCAGGCAATATTTTAATATAGGTAAATCAGGCGTGAAATTATTCACAAAAGTTATCAGTAAGTTGGACGGCACGCGTACGAGTCGGATCCGATTGCGATCGTATTAAAAGTTGGAACTGGTTTACGTGTTATGTGACGGCTCGGTGCAGTCCCGCGTGACTCGCGCTGTCATCTAATGCAGTTTATTTGTTCCCTTAGGCCGGGACTCCACCAAAGCAGAGATGTGTGCGGTGTGCTGTGTGCTGTGCGAGAAGAGATGTTTTTCAGCTCGCGGGACTCCACCAAAGCGGAGATGTGTGCGGTGTGCTGTGTGCTGTGCGAGAAGAGATGTTTTTCAGCTCGGGTGCGGGGCGTTGAGTGCTCAGTACGCATCCGGCCGGCGCGCGCGCGGGGTTCTGCGGGTTGCTAGCGGGCGAGAGGGGGGAGGGTGACATCGCTCACTGCACGCCGCTCACATCTCTCGTCTCCACTGCGCGTCGTCCGCGCACAGCTCACATCTCCGCTTCCATCGCGACATACAAATATTACACATCTCCGCACAGCGATCTCCACTGAAGCTGAGCGGAGAGGAGACGTGTCAATAACTCAATTCTATTGGTTGTTTAAAAAACATCTCCTCTCCGCTCGTCTCGTCTCCGCTTTGGTGGAGTCCCGGCCTTACAGATGCAATTTATGCTTTTTGATCAGTTTTGCACGACCGCAGTGAACTGAACTGTGTCATTTGTGAAGGAACTTTTGTTGTTCTAATGCCAAAATATTTTAAATGTCTTGTAACAAAGTAGTAAAGTATGTCCTAATTCCTCCCGTATAGCTCTCATCTCGCGACAACCTGAGGTAACTGCGCTCGCTTTGAGGGTTACAAGAAAAATATTTTCATTCGCATTCCCGCATCTCCGTACCACCTATTACCGAGCAATACTTAAATAAACATGGCACCAAAATACACCGTCCCATTTCTTTTAAAGAGAACTCTTGTAAACGAAGTACCAAGGCCAATTTGTCCAGAACCCCTTCACCCCCTTCCGCGGGAGCATCGCGGGTGAGCGCGAGGTAACTGTGTGAGATTCCAGGGGTCTTGGTTAATTGGCTGCAAGTGCGGAAAGTCCCAACAAGTGGGCAAGTTTTAATGGTGTGGAAATTGCGTTTTTGTTTGGTGTTCGTATCTGTGATGTGCCTGTTTTCATGTAAATCTGTTGTCTCTCAAGTTTTAGATGATGTTGCGGTATCTGAGAAAGCGCTCGAATATTTTCTTTCAATTAATGTATCAAAATGTTGTCTTCCATGCGATGAGAGGCAATTTGCTTATGACAGGTTTTATATCCAGAAAGTTCCAAGTTTCTCTAAAGACAAAGCTTCATAATTAAATTCTCCAATTCTCGCAGGAAAAGAAGTGTAATAGTTTCAACATTGTAATGCAGGAATATAAAACTTACGTCCAGTATTTCTACAGTAAACATAATAGCGCCCATTAAGTCAGTGCATTCGAATAAAGTTTTAAAAGCAAAGTGCTTGATGGCAGTCACCCCGGTCGACTGGCTCACGGCTGCAACTTGCACCGCCATAGTAATTAAGTCCCCTTCCTCTGCCTGGTAGACCGTCATCAACACCTGAACTTTACAAACTTCGGCTTAAGGCTTACGAACATCGCCTAGTTGTCTTGTTGACGTAATAACTTTATTCATTCTATCAAGTGCTCTACCAAGTATAAATATTTAATGTTTTCTTTTGTTGAATATCAATTACCTATCTAGATCTGATAGCAAATGTTCAATATTGTCTCCGCAATTATGTGCTCAAACTTGACTGTCGAAAATAAACTTTTTTTCGACTTCCTCAACAAAATATCCAACAATAAATTCCGAAAGCCTTATCGTCGCCAAATTCTTCAGAAAGTATTTATTTCAGTTGTAGACGAAGGTAAAGTTGTAATAAGCTTACTGCTTACACAAGAATATCAACGGTGTGATGTGCGGTGAGCGCAGTCGGCGTTCCCTGCAGAAGTTTTAATAGAGCGCGATTATAATGTTCTTTCTTTTTATTTGGACACTTTGTGTGAGCCGCTTTGTTACCACGTAAACATTTTACACTGCCTGATGGAGATTTATGGACGGAAACTTTATGGACTTGCTTTATGGATTGTGTTACGTTTTTATTTGCTTACTATATTTTAATCGATACAAAGATTATGGTTTATTGTCAGATTCATTGTCTTTTAACTTCCTGTAATAATGTAAGGGTTTTATTACCTTCCTGATCGTGACATCGCTTTTGAAAAACTTGTAATCCTTTTACTTTCCTATTGATCGAATTCCCAAGAAACTATGCCAATACACGCACTAAGCGGACTGGGTATATAATTAAACCTACTTATATAATTGCGTTGTTCGGTAAACACACGCCGCTAACAACTGGTTTGATCACTGATCAGGATATGCTCCGAGCATATTACTGGCTGCTGCTGGCGTCCACTGATGTTTCAATTTCCTTTGGAAATAAGAATATCCGCCGACGATAACATCGATCGATGATTTTCGATTGAACGCTTCCCACGATTTGAAAGTAGCCAGAATTGGGACCTCGATTACTTCGACTGAAGCCATTATAATCAACTGTGTGGAAAAGCCAATAATAAGAAGAGAATAACGAAATTCTATCAAATGCCATCAACATTTTTTCACGTTTGAAGCTTACAAATCCTTGCAATATAAAACAATTTTGCAACAAAAACTGTTTGGTGTTTGGTAATAAACCTAATGAATGAAAGCTCCAAATCTATGTATAAATTCTCAAAACATTTCAGTGCAGTCTATGCAATCCTTTCACATGTTTCTCGTGTCTCGCCGGCGCTTGCCGAGACTTGCCGGGACTTTGCCGGGGCTTGCCGACGGTTGCCGGGTTGGGCTCCACAAAGCCGGTTAACGCTATATAAGGTGCTCTAAAAATATCTGCCAGAACTTTAACAGGGGATAGTATTGTGTATATAGATTACAATAGTAAAGATAACTTATTGAAAATAGGTCACAATTTGTTTCATACAATAAAAAGTGCGTATAAGTTTGAATTGATTTATTTGCATGAGAACATCCCGCGTAGTAAATAGTAGTAATCAGCTGTGGCCGCACATTTTATTTCACAAAATACTGTTGCCATCCTTATCGTACGACGGCGACACGCCGGCGCCGTCAAAGCCGTAGGTAGATAACACACACAAGCCGCGCGGGCGCGCACCCCCCGCCCTATCCCTTTCGTCGCACGCGCCGCCCGCCCGGCACCAGCCAGTCTCCCCGCGTCGGCGAGCCGCGCTGTTTCAAAGCAAGTTTTTGTGGTTTTTTGTGGTCAGCAAAGGAGGAATCGCGTGCGCTTTCTCTGGAAATGTCTGTCCGAAGACAATATTCAAATCAAGAATATCTTGAAATGTTATTATGCTACCGCGAGTGTAACCAAATACTTGTGCGTTCAGTAAACTTATACCTACCAGCAGAGGTTTGGTGTGCGAGTAAGTCATCATAAAAAGGCGCATCAAACGTTCTTTTCAACAAGTTAAAAGTGATAGGGACACATTAAACAGGATAAAAAGACATGTACGCAAGCGTGCCTACATTTGTGTGCAACGCGAAGGCGGCTACGTACCTACAGCAGTTTTGTTAATAAATGTGTTAATGTTTAGTGTAAAACCTACTTTTGTGTGCAACGTGAAATTGTTGTAAATAAGGTGATTGACTTTTAAACACGCCAAGTTACTGGAAATAATCGTTATTTTATCTAGGCGCTTATTGTTGTTTTGGTGTGATAAGGAAACAGGTAAGTACTTTATAATACTTTTAAAGCTATTACACAAAGTGCCTTCTGTACCGGCGGCCCGGCCGCCCGTTTGACCCAAGAGCCGAACTGGCGTTGGTCAGCTGATTACAGTGTTCATTCACAGTAAAGATAGAAAGAAATAGCAACTGTTTTCATTGACGAAGCAACACATTGGGCGTAGTTTGTGAACCGCGTTATGCAGAATTGAGTCAATATTTATTATTACGTTGCTATCTCAATTAGTTGTTTTTTTTATTCCGGTGTATAAAATATCTTCACTATTGTAATCTATATACACAATACTATCCCCCATTAAAGTTCTGGCAGATATTTTTAGAGCACCTTATATTGAAGGCGAAGGTGCCGATTGCCCCGGATTGACGCCTTTCGTGTGGATATACCTGTGTTCACGGACGGACTGACAACTTTAACAAAATGTTAAAAAGCTTTTAGTGGTAAAAACATAAGGCCGCTAAGTAGATGATTAGTTGACCAAGTAAAATATTTAGTCGTTTGCATTTTTTACTTTTATATGTTAAATACCAAACAGAAAAAAATATTCAGGCAATAACAGCCCAATATACATACCTACGAGTGCTATCAAGGTGCAATATAATTTCAAAATATTCGTGTTTCTGAATTTTTCAAAGTAACTTGGGACTATCAGAGCTGATACCGCAAGCAGTATAAAAGTCCAATATTCACAATCAAAGTGATTTTTGCAGGAAGTCTGCAAAAGTGTAAAAGAAAATCTTCTATGAATGCAAAATTGCGCAGTTTTTGCATCGCCTTTGAGTGCGCCGAGTCTGAAGTAACCGCTTTATTTGCCTTCAATTTGCATTTTATTTAACGAATATTGGAACCTGGACTCAAGGAGAGATTAAAGAAATGATGATAATTATTTATTTAACGTTAAAGTTGCCACAACAAACAAATTGCATATAACTTAGCGTCTTAAGCAGTTACGTCGTCTTTTTAATTACGACTGGTAATCTTAAAAATAAAATGTTAGTTCAAGCTGTATTGAATACCTACGAGTCAAATAAAGTAAGTATATCAGCTATGTATAATCTGAATACATAAATCACTGAAAATTAATGACCGAGGTCATCGTAACAGTTCAAGATTTATCTCGTAGTCAGGAAAGTGCTGAGTCGTTTCTTATATCATGCGTAGCGTTATAAGTACACCTACCTATACAGCGTAGCTATGGGGAAACCGCTGACTCTTATTTCATAGCTTACTAGCGACCAGCCCCGGCTTCGCACGGGTGCAATTAGAAACCTCAAAAATAGCAGTATTTCTCCACTATTTAATGAATGTTATTCATATAAATCTTCCTCTTCAATCACTCTATCTATTAAGAAAACAGCATTAAAATCCGTTGCGTAGTTTTAAGAGTTAAGCATAGGTACATAGGGATATAGGGACAGAGAAAGCGATTTTGTTTTATACTGTGTAGTGATTTACATTATAATATTAAGATAATTTTCTGATATTTTACTAAAAATAAATTATGAGAATCATTTGCTTACTACACTAAAGTTAATCAAAATACCAATATTAAAGGCTCCATAATAGTTTCTTGCAAAGCCTTAAATATTGCCGGACTTTTCTATATAATACTGTTGACCCGGCACCGCCCATGCACCGGACTACATCGAACACTGTCGCACACGTGTCATAGCGTCATGACACTTAATATTTATAGCGGTCAGCCCGAAAGATATCGTTAGCGCGTACGTGGGAATTAAGTCGCGGTGAATGGCTGTCGCACTGTGAATGGGGTGTTCGCCATAGTGTCGGTAATGCGCGGTCATTTGTACTGAATGGCGCGGTGAAAGCATGGGTATGTGGCGTGTGGAGTCTTCGCAACCGATCACTATGACAATTGAGCAAAGGGCGTATAAGCAATTAAGAATTATTTATTACAGTCCTGGTATTAAGATCAAATGAATATTACCTTAAATTGAGAAACTGATCATAGTTCCCATAATTCCTACACAATATTCAAGCGCCATGCAAACAAAGCATCATTTACCAAACTTATAAAAGTAACACAGGTGTCTTGTACTTTACTTACAATATCCCAGACACACTCTTATATACAAAAACAGTTTATAAAGGCTTACGAGACTCTCTTATAAACAGCATCGGCTTTGCCGCGGTCTAGCCACTCGCTCCGAGCGCCCTCTATCGCGGGATTTTTACATAACTTTATATGAAAATCGCATTATCTCGACAAGGGCGGGCTAACAACACACGAAGTTGAAGAGCAGAAGTTCCACAACGTATTATATGTTAACGATAGCTTCAATGCCTTTCAAATAGACATGTAGAAAACTAAAGGAATGAGAATTTAAGTAGCTTACCATTTGTTGAAATAATTGCCGTTTGGAAAGGTTTGTCAGAAAAAGAATAGGAACCACAAAGAATAAATAAGCAGACAACACTGCAAATATTTGTATAACAACAACTCTTATATATCAAGCTGTTGGCCTATCAACACTCCCTTATTCCGCGTATTTGAGTTGAACTTCTGTGTTACATTGCTTTAGGAACGGTTTTGTCGTAAAAAGGCGCACACGGGCGTTTTTGCATCTCGTTACCAATACAGAGAGGATTAGATTAGCTGGTGGCGAGCCTAGGTGTGCCTGAGCCGAGCAAACATTGCGTAAGCAACACGCTTCTGTGACAAACAACCGAATTACCCAGACAGGTTTTTATGACGGATTTTATATCAGTGTGGTTGGCAATTACGGTATGTTTTGCATAGGGGGATTTAGATTAAACTGAAAAAGTATTAGCTATGCTGAGCTTTTACCAACTTGAGTGAGAGATATCTGGTGTTTAATGACCCATCCATGAAATAGGACATAAGTATTTTTAGTGAAAGTTCGATTTCTAAAATTATTTTTTACTTGTTACAGCATATCGTAAGTGCCAGACAGACGACTTCCAGTGCGGCATGGAAGGCGTCGGGCCTGGCAAAATCTCAGCACAGGGACCCTGTATACCTAAGGAAAAGAAATGTGATGGGTAAGCAACCTCAATGAGGTCTCATTTACCAAACAGAATTAACTAATAAGAAACAAATGAAAATCAATGTACCTTTTGTTTTCCAGTTACTTAGATTGTAGAACAGGCCGTGATGAACAAGACTGCCCTGGACAGCCGCTGGCCTGTCGGCTGGACCAGTTCCGATGCGCCTCAGGGAACAAGTGTGTAGACTCGGCCGTTAAGTGCGACCACAAAGACGACTGCGGAGATAATTCTGATGAAGCACATTGTAGTAAGTAGAAGTTATAATATTAGTTTAACAGTTTAGACAGGGATAAGGTATTGAATTCGTCCATACAAACTGAAACCGCAGACCATCATGAAAACATATTTGCTAAAATTCAATTCAGAGAGCGAAAGTGAATTTGTTAAAACCAATATCCTCATTGCAGGTTTCCCAGCATGCCACATAGGACAGTTCCGCTGCAGCAATGCGCTGTGCATCCCGGCGACGTACCACTGCGACGGCTACAAGGACTGCTCGGACGGGTCGGACGAGGCCAACTGCACCGCCATCGCGTGCCCCGACAACAAGTACCTGTGCCCCAAGGGCGGGCCCGCCGGCGCGCACAAGTGCATCGCGCGCTCACAGCTCTGCGACGGCAAGAAGGACTGCGAGGATAATGCTGATGAGGAGACTGCTTGCTGTGAGTACATCATAAGAAGAAAAGGGTCCTATGTGCTGATGGAGGTTTTCGCTGATTATCATAGAAAACTTGGCAAATTAGATAGATAATACAAAATAAAGTTTATCATGCCATTTCGAAACTTAACTTAAAAACGACTGTAACTCAATTAAAATCCAGTCACCGCCTCAAATATGCAATTCGTTTAACGCAAGTACGTGACATTGTTAGGGAGCGTGTATCGTGACTACACACGACCTCATTGTCGCTGAGCCCACGAGATAATGCTCATAACCAAAAGTGGTGCTCGAGCCATTTTCTTTATTGCTTTTCAACTCGAAGAGATTACAATGTGTTTGGAGATTTATTCTCATGATTAATAGGCACTTCATATGAATCCTAATAATATTTTAAACGTTGTGAAAGTTTGTAGGAACGGTTGGATTTATGTTTGTTACTCTTTCATGCATAAATTACCGAATGGAATTCGGGAAGCTTTTTCCTTTTGACGCGTGCATACTTGTATGAAATAAAGTATTTATTTTTGTAGGAGTATTCACAAGTTTATCAAATATATTTGTCTATTTCCAGCGACTGCGTCATGTCCAGCCCTGGAGTGCGAGTACAAGTGCGTGGCGTCCCCCGCGGGCGGCGCGTGCGCGTGCGCCGCCGGCCTCACGCTGTCTGCCGACAACCGCACCTGTGTCGACCGCGACGAGTGCAAGGAGTGGGGATACTGCCACCAGCTCTGCATTAACACTCCTGGATGTACGTACTCTTTATCCTTGAATTTAGGCTACTTAATAGGGTTTTCTACGTAACATGATCTAGGTCAGGCTGTCCCAAAGTTAGGAACCTGTCTTCGTTTTTACAATCTGAAACTTCGGATCATATAAGTCATTGTTACAATATCATATCACATTCAGAAGTCCTAATTTCCTAGAACGGATTTGAGACTACTCTGATAAATAACACTGCGTTACAAATGAAAACAAAAATTAAGTACCCTCTATGAAATGTCATGTTTTCCTATTGATTTATATCGTTTAGTAAGAATGCATACATATTTTCTTTCCATCACGTATCATTTTTTTTTTGTGAGGATGTGAAAAATTATCCTCAAAATTCAAAGAATCAAACATAATGTAAAGAAATTTTATAGAATGTACCAGATTTTTTTACATTAATCGAGTTTAATATTAACATTTAGGTATAAAAATACAGAAAAAAATCAGTTTATAAAATTTGAACCCCGAATGCTTTTAAATTTTGACTCTGTTGTTTGTAGTTTAAAGGATTTTCTCGTTTTAGATGCCAACAGTAATCGCCTAGCATAGTTGTGTCTCAACAGCCTTAAANACCCCGAATGCTTTTAAATTTTGACTCTGTCGTTTGTAGTTTAAAGGATTTTCTCGTTTTAGATGCCAACAGTAATCGCCTAGCATAGTTGTGTCTCAACAGCCTTAAAATCGTTCTTCAAGGTTTTTCAGTGGCTCTGCTGTCCCACAGACAAAGAAAACAATAGTATTTAGTAAATCCACCCTATGATCTGAGTAAAATAGATACAACTTTCAGATTAGCGCATACTTTCCACTTAAAAATCTTTATATTTGATAAAATACACAAAAAAACTGTGGTATCCATGGTTTATCTCGATAAATAGCACGTCCAAAATAAAGTAAATATGCACTTTTCACTTTTTCGGAAACATTTTTGCTTGTGATTTCACAATGTACTATGAACGATTTTAAGGCTGTTGAGACCACACTTATGCTAGCGATTACTTGGCATCTAAAACGAGAAAATCCTTTAAACTACAAACAACAGAGTCAAATTTAAAAGCATTCGGGGTTCAAATTTTATAAACTGATTTTTTTCTGTATTTTATACCTAAATGTTAATATTAAACTCGTTATGTAAAAAAATCTGGTCATTCTATAAAATTTCTTTACATTATTTTGATTCTTTGAATTTTGAGGATAATTTTTCAGTCATCTCCTCACAAAAAAAAAATGATACGTGATGGAAAGAAAATATGTATGCATTCTTACTAAACGATATAAATCATATAGGAAACATGACATTTCATAGAGGGTACTTAATTTTTGTTTTCATTTGTAACGCAGTGTTATTTATCAGAGTTAGTCTCAAATCCGTTCTAGGAAATTAGGACTTCTGAATGTGATATGATATTGTAACAATGACTTATATGATCCGAAGTTTCAGATTGTAAAAAACGAAGACAGGTTCCTAACTTTGGACAGCCTGACCTAGATCAGTTACGTAGAAAAACCCTATTAAGTAGCCTAAATCAAGGATAAAGAGTACGTACATCCAGGAGTGTTAATGCAGACTGGTGGCAGTATCCCCACTCCTTGCAACTCGTCGCGGTCGACACAGGTGCGGGTTGCGGCAGACAGCGTGAGGCCGGCGGCGCACGCGCACGCCCGCCCGCGGGGGACGCCACGCACTTGTACTCGCACTCCAGGGCTGGACATGACGCAGTCGTGGAAATAGACAAATATATTTGATAAACTTGTGATACTCCTACAAAATAAATACTTATTTCATACAAGTATGCACGCGTCAAAAGGAAAAAGCTTCCCGAATTCCATTCGGTAATTTATGCAATGAAGAGTAACAAACATAACCATCCGTTTACAAACTTTCACAACGTTTAAATATTATTAGGATTCATATGAAGTGCCTATTATCATGAGAATAAATCTCCCAAACACATTGTAATCTCTTCGAGTTGAAAAAGCAATAAAGAAAATGGCTCGAGCACTTTTGTTATGGCATTATCTCGTGGGGCTCAGCGACAATGAGGTCGTGTTGAGTCACGATACACGCTCCCTAAAATGTCACGTACTTGCGTTAAACGAATTGCATATTTGAGGCGGTGACTGTGATTTAATTGATTACAGTCGTTTTTAGTTAAGTTTCGAAATGGCATGATAAACTTTATTTTGTATTATCTATTCTAATTTGCCAAGTTTTCTATGATAATCAGCGAAAACCGTCCATCAGCACATAGGAACCTTTCTTCTTATGATGTACTGCAACAGCAAGCAGTCTCCTCATCAGCATTATCCTCGCAGTCCTTCTTG
>NWSH02000612.1:304769-325674 GCA_002382865.2 Heliothis virescens | reverse complement strand
TTGCCGGGTTGGGCTCCAAAAGCGGTTAACGCTTATATAAGGTCTCTAAAATATCTGCCAGAACTTTAACAGGGGATAGTATTGTGTATATAGATTACAATAGTAAAAGATAACTTATTGAAAATAGGTCACAATTTGTTTTCATACAATAAAAAAGTGCGTATAAGTTTGATTGATTTATTTGCATGAGACATCCGCGTAGTATAGAGTAATCAGCTGTGGCCGCACATTTTATTCACAAAATAATGTGCATCCTTTATCGTACGACGGCGAAACACGCCGGCGCCGGTCAAAGCCGTAGGTAGATAACACACACAAGCCGGCGGGCGCGCACCCCCGCCCTATCCCTTTCGTCGCACGCGCCGCCGCCGGCACCAGCCTCTCCCCGCGCCGCGAGCCGCGCTTGTTTCAAGCAATTTTGTGGTTTTTTGTGGTCAGCAAAGGAGGAAATCGCGTGGCTTTTCTCCTGGAAATGTCTGTTCGAAACATAATTCAAATCAAGAATATCTTGAAATGTATTATGCTACCGCGAGCTGTAACCAATACTTGTGCGTTCATAAACTTATAACCTACCAGCAGAAGGTTTGGGTGTGCGAGTAGTCATCATAAAAAGGGCATCAACGTTCTTTTTTCAACAAGTTAAAAGTGATAGGGACACATTAAAAGGATAAAAAGACATGTAACGCAACGTGCCTACATTTGTGTGGCAAACGCGAAAGGCGGCTACGTACTACAGCAGTTTGTTAATAATGTGTTAATGTTTAGTGTAAAACCTACTTTTTGTTGCAACGTGAAATTGTTGTAAATAAGGTGATTGACTTTTAAACACCAAGTACTGAATATCGTTTTTTCTAGGCGCTTATTGTTGTTTTGGTGTATAAGGAGAGGTAGTACTTTATAATACTTTTTAAAAGCTATTACACAAAGTGCCTTCTGTACCCGGCGGCCCGGCCGCCGTTGACCTCAAGAGCCGAACTGGCGTTGGTCGCTGATTACAGTGTTCATTCACAGTAAGAAGCAAGAAATAGCAACTTGTTTCATTGACGAAGCAACACATTGGGCGTAAGTTTGTGAACCGCGTTATGCGAATTGAGTCATATTTATTATTACGTTGCTATCTCAATTAGTTGTTTTTTTTATTCCGGTGGTATAAAAATATCTTCACTTTGTAATCTATATACACAATACTATCCCCCATAAAGTTGCTGGCGATATTTTTTAGAGCACCTATATTGAAGGCGAGGTGCCGATGCCCCGGATTGACGCCTTTCGTGTGGATATACCTGTGTTCACGGACGGACTGACAACTTTAACAAAATTTAAAAAGCTTTTAAGGTGGTAAAACATAAGGTGCCGCTAAGTAGATGATTTAGTTGACCAAGTAATATTAGTCGTTTGCATTTTTTATTTTATATGTTAAATACCAAACAGAAAAATAATTTCCAGGCATAACAGCCAATATACATACCTACGAGTGCTATCAAGGGGTGCAATAATTTTCAAAATATTCCGTTTCTGAATTTTTCAAAGTACTTGGGACTATCAGAGCTGATACCGCAAGCAGTATAAAAGGTCCAATATTCCAATCAAAGTGATTTTTTGCAGGAAGTCTTGCAAAAGTGTAAAAGAAAATCTTCTTGAATGCAAAACTTGCGCAGTTATTTGCATCGGCCTTTGAGTGAAGCCGAGTCTGAGTAACGCTTTATTTGCCTTTTCAATTTTGGCATTTTATTTAACGAATATTGGAACCTGGCCTCAAGGAGAGATTAAAGAAATGATGATAATTATTATTAACGTTAAAGTTGTCCACAACAACAATTGCATATAATTAGCGTCTAAGCGTTTACGTCGTCTTTTTAATTAACGACTGGTAATCTTAACAATAAAATGTTAGTTCAAGCTGTATTGGAATACTACGAGTCAACATAAAGTAAGTATATAGCTATGTATAATCTGAATACATAAATCACATGAAAATTAATGACCGAGGTCAATCGTAACATTCAAGATTTATCTCGTAGTCACGGAAAGTGCGTGAGTCGTTCTGCCTTAATCATCGCGTACGTTATAAGTACACCTACCTATACCAGCGTAGCTTGGGGAAACCGCTGACTTTATTCATAGCTTAAGTAGCGACCAGCCCCGCTTCCGCACGGGTGAAATTAGACACTCAAAATAGGCAGTATTTCTCCCACTATTTAATGAATTTATTCAATATAATCTTTCCTCTTCATCACTCTATCTATAAGAAAACAGCTTAAAAATCCGTTGCGTAGTTTTAGAGAGTTAGCATCAAGGTACATAGGAATATAGGGACAGAGAAAGCGATTTTGTTTATACTGTGTAGTGATTTAACATATAGTATTAAGATAATTTTCTGATATTTTACTAAAATTAATTATGAGAATCCATTTGACTTACTACACTAAAGTTAATCAAAATACCAATATTAAAGGCTCATAATAGTTTTCTTGCAAGCCTTTTGAAATATTGCCGGAACTTTTCTATATAATCACTGTTGACTCGCACCGCCATAGCAACCGGACTACAATCGAACACTGTCGCACACGTGTCATACGCGTCATGACATTAATATTTATAGCGGTGCAGCCCGAAAGATATCGTTAGCAGCCGTACGTGGGAATTAAGTCGCGGTGAATGGCTGTCGCACTGTGAATGGGGTTCGCCATAGTGGCGGTTCTGCGCGGTCCATTTGTACTGATGGCGCGGTGAAGCATGGTATTGTGGCGGTGTGGAGTCTTCGCAACCGATCACTATGACAATTGAGGCAAAGGGCGTATAAGCAATTTTAAAGAATTATTTATTACAGTCCTGGTAGTTAAGATCAAATGAATTACCTTAAATTGAGAAACTGGATCATAGTTCCCATAATTCCTACACAATATTCAAGGCCATCAAACAAAGCATCATTTTACCAACCAACTTATAAAAGTAACACAGGTGGTCTTGTACTTTACTTACAATATCCCAGAACACACTCTATATACAAAAACAGTTTATAAAGGCGTTACGGAGACCTCTTATAACCAGCATCGGCTTTCCGCGGTCTAGCCACTCGCTCCGAGCAGGCCTCTATCGCGGGATTTTTACATAACTTTATAAGAAAATCGCATTATCTCGACAAGGTGCGGGCTTAACAACAACGAAGTTTGAAGAGGCAGAAGTTCCACAACGTATTATATGTTAACGATAGCTTCAATGGCCTTCAAATAGACATGTAAAGAAAACTAAAGGAATGAGAATTTAAAGTAGGCTTACCATTTGTTAAATAATTGCCGTTTGGAAGTTTGTAGAGAAAAGAATAGTTGACCAAAAGAAAATATATATAGCTTATTACTTAACCTGCAAATATTTGTATAACAACAACTCTTACATATAAGCTTTGGCTATCAACACTCCCTTATTCGCGTATTTGAGTGAACTCTAGTGTTTACATTGGCTTTAGGAACGGTTTTGGTCGTAAAAAGGCGCACACGGGCGTTTTTGCATTCGTTACCAATACAGAGAGGATTAAGATTAGCTGGTGCCGAGCCTAAGGGTGTGCCTGAGCCCGAGCAAACATTGCGTAAGTAAACAACACGCTTCTGTGACAAACAACCGATTAACCCAGAACAGGGTTTTTATACGGATTTTATATCAGTGTGGTTGGCAATTACGGTTAGTTTTTGCCATAGGGGGAATTTGATTAACTGAAAAAAAGTATTAGCTATGGCTGAGCTTACCAACTTGGTGAGAGATATCTGGTGGTTTAATGACGCCATCCATGAAATAGGATCATAGTATTTTTATGTGAAAGTCGATTTCTAAACTATTTTTACTTGTTAAGCATATCGTAAAGTGCCAAGACAGACGACTTCCAGTGCGGCATGGAAGGCGCGGGCCTGGCAAAATCTCAGCACAGGGACCCTTATACCTAAGGAAAAGAATCGTGGATGGGTAAGCAACCTCAATGAGTCTCAATTTACCAAACAGAATTACTATAAGAAACAAATGAAATCACTATGTACCTTTTTGTTTTCCAGTTACTTAGATTGTAGAACAGGCCAGTGAGACATACGACTGCCCTGGACAGCCGCTGGCGTCGGCCTGGACAGTTCCGATGCGCCTCAGGGACAAGTGTGTAGACTCGCGTTAAGTGCGACCAACAAAGACGACTGCGGAGACTAATTCTGATGAGCCATTGTAGTAAGTAGAAAGTTATAAATATTAGTTTAACAGTTTAGACAGGGATGGTATTGAAATTCGTCATAACAAACTGAAACGCGACCATCATGAAACCATAATTTGCTAAAATTCATTCAGAGAGCGAAAGTGAATTTGTTAAAAGCAATATCCTCATTGCAGGTTTCCCAGCATGCACATAGGACAAGTTCGCTGCAGCATGCGCTGTGCATCCGGCGACGTACCACTGCGCGGCTACAGGATGCTCGGACGGGTCGGACGAAGGCCAACTGCAAACCCCCGATCGCGTGCCACCGACAACAAGGTACCCTGTGGCCCAAGGGCGGGCCGCCGGCGCGCACAAGTGCATCGCGCGCTCACAGCTCGCGACGGCAAGAGGACTGCGAGGATAATGCTGATGAGGAGACTGCTTGCTTGTGAGTACATCATAAGAGAAAGGGTCCTATGTGCTGATGGACGGTTTTCGCTGATTATCATAGAAAACTTGGCAAATTAGAATAGATAATACAAAATAAAGTTTATCATGCCATTTCGAAACTTAACTTAAAAACGACTGTAACCAATTATAACAGTCACCGCCTCAAATATGCAATTCGTTTAACGCAAGTACGTGACATTGTTAGGGAGCGTGTATCGTGACTAAACACGACCTCATTGTCGCTGAGCCCCACGAGATAATGCTCATAACCAAAAGTGGTGCTCGAGCCATTTTCTTTATTGCTTTTTCAACTCGAAGAGATTACAATGTGTTTGGGAGATTTATTCTCATGATAATAGGCACTTCATAATGAATCCTAATAATATTTAACGTTGTGAAAGTTTGTAGAACGGTTGGATTATGTTTGTTACTCTTTCATGCATAAATTACCGAATGGAATTCGGGAAGCTTTTTCCTTTTGACGCGTGCATACTTGTATGAAATAAGTATTTATTTTGTAGGAGTATCACAAGTTTATCAAATATATTTGTCTATTTCCAGCGACTGCGTCATGTCCAGCCCTGGAGTGCGAGTAAAGTGCGTGGCGTCCCCCGCGGGCGGGCGTGCGCGTGCGCCGCCGGCCTCACGCTGTCTGCCGCAACCGCACCTGTGTCGACCGCGACGAGTTGCAAGGAGTGGGGATACTGCCACCAAGCTTGCTTAACACTCCTGGATGTACGTACTCTTTATCCTTGATTTAGGCTACTTAATAGGGTTTTTCTACGTAACATGATCTAGGTCAGGCTGTCCAAGTTAGGAACCTGTCTTCGTTTTTTACAATCTGAAACTTCGGATCATATAAGTCATTGTTACAATATCATATCACATTCAGAAGTCCTAATTTCCTAGAACGGATTTGAGACTAACTCTGATAAATAACACTGCGTTACAAATGAAAACAAAAATTAAGTACCCTCTATGAAATGTCATGTTTCCTAATTGATTTATATCGTTTAGTAAGAAATGCATACATATTTTCTTTCCATCACGTATCATTTTTTTTTTTGTGAGATGTGAAAAATTATCCTCAAAATTCAAAGAATCAAATAATGTAAAGAAATTTATAGAATGTACCAGATTTTTTTACATTAAACGAGTTTAATATTAACATTTAGGTATAAAAATCAGAAAAAAATCAGTTTATAAAATTTGAACCCCGAATGCTTTTAAATTTGACTCTGTTGTTTGTAGTTTAAAGGATTTTCTCGTTTTAGATGCCAACAGTAATCGCCTAGCATAAGTTGTGGTCTCAACAGCTTAAAATCGTTCTTCAAGGTTTTTCAGTGGCTCTGCTGTCCACAGACAAAGAAAACAATAGTATTTAGTAAATCCACCCTATGATCTGAGTAAAATAGATACAACTTTCAGATTAGCGCATACTTTCCACTTAAAAATCTTTAATATTTGATAAAATACACAAAAAAAACTGTGGTATCCATGGTTTATCTCGATAAATAGCCACGTCCAAAATAAAGTAAATATGCACTTTTCACTTTTTCGGAAACATTTTTTGCTTGTGATTTCACAATGTACTATGCACAACGTAAGAAAATTATTTGGTGCATTTTTGTAGTTGCGACGACCACTTAGATCAGTATTCATGTTGATTTTCAAATTATAGGTAGTACGTTTAGGGATATCGACGCTATCAAATAGAACCGATTTATAAATAAAACAAACCAATAAAAAGTATAATGCATCGAAAACGTCAACGGTTTCTTATACGCCTAAAGTCAGGGTGGTTAATATAATGATTGGCATGTACCTCGAAAACTTGACGTGATGGATACCACATATGTTTGGAACATTTTATCTATGACTCATTACCTATTTATTCCAGCTATCAGTTTAACGGGTACCAAAATCGTGTAACGCAGTGTAATTAACTAGGGATTATATTTCACTATTTAACCCAAGCGATTAGAAGAGACATGCTATTTTCTGAAAAGGGTATTTTATTCATGAATATTGTGCAGCATACAAGTGCCTGTGCGCGCCGGGCTACTCGGTGTCGGGCGGCGGGCGCTGCGCCGCGGGCGCGGGCGGCGCGGCGCCGGCGCTGCTGCTGGCGCACGCCGCCGCCGTGCTGCGCATGGACCTGCACGGCCGCGCTGCCGTGCACATCGCCAACGCCACCGCTGCCGCTGGCCTCGACTACCACTACAGGAAGAATCTGCTGTTCTGGTCTGATCTTAAGACTAGAAAGGTGAGTCACATAATCTTCACCGCTTAACTTCAACCTAAACAGACCCAAACCAACTAATCTTAAATTAATTCAGGCCATTATTGAACTCCGAGAACCATGTTATCGAAAAATATCCGATGAAAAGAATCTTTACTAAGTATACACATTTCCTAAGTTTTATAAATTAGAAGAGAGTAAACTATCTTGAAACTGAACTGTCGAAAGTTTCGTTTCACGAATCTCTCTATGTCTGTTTCATATATGATTGTTGTTCCTCTCGCGTTGTAGATCCACTCACAACCACTGAGCATGGGAGGCCCGGCTGGATCGGGCAGTTCGCTGGGCACCGGCACCGACATCACAGTGGCCGGCTCCTGGGCACCCGTGGCGCTGGCGGTGGACTGGGTGGGAGACAAGCTGTACGTGGCCGATGCCATCGGTCAGAAGGTCGATGTCTTCGAGCTAGATGGTCGCTGGCATGCTGTGGTACTCGGCTCGAATCTGACCAGTCCCGCTGATCTCGCGCTTGATCCTACACTTGGGTTGATGTTCGTTGCTGACAGTAGTCAGGTAAGGATATTCTTAACCATAAACTTTCTAATATGAATTTACTACGAGGGAGTTCATTATTTTGAAAATATTCCCCTATTTTATTTCTGTCCTGAATATGCAGATCGTCAGAGCAAACATGGACGGAACCCACGCAAGATCAATAGTCTCTGAAGCAGCTTACAAAGCATCCGGTATCGCTGTGGACATCATCGCGCGAAGAGTGTTTTGGTGTGATTCTCTATTGGACTATATCGAAACCGTGGACTATGATGGGAACCATCGCTTCTTGGTGCTCAGAGGCCAACAGGTACCAAGCCCTTCCCGATTGGCGCTCATCGAAGATAGAGTTTACTGGTCGGACAACACGAAGCAAGGAATCAGCTCAGTGAACAAATACGAGGGACCTTCAAGCATACAAGCGATCTACAAGATGAAGGACATCCGGGAGCCGAAGGCCATCACAGTGGTGCACTCGCTGAAGCAGACGTCGGTGAACAACCCGTGCGGCACCAACAACGGCGGCTGCGCGCAGATGTGCATCGTCACGGCGCTGCAGAACGGCGGCCTCGGCTACCGCTGCGCCTGCAACATCGGCTACCGGCTCGAGACCGACCTCAGGAACTGCGACCTGGTTAAGGAATTCCTCATGTACTCCCAGCAGAGGTTCATCAAAGGAAAGGTTCTCAACCCCGTCATTGAAGGTTTCAGTGACGCCATCCTGCCAGTAGTTTCTAAGCGAGCTAGATTTGTAGGTTTAGATTTCGATGCTCGAGACGAGCACATCTATTATTCAGACGTTTTACAAGATGTCATATACAGGGTTCATAGGAATGGAACGACCAAGGAAATAGTTCTTGCGTCACAGAATGAAGGAGTGGAAGGTCTAGCAGCAGACTGGGCTTCCAAGAATCTGTACTACATCGACTCAAGGAAAGGAACACTGAATGTTCTGTCAACAAGAAATGTAGCTTACAGGAGAACTTTACTGAAGGACCTGAAGAGGCCGCGAGCTATCGTAGTACACCCTAACAAAGGTTTCATTTTCTTTTCGGAATGGGATCGCCCTGCTAACATAAGCCGAGCATACACAGACGGTACCAACTTATTAGTATTCGAAAACGTCACTCTTGGCTGGCCTAACGGCTTGTCCATAGACTTTGACGCAGACAGGCTTTACTGGTGCGACGCCTTGCTCGACCACGTGCAACATTCTAAACTCGACGGTACTGACGTCAAGACCGTCAACTCCAGGCTCATCCGACATCCATTCTCAATAGTTATTCACAAAGAGTTCATGTACATCACAGACTGGAGACTCGACGCGATAGTCAGGTTACACAAACTGACTGGAGAACAAGAAGACATAATGGTCCGCGAACCGCAAACGAACAGGCTTTATGGTGTCAAAGTGTACAGCGAGGAAATCCAGAGGATCGATCCTATGCAGCCTTGTGCAAGAGACAATGGAAACTGCCAGAAACTTTGTTTCGCTGTACCTAGGAACAACACGGAACTTCTAACCGTCAAATGTGGCTGTCCTTATGGAGAGAAACTGGCTCCTGATGGCACCAGCTGTATTCCCGATCCAAGCTCCGAACCGCCCATGCAGGCCTGTCCTCATTCATGGGATTTCACCTGTAACAACCAGAGGTGCATTCCCAACTCCTGGGTGTGCGACGGAGATGACGATTGTTTGGATAACAGTGACGAGGAACAGAACTGTACTAGTAAGTAGAGCTTTGATTTTAAATGTTTATAAAAATAGCATACATTCTGAACAGTTCTTAAAGACTTGTCTACTTATTGCAGAAACAACATGCAGTGCATCGGAATTCATGTGCAAGTCAGGGCGTTGCATTCCGGCGACGTTCAAGTGCGACTCGGAGAACGACTGCGGCGACTTCTCTGACGAGACCGGCTGCGTCAACGTCACCTGCTCCTCCTCGCAGTTCCAGTGCGACAACGGACGCTGTGTGCCCAACACCTGGAAGTGTGACTCTGAGAACGACTGTGGAGACGGTTCTGATGAAGGCTCTCATTGCGCTGAAAAGACTTGTGCTTACTTCCAGGTTCGTTAAACAATCGTTTCTTCCGCATTAGGAAAATTATTCTTAATTACACTTTGCAGTCTGTCTTTTAGACTGGGCAAAAACCCTATTTTGTCCAGTCTAAAAGACAGACTGTATACTTACATATGTGGCACTTCCAGTTCACCTGTCCGCGCACTGGTCACTGCATCCCGGCGTCGTGGGTGTGTGACGGCGACGACGACTGCTTCGACAAGCAGGACGAGGCCGACTGCCCGCCCGTCTCCTGCCTCGCCAGCCAGTTCAAGTGCGCAGACCTCAAGCAGTGTGTGCAGGTAAACCATTACACTTCTATTGTTAAAACCGTGAGAGATGTGTAAATGTTTGCTACTCTATCATGCAAAAAGGACAGTTTATAAATTTGAAGCACACGTAGCTACTTTTTATGCGTTTTCCTAATGAGGCGAATAAAACAGCCAGGAACAGTTAGTATACAGGTATGGACATTATTCATAAGGTCTTGAAGATAAACTACAATTTTATCCTAATATTTTGGCCTCAGGAAGCGTACAAATGCGACGGCATCCCGGACTGTAATGACGGCAGTGACGAGGCAGGCTGTCCGTCCCTGGCGCCGCACCAGTGCCAGCCCGACAAGCAGTTCCAGTGCCGCTCCTCCGGCATCTGCATCCCCACCACCTGGTACTGCGACGGTAAGTACTGCACGAGTGCAAGGGAGAGGGGCACTGTTAAAGAAACAGAGAGTGCACCTGTCACTGCACAAGAATAAATCTCAAATGTTTGTGACATAACTTTTCCTTCCGCAGGTACGCCTGACTGCGAGGACCTGTCAGACGAGCCGGCGAGCTGCGGCGCGGTGTCGTGCGCCCACAACTACTTCCGCTGCCACAACGGCCGCTGCGTGTTCAAGGCGTACGTCTGCGACGGCCGCGACGACTGCGGAGACAACTCCGACGAGGGACTCGAGCATGCCTGCAAACCACCCGCCTTCAGGTATGACTGTCCTGCTACCTACTGCTGACTTCTCTCCCTCTGCTGATGATACTAATGTCTCTCTCGCTTCCCAGGTGCCCTGCTGACCAATGGCAATGTCCCGGCGTCACCGGCCGCTGTGTCAACATCACTCAAGTTTGCGACTCGAAGTTTGACTGTCCGAATGGAGCTGACGAAGGTAACACACCTATTTACAAAAGTAAACGCTTTCTTTTTTATGTACGGATGTATATTCAGTTGATAATTGAATAATTGTTATATTACAGGTGCAAGCTGTGATTTTGCTGAATGTGAACATCAAGACGGACTCTGTTCCAACGGATGCAAACAGACTCCTAATGGACCGCTGTGTCTTTGTCCACCTGGGGAGGAATTGGACGTGGATGGCTCCAACTGCAAGGACATCAACGAATGTGACCCGCCTGGTCTCTGTTCCCAGACCTGCACCAACACGAAGGGTTCCTACGTGTGCTCCTGTATGGACGGCTACATCTTAACTATAAATAACCACACGTGCAAGGCTAACAATCATTCCAGCGCCTTCCTAATTATTTCTAATAGACATTCCATCTTAGTGGCAGATCTTAATGAACAAGGCCTCGAAAGGGTCCCAATTAACGTGGAGAACGTAGTCGCAACCGCCTCTAACATGCACACAGGAACTATATTCTGGTCGGACATGAAACTCAAGAAGATCTCCCGGCTAGACCGTGGCAGTGAGCCGCAGGTCATCATATCCACAGGACTCGACCTCGTCGAGGGACTCGCGTATGACTGGGTCGGAGGAAATATTTACTGGCTGGACAGCAAACTGAACACTATTGAAGTAGCCAAGGAAGACGGTTCAGCGAGGACAGCATTGTTGAGTGGCAACATCACACAGCCTAGAGGAATGTGCCTAGATCCAGCACCAAATGCAAGGTGGCTGTTCTGGACCGACTGGGGAGAAAATCCTCGTATCGAAAGAGTTGGAATGGACGGTACACAGAGATCAGCTATTATTACGACGAAAATCTACTGGCCCAATGGTTTAACACTAGACACGGCTACACAAAGAGTATACTTCGCTGATTCGAAATTGGATTTCATCGACTTCTGTTATTACAACGGCACAGGAAGACAGCAGGTCCTGGCTGGCAGTCACTACCTCCTACACCCTCACTCACTCACACTTTTCGAAGACACTTTGTACTGGACGGATCGTCAACTGAACAGAGTACTGTCTGCTCATAAATTCAAGGGAACAAACCAGACAGTGGTGTCTCACTTGATATCGCAGCCTCTGTCCATCCACGTGCACCACCCGTCCCTACAGCCGCTGTACACTTCACCCTGTAAGAAGGATTCCTGCCAACATCTATGTCTCCTCAGTCCAAACAAGGCTGTTGCATATACTTGCATGTGCAAGCCTGGATTCAAGCTGCTACCTGATGGCAAATGTGTGGAAGGTACTACTATTTACTTTTTAAATGATAATAATGTTTAATGTACAATTTCTTAGTAGGAGACATTTGGCTTTACATTTATTTCTGTTGCAGAGGAGTCTGCATACCTGATGGTACTGAAGGGAAGTCAAGTCATCGATTTATCGATGGATGGATCCGGCCGTGCGGGACAACTCGCTCCTATTGTTGGCATTCAAGGTTAGATCTCGATTAGGCTTTCGACTTGTTGTTACCTTATCAAATATTATATTCTTTTACATACTTATTTTTATTCTCAGGTGGAGTACAACTGGACTACGATCGTCAAGGTCACATGTTATACTGGCTGCAATCCATTACTGGTGACAGCGATGATGACGAAAACTGCACAATCTACAGTATGCCTTACGGTGGTGGGAATAAGGTTGAATTCTTCGGATCCGATACCGGCATTGTCGGTGCACCTTCATCCATTGCCTTCGACTGGCTCGGCAGGAACTTGTACATGGCCAACAGGGTTGCCAGTAACATCGAACTCGTGAGAGTGGACGGTAAAGTGAAGTACCGGTCTATTGTGATGGCTAATGATGGCAGCAAGGCCTCTGTTGCTAAACCGAAAGGAATCTGTTTGGATCCCACTGAAGGGTGAGTCGCATATTTTTTATCATCATTGCAAAGTAAATAATATAGAATTTGACACCACGTCTTCAAATGTTGTTCTTTCATATTAATGTTCATATTATACTTTATTTGCAGAAAAATGTACTGGTCCGACGAAGGAGGCTTCGGAGTTCCAGCAAAAATCGGTAAAGCCAACATGGACGGCACTAACCCCATTATCCTAGTGGACACCATAGAACGACCTGAAGCTGTCACCATTGATATTGAGAAGAAGATCATCTACTTCAGCACTCAGTTCCCGGCCAGCATCAACAGTGTCAACACTGAGGGCAATGACAGAAAAACTATATTGTCCGAGTCAAACGCTATCTCCTATCCCAAAGTAATCGCCGTGCTGGATTCGAGACTGTATGCTTTGGACCCTCTTCACGAAAAGATTATCAAGGCTGACCTTCCGAACGGTGACAACATCAAGACGATATTAGACAATGAAAGTGACTTGAAGTCGTTCACGATATTCCAAAAGAGGAAGATGGTTCACCACCCATGCTCACAGAGCAACGGAGGCTGCGAACAGATCTGTATCCCTGGAGATGGTGGCTCTCGGGTCTGCGCTTGCTCAGTTGGCTACAGAAAAGAGAATGAAGTGAACTGTGTGCCCTACAAGACGTTCGCGGTAGTGTCACAGCTCGACCTCATCCGCGGGTACAGCATTGACTCTAGTGCCGAAGCCATGGTCCCCGTCACTGGTGTCGGACACCACATCCTACACGTAGACGTACACTTCGCAGAGAACTACATTTACTGGGTAGAATTCAACCGCGGTCAATGGAACGGAATATTCCGCATCAGACCAAATGGCACAGAACTGCAACACATTGTTAAGGATGGTATCGGCAGCAATGGCATTCGAGGGTTAGCCGTAGACTGGGTCGCTGGAAACCTTTACTTCACCAACGTCTTCCCTCATGAAAACTATGTAGAAATGTGCTGGCTCGACGGATCGAACAGGAAGGTCTTAGTCAAAACCACAATGGATGCTCCAAGAGAGCTTGCTGTTAACCCTCTAAAGAGACTGTTATACTGGATCGATTATGGTCAGTACCCACGAATCGGAAAGGCATACTTGGATGGTAGCAACTGGCAAACCGTTGTGAGCTCCGGAATATCAAACCCGAGAGACCTGACCATTGACATGTTGACTCATGACGTCTACTGGGTTGACTCTAAACTGGACCAAATCCAAAAGATCTCCTTCAATGGCGGAAACAGACAACTGATTAGATCAAACTTACCAAACCCGATGGGCATCGCGATACACACGGGTAGCGTTTACTGGGTTGATAGAAACTTGCAAACTATCTACAAAGCGTCCAAGTTGCCTGGCAACATGTCAATGCCCGAGAAAGTTAGAATAAATCTTCCCAAACTCAGAGATATCGTTATATTTGATGTGAACAACCAACCTACAGACGAGAACAACCCTTGCAGGAAGTTGGGCAATGGCGGATGCGACCAACTTTGCTTCAGTTACCCACCTGAAGCTAACAAGGGCTACACGCACAGATGTGACTGTGCTACTGGACAAATCTCTGCTTCAAATCCTAAAAAATGTGACGTGGTTGAGGAATATCTTGTGTTCACAACCAGAACTGAAATTCGAGCTATAAACTTAGATCCGAAATCTACCGGAGTGCCTTTCAAACCTGTTGTTAATCTCACGAATGTTGTAGGAGTAGAGTTCGATTACACCGATAATAAGCTGTTCTTTACTCAGATTAGGCCATGGGCTAGAATAGGTTGGATGTCTGCTAACAACCCAGACCCATCTACCATACAGAACATTATCAGCAAAGGTATCAATCCTGAAGGTATATCGTATGACTGGACGCAGAAGAAGGTTTACTGGACAGACAGTTCGAACAACTCGATCTATGCAATGAACCTCGATGGTACAGAACTTGTAATGATTGCTAGAGTCGAGCGCCCCAGAGCTATTGTTGTTGACCCATGCAACGGAACTCTATACTATACAGATTGGGGCAGATTTGGAACTTCTGGAAAGATCTATAGAACAACCATGGCGGGATCATTGAAGAAAGCTATCATAGACAAGGACTTGTCGCAACCTAGTGGCTTGACTATTGACTTTGATGAAAACATGTTGTACTGGACTGATGCTGTCAGAGAGAAAATTGAACGATCCAAACTAGACGGGTCTGACAGAGAAGTTCTGATTAGCGCAACCATCTATCCATTTGCCATCACCGTTTTTGGGAACTACATTTACTGGACTGACCTTCAACTTCGAGGTGTGTACAGAGCAGAAAAACACACTGGTGCCAACATGATAGAGATGGTAAAGCGATTGGAAGACTCTCCTCGTGACATTCACATTTACAGTCCGAGCAGACAGAAGTGTCAAGTGAATCCCTGTAAGATTAGCAACGGAGGCTGCGCACACAGCTGTCACCCCGCGCCTAACAACACTGTCGAGTGCAAGTGTGATGATAACACCAAACTGGTTAACGAAGGCAGAATGTGTGTGGCTAAGAATATCACCTGTGACCCAAGCAAGTTCTTCTGTGCTAACGGCAAGTGCATCAGCAAGATGTGGTCTTGTGACGGAGATGACGACTGTGGCGACAATTCCGATGAAGATAAAAATTACTGCACATATCACTCGTGTTCACCTAGCGAGTTCCGCTGTAACAACGGCAGGTGTATCTTCCAGTCATGGAAATGTGATCATGAAAATGATTGCAAAGACGGATCTGATGAAGAAGGTTGTGTATACCCACCGTGCGCTGAAGGTGAGTTTACGTGCCTCAACTCTCGTTGTATACCAATGTCGCAAGTCTGTAACGGAATCAACGACTGTAAGGATAACATCACATCGGACGAGACACATGAACGTTGCCCGATGAACACAACATGCCCGACTAACCATCTGAAATGCGAAAAGACAAATATTTGTGTGGAACCCTACTGGCTCTGCGATGGTGATAATGACTGTGGTGACAATTCTGATGAAGACCCTCTGCATTGTGCGCAGAGAACATGTCCGCAAAACAGTTTCCGTTGTCCCAACCACCGATGCATCCCTGCCACCTGGTACTGCGACGGAGACGACGATTGCGGTGACGGTGCTGATGAGCCACCAGAGTACTGCCGCTCTGAGGGCCGCACGTGCTTCGGCGATCTATTCACTTGTGACAACGGTAACTGCATACCAAGAATCTACATTTGCGATGGTGACAACGACTGTTTGGACAACAGTGACGAAGATGATCGTCATCAGTGCAATGAACGCAAGTGCGATGCTGAAACGGAATACACATGTGAAGAAAATAAATTCTGGCAACGAGCGCAATGTATTCCCAAGAAATGGATCTGTGATGGTGATCCAGATTGTATTGACGGAGCCGATGAAAACTCGACCATCCATCACTGCGCTACACCCACACCTTGCTCCGAAGACCAGTTCCAATGTAACAACGGTCGCTGTATCAACGAAGGGTGGGTGTGTGACCACGACAACGACTGTGGTGACGGCTCGGACGAAGGCAAACGTTGCAACACTCAGTACAAGCAATGTAGCGACCAAGAGTTCAAATGTCAGAATTTCAAGTGTATTAGAAACCATTTCAGATGTGATGGCGAAGATGATTGTGGTGATCATTCCGATGAAGTTGGATGTGTTAAAGAGAATAAGACGTGTCCTGCTGGCCAGTTCAAATGTAACAATGATCAGTGCATCGACAACAGACTGGTTTGCAACAAAGTGTCTGACTGTACTGACGACTCTGACGAACCTCCTCACTGCAACATCGATGAGTGTGCTAAACTTGAAATCAATCAGTGTGGCCACAAATGTATCGACACTCTGACTGGTTATTATTGCGACTGTAATCAAGGCTACAAACTTCTCGCTGACGGTAAAGCTTGCGCAGATATAGACGAATGTATAGAAACGCCTGGAGTTTGTTCGCAGTACTGCTCCAATACCCCTGGATCCTACTACTGTAAATGTAACGACCAGTACTATGAAAGGGAACCCGACGAGCATACTTGCAAGCGTAAGGATAACACCACCGCCTGGATTATATTCACAAATAAGTACTACGTGAGGAACATGTCCACTGACGCCAGTTTATATAATCTGATGCATCAGGATCTAATGAACGTCGTTGCGATCGACTTCGACTTTAAAGAACAGAGAATGTATTTCGCTGACGTCTCCGCTAAGACCATCTACAGATCAAACTACACCGACCCCAGTCCCACCAAGGAAGTGGTCATCAGACATGACTCGCATGGTCTTGAAGGAATAGCCGTTGATTGGATTGGAAGGAAACTATACTGGCTTGACAGACATTCTAAGAACTTGGATGTGTCAGAATTGGATGGTACCAGGAGGAAAACCTTGAAGACTGGTGTAACAGACCCTCGGGCAATCGTCGTGCATCCTGGCACAGGTTACCTTTACTTCACATCATGGCATCTACAAGCTTACATTGGAAAATTAGGTATGGACGGTTCCAACTTCACTTCAATTCTGAACTGGGAGGATGACATCGCCTGGCCGAATGCTTTGACAATAGACTACTTTACTGACAGAATCTACTGGGCTGATGCTCATTTGGATTACATCGGTTCTGCTGATTTGGAAGGAAAGCACAGGCATGTTGTGTTATCAGGTGCAAAGGTTCCTCATGTGTTTGCTCTCAGTCTCTTCGATGACGAAATATTCTGGACGGATTGGAATCTCAAAGCCATTAGCAAAGCAAACAAACACTCGGGAGAAAACCTAACTGTACTGAGAAACACAACTCATAGACCATATGATATTCACGTCGTTCACCCACTAAGACAGCTACCGTATCCCAACCCTTGCGGAGATAACAACGGAGGATGCTCTCATCTCTGTCTGATAGCGCCGCCCCATGCATCCAGCTACCTGAACATCGAAGGTTACGGAGAAGAAGGCGCCACCACATTCAAGTGTGCCTGCCCGAACCAATTCTACTTAGCCAGAGATATGAAAACATGTATTGCCAACTGCACAGACGGACAACATAGATGCAACGGTCACGATGAGAAATGTATTCCCTGGTTCTGGAAGTGTGATGGCGAGAAAGATTGTATGGATGGTTCGGATGAGCCCGAAACTTGCCCAGTGCGTCATTGCAGAGCTGGCTCATTCCAATGCAAGAACACGAACTGCACGCCTGCTGCTACCATCTGTGACGGCACTGACGATTGCGGAGACGGAAGTGACGAGGCCGAATGCGCTCACGAGTGCCCGCTCCTCGAGTTCAAGTGCAAATCCAGCGGCAGGTGTATACTTGACAGCTGGAAGTGTGACGGCGACACGGACTGTAAGGACAACAGTGATGAAGACCCCGCAATGTGTCATAACCGACCTTGTAACCCTGATACCGAATTCGCATGCAAGAACGGAAGATGCATCCCCAAATTATGGATGTGCGACTTTGATAATGACTGCGGAGATGATTCAGATGAGCCGGCGTACATGTGCAGGCAGAAGAACTGTACTACTGGATGGAGAAGATGTCCCGGACAAGCGAACTATAGGTGTATTCCGAAATGGTTGTTCTGCGACGGCAAAGACGACTGCAGAGATGGGTCGGATGAATTACCAGAAAACTGTCCCACCTGTAGTGCCGAGACTGACTTCACATGCGACAACAAGCGCTGTATACCAAAGCAATGGCTGTGCGACTTTACGGACGACTGTGGGGATGGTAGCGACGAGTCGGAAACTGTTTGCCAGCATAAGTACAGAGAATGTTCGGAATCTGAATTTAAGTGCGGCAACGGCAAGTGCATTTCATCGAGATGGCGCTGTGACCACGAGGACGACTGCGGCGATAACACTGACGAGGCAGACTGTGGCGGCTTCAAGTGCAAGAACGGAACCTTCCAGTGCAAGTCCGGGCACTGCATCGCTGCGTACTTCAGATGTGACGGTGACAGAGACTGCAGAGACTTGTCCGATGAAATCGGATGCCCACCGCGTTACCCCGGCGGCAGATACTGCCCGGAGAGCAGGTAACTACCGCATTTATTATTAATTTAGATAGATAAGTATCGTTACAAGTTTACTTACGAGTCAATATTGTTACAGATTCCAGTGCGCCAACAACCTGTGCGTATCTCAGTCAGACTTGTGTGATGGTACTGATGACTGCGGCGATGGCTCTGATGAGGCTGCCTCCATTTGTACGAACTTCAACTGTGATACGCTGAGACGATTCCACTGCGATAACCATAGATGTGTGCCTCGGTAAGTTAAACTTTACAACTTAAAGAAAACACTTTTAATTCATAAATTATCCGCGGAGGATATGAAGTACAATACTCCACTTTACTATCAATTTCATCAATATTCGTTTACTATTTAACTTTACTGATGGAGGCTTTGTTTTCTTTTCCTTTATCCATAACCAGTCCAAGAAACAAGAGTTAACAGTGCTATATATGAGAATATTGTCGAACAGTTACCAAGTATGTGACGGAGTAGACAACTGCGGCGACGGCTCGGACGAGAACAACATGACGCTGTGCGCGGCGCGCGTCAAGCCGTGCGACCCGTACGCGCAGTTCCAGTGCGCCAACCGGCACTGCGTCGACCGCACGCAGCTCTGCGACTTCGCCGACGACTGCGGCGACGCCTCCGACGAGCTCGGCTGCCACCACACGCATACCTGCTCGCATCTTGACAAAGGTGACTCTCAATGGAAATACCAACGCTATATTCCAAATGGAAGAAACAGTTTATGTGGAGATATTTTGAGAAACATATTTGTTAAACCTGTCGTTCCTCGTTATAAATACCATCAATTTACCAATAATTATCCAGCGGATCCCACCATGTGAACGTTTGATCCCACAGGTGGTTGCGAGCACTTCTGCACGAACCTGACGCAGATCGGCGGCGCGGGCGGCTACATCTGCACGTGCTTCCAGGGCTGGATCATCTCGCCCGTCGACAAGAAGCGCTGCGTCGACGTGGACGAGTGCGCCGCCGGCACGCACCACTGCTCGCAGATATGCAACAACCTCAACGGCAGCTACAGCTGCGACTGCACAGAAGGGTTCAAGTTAGTCTCACACTATGTACAATAATACACCGCTCATAGAATCATTTTATAGTCAAGCCAAAAAAATATAGGTATAGATTTATTCCAATATAAAATAAAAATCGCTTACTTACAGACTGGCAGACAACTTATCAGGCGTGTGCAAGGTTGTAGATGATGACGTTGTCCTTCTATTCGCTAATGGACCTGAAATACACGCCTTTGCCCAAAAGGAGGATAGAGAGTATGATGTCATCACAGCCGAGAAGAGAATAGAAGCTATCGATTACGACCCTAAGCAGGAGATGATATTCTGGGCAGACAGCTACGATAAGACCATCAAACGGTCCTACATGCTCAACGCACTGAACGGACAAGTCAAGAGTGGATTTGCTCAAGATCTCAATATGAAGGGTAACTCGAAACCGACTGCTTTGGCAGTAGACTACGTCGGAGATAATTTGTACTGGACGGAGACCGACAGGACGGGCTCGAAACCTCGAGGACGAGTCATGGTAGCAAGAACAGATGGAAGATATCGAAGAGCTATTGTATCTGCTGGAATTGAAAGCCCCACGTCGCTGGTCCTTGACCCACAAATGGGAAGGATGTTCTGGGCTGATGCTGGTTCTGCTCCTAAGATTGAAATAGCTTGGATGGACGGCTCAAAGAGGAGACCGATTGTCACAGAAAACATCCGACATCCGACTGGCTTGGCCATCGACCACTTGATGGACCATGCTATATACTGGGCCGACACTAAGCTGAACACTATCGAGATGATGAGGCACGACGGTTCCAACAGGAAGGTGATCTTGAAGGGCGACCTGCTGAAGCACCCGCTGTCACTGGACGTGTTCGAGTCCTCGCTGTACTGGGTCACCCGGGACACGGGCGAGCTCGTCAGGCAGGACAAGTTCGGCAGGGGAGTGCCATCGGTCATATCTAAGGATCTAGTCAACCCGTCGGCTGTGAAAGGTGACTTGAATAATTTGTGGTAGACAATCATTATCGAGCGTTTCGTTTAAAAGAAAAAAACGTTTAACGTATTCGTGTACTTGTTCCAGTGTACCACCCGCGGCGCTACAACGCGTCGGACGCGGGCTCGTGCGCGCGCGCGGCGTGCTCGCACCTGTGCCTGCGCGTGCCGGGCGGCCGGCGCTGCGTGTGCCCCGAGCTGCAGCCGCCGCCCAAGCGCCTGGCGCACGAGCGCCAGTGCGACGCCGCCGTGGAGGCGCCGCGCGCGCTGCCGCGCGTGTGCCCGTGCGAGAACGGCGGCACGTGCGCCTGGGACG
>NWSH02000612.1:289736-301067 GCA_002382865.2 Heliothis virescens | reverse complement strand
CCGCCAGCGCCGCCGCGCGCGCCGGCACCGCGGCCGCCGTGCTCGTGCCGCTGCTGCTCGTGCTGCTGCTGGCGCTGGCCGGCGCCGCCGCCTGGTTCGTCATCAGGAAACGACCTTTGTGAGTTTTCTCCGTATTAAGATATTTTATAGACCTCAATACCTTTACCTTTATAGTCCTTATTTTTATAAATAAATTCTGAATCAGTTCCTCGACCTAGTAATCTAACGAGTGCCCGTCGAGATGTTATTTGAGGATCATGACCGCTGAACTGTTCGTCGTCATGATAATGGGCCCATCGACATTCTACATGGCGAAAACCTCGTCCACTAAGTTGAGACACGAGATACGCGAAATTATCGTCGATTAACTATAATAAACGTTAACTTTTTGCTGTTCATTCAAATAAGGTCTCTATAATTATAGCGGTAAGGGCGGTGGACTGAGCAGCCTGGCGTCGTCGCAGAGCGTGTCGTTCCGGCAGGGCTCCAACGTGGAGTTCGGCGGCGTCGGCGGCGCGGCCGGCGAGCCCGCCTACACGCTGGAGGAGGCGCCGCGCAAGGGACGCGACTTCAGCAACCCCATGTACGACGCCGTCACCCGCGCCGTCGCACAAGGGGAACCGGAGCCGCCCATACGTGAGTCCCCGGCTGAATTTCACGATCGCTATTCTAAAACCGTAGGTAGATAATTTAGTCTAATCAGTTTTAATAAAATGATGACAATGTTCTGTTTTTCTTTCGATGTAGCCGGAATTTACGAAGTACCAGACGAGTTGAAGGACAAGGTGGTGTCGGCGGTGATCTNGCGCCCGCGCCCCGCACCCCCGCGCCCCGCCTGCCCGCGCGCTGCTGCTGCGCCCCGCCGCGCTGCCGCGCTTCTTGTTTTATAACGAACACAACAATGGCCCAGATCGTTCTTAGCGAAATTACTTGGTAAAACTAAAGTTAATGAAACTGTAAATGACGTAACACTAAGTGGTCCGGCCCGCGACCGCGCGGAACACGCGGGACCGCGCGGCCGCGGCCCGGCGGGAACTCTTTTTAAGTATATTGTATCTTCCCCGTTCTATCCGTCCTTCTAGTTTTAGCTAATAATTTATTTTCGTATGTGTTACTTTACATTCCGCTACATATGTATATTACTCTGTCTATCGTTACGTTTCCTGTTGTATCTTCTATACAAAGTTATTATTATAACCCAGCTAGTTCTGGACGTACTTATATGTCAGTATTTTCCTTTTAAGTTATCTGTTACTCTTCTGAATATTTTGTGCTACAATATGTAATTTTAAATCTAAATAAACCATATCATAGCGTGATACGTATGTTATAGTGTGGAGAGATGTCTAAGGTAGCGTAGAACTTGTACATTCCATTAGTTGGAGACTAAAGACTAACGTTTCATCCTAGGTGTACTCGGATGTGATCGAGCTAATATTTGGTTGCGCTAAGCGTTTCAGGCCCGAACTATAACTGTATTCCTAAATATCTGTATAAATGACGTTGACTTAGTAATAAATGAATAATTAGTACATAAATAAGAAACTAGGAATTGTTGTTGGTAAAGGCCCAGAGCGCCATTTTATAGGCTTTTAAATTGATTTGACAATAAGCAATACACTATATTAGAGAATAATTTATTTATTTCCTTTAAGACTATGTAAAATAACTATGTTGTGTTTTATAATTGTCTATTAATCATTAAAATAAATATTATAATTTTGTGGGACTCTGACGATTTGCCATAAACGTGTGAGATAATGTTTCTGTTGTTTTGTGTTTTGTCATCGCTTTGTCTACGTTACAAAACGTGTAGTTGTTATAAATACGAGCGTTCGCAATTGTGATCTACAGTTCGATAGGCGAAATTGTAATGTTCTATATACATATTATTATATTTATTTGAAACATTATAAATATGTACTATACTATGTAAAATTGATCTGTGAATAAAATAAGCATCACGTTATTATGACTAAAGAATTCGAATTGATAGTGTAAAAAGTATAAAGATGTCAATATTATAAATATATTACAATGTTACGGATAAGAGAGGAAATATTTTTATATCGGGACTATTATAGCTATTAGACAATCGTCTGAGGTTACTTGATGAAAATATTGTGTAAAAATAAATTAATAATGAAATACGACACTCTTTTATTTTACATGACCATCACTTTTCACAACTATGTTGGGATCGGCTTCCAGTCTCACCGGATGCAGCTGAGAACCAGTGTTGTGCATGGAGCTGCCGTAGAGTTGGTAGAGTTGATTTGAAAATTGCTACATGATTGCTTATATTTGCTACATAAAATAAAATATATTACTATACTAGCCGTTTTCCCGCGGTTTCCCTCACATCCCGTGGGAATTACTGCCCGTACCCGGATACTTATATAGCCTTGTCACTCGTGGATAATGTAGCTTTCGAATGGTGAAAGAATTTTTAAAACCGGTCCAGTAGTTTTTGAGCCTATTCATTACAACCAAACAAAGTTTTCCTCTTTATAATATTAGTATAGATACCAACTATACCAATTCCACAGACAACCAGCCATTCTGATGCACACAGAAAATAGGGTTGTTACAAGTTTGACGGGTCTGGCCGTCGGCTTAAGCACAAACGCCTGTGTGAAGGCGCTCTTAAGACGAATAAGAAAGGATTTCCAGAAATTCCCACGAGAACGGGAAACGACGGGATTTTAAGTTTTACGTGGGCGTAGATGCTAGTAGTAGCTAGTTACCAATAAAAACACGCTAAAGCTAAATTTAAGTGGTCTGTCACTTTCATTTATTACAGTTAAGTACAAAAATACAACACCATAACACTTAAATTACATATACTTGTTGTACAAAATATGATTGTGAATGTAAAAATATTGATAAGCATAGGTAATATATTTACCATATTTTTCATTACAAATACGCTTTCACGCCTATTCCTAATTATTATGACATCTTCTTGGCATAAATACCTATATAAGTCAGTTGACTTGTGGTGAACTTCACAGTCCAGAAACGTGATGCCCACATGTGGCCGCACATTGTCATCTATATGGGGCCCTCAACCAGAAAAGTGTGACGACCACTGGTCTTAGAATATTGAATTATGAGGCGCTGCCACAATGTTGATCGGCCTCATCTAAGAACATCAGGTCGGTCGTCAGTGCGCCGACATGCGGAGACACCTTCGTGCCCACAATTTATCATTGAAATGATATGAAGGGTACGATATGACAGGAAACTAGGCATTGAATGTAGGCCTATCTTGCCACAATTTCAAATGGTCTAATTCTTCATTTTTGAGCGTTTGAGGGGCAGTGGTTTCTTTCAAATTCCAAGCCCTGAACATCAAACGCGTTCCCACTTTTTACCCCACAAATAAGGCTCATGTACCCGGGAGTGTTGCATTCATTTAAAAACAAAAAATAACTCTTTTTTATGGTTGCAAAATTGCCCCCGCAGAAGCCCTTGACTTACTGCAATATCATATCCTTTTTTTACACAACCGTGAATTCGTTTATTATCGGAATCGTTTATTTGAACCCCAATAGTAAAACCTCATAACGTACTTCCTATGTACCCATGTGTTTATGGTCACGTCTCATCTCTATGAACCTACCTACACATAGGAAATCAAGTTAACTAGTTACGAGTACTCCTTGGTGAACTTCTGGTGGAAGGACTTGAAGATGTCGAGCATCTCCTGCAGCAGCTTCGGCTGCGGCAGTATGGTGGTGCGGAAGTGGTACGTGCCGGGACGCTGCCCGAACCCGGACCCGGGGACTATGCAGATTCCTGTTGAAAATGTCAGTGATCTGATTGATATTATAATGTAAACGATTATTATACGATATTTACGATATTGATATGATAATGTAAACGTCAGGATGGCTGGTCAAAAAAAATATCTAATATAGAAGCTGTTGTTTTGCATCCTGGTCAATTTCAAGGATGTAATTATACTAGTGATTGTCGACCCTTAAGTTCTTTATAATTTTTTTTTATAAATATTTCGTCAGTGTGTATTAGCCATATTTCAATGTGTTGGAAGCCTTATGAACCACGCTGCGCTTTCACACAAACGCAAAGGACACGAACTGACGAACGGATTGATTTTATCTGCGGTTATATTTTCTCTTAAGAGATGAGGTGTGTGCAAGGCGGCTGAAAGGCGGTTGATGATTAGTGTCAGCAGTGGCACATGTATAAGTAATGGCCGTTTTGTGGGTTTAGCAGCATTGAGTGTGTAGTAGTAATGAGATACCAGTTTCCTCCAAGAGCTGCTTGGCGTAGAAACTGTCGGCCGGCACGCCGGCCTTGCCCGCCGCTTCCACCGCGCGCTTCGGCAGCGAGATGCGCGGGAACGCGTACATCGCGCCCTGCATCAGATAACACTCACTGCAGCTTCTAAGTATAAATAACTCAAAACATGAAATAGCTAGAAGATGTGAATTAAGCGCCGACCTCAAATATTATGTAAATTGGGACCAATCAGGCATTGAACTGAAAGAATACAAATACTTACTAAAAAACTAAAAAGTAAAAAATAAAAAGTTTATTAAAATAATAGGTTTGATGTCGGTGCCAAGTAAGTCAATATAATACTTACGTAGTAACTAGGCACNCTACAAGTTTTTCGCAGGTGTTACTATAAATATATCGGTTCCGAGACTTCGCGCTATCATTGTATTCCTATGTCAATAGTTGTTTTTTAACTATGTGGTCTTGGGGACTATAAAATTGTGTAAATAGATCTACTTTTTAATGGATGTGTTACTTTTTAGTTCAGTCTTGGTATTGGTATTTAGATGTTACTTCCGGGTGAAAATTTTTGGGACATCTGCGTCGTATTTTTTAATTTACATCAATATTTTTGTAAGGAAATTATATTGAGATAGTGAAGCTATAGATTGAAGTTTAGGTCTTCAAGAAATGAACTAAATCTTACGCTTGCCGAGACTAGAAGAATAAGTTAAATAATTATTAAAATCTTGCTTTCGTTATTTAAGAATCTTTTCAGAAATAACTTATGATCACTTTAAAAAAAAAAAAAAAAAAAAAAAAAAAAAAAAAATATACCGGCCGAATTGAGAACCTCCTCCTTTTTGTTGAAGTCGGTTAATAAATGTTTAATAAAGTGGTAATGATAAGAGGAGCATGTCCTATTGCCTACTACCAAACTTTAAAACATCTTATTTGTATGTGTCGTCTCACGTGACTGACACACTGACCTGTACAATGTTACACTTGAAGCCATCCATCTTATTGAAGGTCTCGACGATCATCTTGGCTCTCTCGGCGAGTGACTCAAGCGTGGTAGCCTTCTCGCACGCCCACTGGTCGTAGGAGGGCTCACCCGGGAGCGGTGTCCGCGCCTGTCATTCAAACAATTTTTGGTGTAACCCACACCATGGTTGAATGGATTGACACCTCAATTATTTTCAAGGTCGATAGAAATAGAGTAAATTTTGATGACGTGAATTCTTGCCTATCGTTATATACTTAGTTACGCATTGGTTCAATTCGATTCACAGTTAATGATGATGATGGCATCCCAGCGGATTGTCGACCACGAAGATTATTCATCACCGTTTCTTCTTCCCAGCCATAACACCAGGAAGCGGTGAAATGGGGCCGTTTTTGGGGGTGCTGTCCAATGTAATTGACGTGAAAAAGTGCTAATTTAATTAACCTAGTATCAAAAACAGATTTTGACTTTGGAATATACTAATTCGATTCGATAGAAGTTCTTACGATGCAATCGACGACAATCTGTCCAATCGTGCTTGGGCAAAGCATGGCAGAGATAGCCTTGTACAAGTGAGCCTGCACTTTAGGGTCGAGGTTGCAGAGCTCCATCCAGCCGCCGCGGAAGCCGCACTCGCCCATGTACCCCTTGCTGATCGACATGAACGATGCCAGCTCGATGGTGTTGTATGGCGCACCCATCTCTGTCATCACCTGCGAATGTTAGGTATGCGTTAAATATTATTTTAGCTAGGATCCTGATCCGATCTTGAAATCTGATAAATTATATTTCTTTCTTGAGGTAAGTCAAGTATAATAAAGTTAATTAAGAACTGAAATCAGGGCGCCCGTGGCTAAGTAACATTCCCGCGGATCGATCCATCGTAAGATTAAGCAACCACTTGGCGCGTGAACATCTTTGGCAGCCGTTACGGGTCGTACGCTTAATCCAAGATGAGGTCAAATAGACAGCCGTTCCATGTAAAACACTGGTACGTGGCTCGATCCCGTTAGACTAAAAGAAGCCGACCCCAATATAGTTAAGAAGGGTGGGTTGGCAGATGATATTATGATCTGAAGTCAGGTCGGTTATTTCATTATAACTTGTTTACCTTCTTGAAGGAGTGGAAACTGCTATCCTGAGCGTATACATTGTCCTGGTATACTTCATCTGCGAACACCATCAGAGTATGCTTTTTGGCAAACTTTATGATTTCTTGTATGTTTTCTTTTTTCAATACCTGTTGTAAGCAGAATAGTATGAAAAGGGCACGAATGAGTAAAGCATGTGTGGCTAAAGACATAAGAAGTTATGTTGTCATTTATCTGCCGTTGTTCTCCTGGCAGCGCTCGCAAACACCAGTGGGGCTTGTGGCCAATTATTCAGTTCATCAACTCTTAACGCGGCTGGTCCGTTGACCATTTTATGTCATAACAAGTCCCATGTCATAACTGATAGGCAGTCGACTGCAATAAGTTGCGTCTGGTTAGACTGTTTGCGTGGCTGAAAAATAGGAGATGATGGTTGCGAACACAGACCTGCCCAGTGGGGTTCCCAGGGTTGATAACGACGAGTGCTCGCACTGCATACTTGTCGCTGGCGTCACGCAGAGCACGCTCCAGCTCCTTTACATCCAGGACCCAGCCTTTATCCTCGTCCAGGTAGTAGCCCACCTGTCCCAGTCCGTACTCTGCCAGTGTTGCCGAGTATAGCGGGTACTGAGGAATCGGGATCATCACGCCTGGAATACATCCTGGGATTTGTTATAGAACTACAGAACTCTCATAACGGTTTTGTATTTACTAGAAGGCTTATACATGAAGGAGCGACTTGAAAGAAGAAGTCGCCTATAACGGTTTGGTAATGGACTCCAAAAATCCAACTAAGTAAAAATGGCCAAATTTTCGAAGTAATTTCCTAAAATTATATATATTTTTAATCCCACTTATTCAAAACGCTTAATCCAAGAGTCGTGTAAATTATTTGTTAAAAACTTATTATAAGTTCACCAAAATTTACATGCGCAAAGATAATTTTACGCACATTATACATCTTGACCTACTCTTAACCAGGTACTAAAGAAATTTTTAATTTACAACCATATGCAAAGACACATTCTCGAATATGTCACAACACTTTTTTTGAGCTTGTAAGAGATTCACTGAGCACGTTATTGTCGTCTTTGGTTATATAATGGTACATCTGAATAACATAAGGCTATTTTTTATACGGGTATGGGAAGTAGTTCCCTCGGGAAGCGGGTGAAACCGCTGGCGGAAGCTAGTAACGTATATTTATTAAGCGTTTTTGAAGATAAAAAATCGCTGACAGTCGTTTTGATTATGAGAGACCGAGCAAGAATTAACTATGTTCACTAAACAATAATAGGCAATGCGCTGACCGGTGTCTTTGCCGCCGACTTTGTTGCAGAACATTTCCAAGCAGTGCTTGATGCCGTTGGATGCGCCAGCGCAGCAACAAATGTCCTCCCACTTAGCGGGGTGGCCATCTCGACACTCGATGTAGTCCGCCACGTGCTTCCGAATCATGTCCATGCCGTACGATGCAGTGTATGCGCCCACTGATAGTTGACTGGAAAAATCACTACAAGTAGCTCTACGTCGGCTTTATAGCGGTGCATAACTAAGAACCGTTCTCTAGTCCTCTCAGGAGTCAAACGACATATGAGTGAACCATCTGAGCTCGTCATGTTATGCCCAATATATTATATGATCGACTTACCCAGCACATGATTTCAATATCGCTTTAGCTCTGTCTTTGACATCCGCTGGAAATTCTGAAGACTTCAGCAGGTCGGGGTAAACCGAGCAAGCAATGACCTGCGTAAAATAGGCACCAATCATTGCTGTTATCGTCATTTATTTATATATCAAAATATCAAGAAGCTTATTAGTGCCGAAATTCGTGAAAACATCTCGTGCGCCCAAACAATTAGAGCTGCTAACATACATCTTGGGCAGTTCTGTAAGTCAGGAGTGTTCTCGCTCTCATGGGCAGCTGATACATTGACATATTCTCGCAACACCTGTTAGACTTTACCTGTCTGATGAAGGTGATGGGCAGTTGTTGCATCGCCTGCGCATCTCCGAGGTTTGCGCTTATCACTGTCTTGAATGGCTTCTTTGCTCCCTGTCCAAAGATACAAGATCTCAGTCTAGCTAGACATAAAGCAGGTATTTGTCGCAAATGTGAAGTGGTACGGATATGTGTGTAATTCTGTTAAACTTTTGTTGTGACTGCACATTGCGCGAGTGGCTGCGCAGAAATCAATTCTTAGGTATCAGCGGTGGGGGGATTTAGTTTCGGAACGACATTGACTATTATGAGAATTGTGTGGAGTTTTTCAAATATTTACTCAAACTGTAAAATATAATGAAGAAAGATATTTAATACCGCATGTGTCTTAATTAGAATAGGATACAACTGACCTTTTCAATCTCCGCCCTAATCTGTGCGGCTCGTATTACAAGAGGTCCACGAACTGCATACTGCAGCTTTATAATCCTGGGATTTAATGTTTCTAAAGAGAGGGTCTTCTCGGCTGTTTTGGACATGTGTCGCACCTGCGCCTGCGCCGCGACTGCCTCGCAGAGCTCCGCCCTGGTGCCGGACACCACGAGCCCGGCGCGGCCCATTAACTTTATTTGTGACATGATGCTGACAATCCAACTTCTCAACTCAGTTGACCACCAAAAACTTGTAAAAACAGTATTTGGAAAAGAACCTTGGAAGTTACCTCTATTACACCAAGAGCGACCTGCCTATAACATCAACAAGTATATGTAATCTAGTGTATTTACATATGCGCAATGTGTATAAGCTAAATAAAATTTAATAAAAGAAAAATCTCAATAAAATAAACCTGAATAAAAATATTTATAAATATAAGACAAACGTATATATATCAACAGAGTCACATATCAAATATTTTGTTTTTGACAAAAGAATTATGAATCTCTTGACACTGACGTTCGAGATTATACGGCTAGTACATAAAGAAGTATTTATCAAGAAACAAGTAAAAATATAATTAAACCCATATTAGAGTTTCCTAGTCAACTAGAAACCCTAAACTATACATGTGTATTTCTAATTGGCTACGAAATTTTAGTTTCGCCATGTCCTGTCTGTCCTTCTGTCTGTCCGTCCGCGGATAATCTCAATGACCGTTAGCGTTAGAAAGCTGTAATTTGGTGCCAATATGGAGATATCAACTTGAGAGCGTAGTCATGTGTACGAGTAAGATATACCCCGTGTTCATGAATGTCAGTCAATTCGACGAAAGATGCGTGGTTAGCGCTGAAGCGAGCTTATGCTGACGGTGGACCACTGCGGCGGCTATATCTACTGCGGAAGCTGTTCAACGTCAAGATAACGTCGTTTAACACTATCGAGGAGCACCTGAATGAGATCGTCGGGATCATAATGCTGGCTGGTTTGACGGAAGCGTACAAGTCCCTCGTGATGTAGAGTATTCCAACGTCAAGATTTCTAGGGACACGTTGCAGCTGCGCCATTTAAGGAAAGTATGAGAAACAACACAATAAAAGACAACTCTGCAATGATATCAAAAAGCGATAACACCAAGTAGGTGCTGATATGTTATTTGTGTAAGAAGAAAGGACACTACAAGTGGCAGTGCAAAGAGAAGAAAGGTACTACAGCTCAAAGTAAGGACAGCAAAAGTAAAGTTGGGCTGATAACAGCTTTGTCAACCAAAGTCGACAAGAACCAGTAGTCACGTGACACATCTTGGAGAACAGGAAAATATTGGTTCAAAGATGGTTACGACTGCGAACAATGATCAAATTGTTTCCAAATTGAAAGGTTGTGTTTGTCATGGGCATACTTTTAGGTAAGAAGATGTTTTAATGCTGCCAGGTTTGATGATAAAATCATGCAGGTCAATGCATGGCCACTGAGTTTCCAGTCAACAAAATTGTTCTCGTTACCGGCCACAGAAACTGCAAGCGTTGCTGAGCCGCGCCCCGCCGTCCCCGCGTACCCTGCTGTTGGCACGCCGAAGAGTGTTAGTACGTCAATACCAAGACGTGATTACTCAGCTGCTGTAATGCAGGTTCCCGCTAACAAAAACCAACCGGAATCTGGTTTACTCCAGAAGGGCTAGGGTCAGTTTCAGAGGTTCTAGATAGATAGATTTCACAGATAATGCGACAGAAATGTGTTAATGTTAGACTACTTTTCTGTAGCATTATCTGTCAGATAGCTATTCAGAGGTTCTAGATGAAGTTCTTGATAGCTATCTGACAGATAATGCGATAGAAATGTTTTTAATGTTAAATGTTTCTAATTTGTCAGATAACTATCTAGAACTTTATCTGGAATCTATGAAACTAGCCGAAAGAATTTTAACGGCCAGAAAATGGCTGTCTGGCAGATAGTGCCAAATGTCTTTTGTATGGCATGATCTGTTAGATGTCTATCTGGAAACTGTGAAACTGGCTGTTTATCTTTTATTTATTCCTGCAAGTCCGAGATTGGTGTTTTATTGCGTAATTGTGTTTTCTTGCACTTGCAGCAATTTAATTTGCATTCTGAAGTACAATTGCGATGCTGAAAACCTTGTCCACTTACATTTGAATCCTTACGAGCGCATTCTCTCAACATTTACCACGGTCGCGCGGTAGTTTTATATAATTACCGGTAGATGTGGATAATTAACTACATTTACCATGTGTCTTGGTAATTATCTATAATTACCGGTAATTATAGATACTTACCGTACCTTACGTAACATAATCAGGGGGCACGGCAGTGCCCCCGCCAAGTCAAGCAGAAAAAAGCGGCACGGCCGTACCATACTTTTCTCGAAGCAATTCAGGGCATTTTCGACTCCCTATAATTTCGTTGTGGATAAAACTAGAAGCCTGAATTTTCAGCAACTAATCAGGAATTGTATAAATACGGTGTATTTAAAATTTCAGACAATTTGAACCAGTAGTTTAAGAATGACAACTTGGTAAAGTTTCTGAATTTTGTCACTCACTGACTGACTCACCGATCATCAAAAGTATAAGGCACTTCTAGCAGACATA
>NWSH02000612.1:257862-288625 GCA_002382865.2 Heliothis virescens | reverse complement strand
GAAGTTCACATTTAAGAATATATGTAGAGTTTTAGTTCCTTATTGATGGACAATTCAAAAATTTTGTAATTTCGGTCCAGTTTTCTAAATACAATAATGCATGAATAACTTTGTAATCCTATATAAATGTATAGGATTACAAGGTTACATTTGCAGTTAATGAATTATTACTAATAATAGGTGTAGATAGATCCTACTATATGAGGCATAACGGGAGGGAGTATAGAGTGGGTAAGGGTGTGTTTAGTCAATGAAACTGAACAACATACCCGTGGGAAAATATGTTGAATTATGAAAAAAAGTCTTTCCTTACATTACAAATTTCTACTTATGTTCCAAGTGAAAAGTTGTTCAGTTTCCTGGGCTGACACACCCTTTACGTGTCTCTTGTATTTATGTAAAGAATAAACTCTACAAAAGAAGTGAGATGCCATCAAAAACATCCTTAAAAAACCAAGTCTCGCAGCAGCTCAGTCTCTCCTATCGTAAAAAGTTGTGAGATCATGTAATACCAAGTCAGTTAATCTTTTTAGTCTGTCTTAAAGGACTTTCTGTCTTAAGTTATTAACATAAGTTAATTATCATGCCAATATTAAAAATATGTTACGTTTTTAACAAATAGATCGACTTGGCCATCGCATGAAAACACAATGAATATTACATTATATTAGATTCTTTAGTATATCGCGCCTCCCGCGATTGAAATTCTCGAAACCAATTCATTAATCGGTACTCTTGTCCGCCATTGAAGTTTCAGGAGCATTAACTTCTTTAAGATACTCACCTCCATCATCATATCCGGAGGGATCTGGTGAGGAATTAGGTTTGCTGGCCGTCGTGGCTGTGTAGTGTGATACATACTAATAACCAAATCATCCGATGGCAGTCGATTATTTGTTAAAAACGTAAACATATTTTTAATATTGGCATGATAATAATTATGTAATAACTTAAGACAGAAAGTCCTTTAAGTACAGACTAAAGATTAACTGACTTGTTATTACATGGATCTCACAATTTTTACGATTAGAGAGACTGAGCTGCTGCGAGACTTGGGTTTTTTAACAGGATGTTTTTGATGGCTATGTACTTACAGGCTGCACTAAAAACCCTACCTACATGAGATTCCATTAATAAAATATCAGATGCATAGAGTAAAAAAAAACGGCCAACTGCGAGTTGGACTCGCGCACGAAGGGTTCCGTACCATTATCTATGAAAAAAGTACAATAGGATGGTCAAGTGTGAGTTACTTAAGTTGCACATTATTTCTAATAGATGGCGGCTACTAGTATACAATTGTTGCAATTAACTAATATAAACATATAATATAATATATGAATTATATATAACAGCCTTAATATATATTTTTTTTAATTTTTAGTATTTGTTGTTATAGCGGCAACGTCATGCGATGGCCAAGTCGATCTATTTGATAAAAACGTAACATATTTTTAATATTGGCATGATAATAACTTATGTAATAACTTAAGACAGAAGGTCCTTTAAGTACAGACTAAAAAGATTAACTGACTTGGTATTACATGGATCTCACAACTTTTTACGATAGAGAGACTGAGCTGCTGCGAGACTTGGGTTTTTTACAGGATGTTTTTGATGGCTATGTACTTACAGGCTGCACTAAAAACCCCTACCTACATGAGATTCCATTAATAAAATATCAGATGCATAAGAGTAAAAAAAAACGGCCAACTGCGAGTTGGACTCGCGCACGAAGGGTTCCGTACCATTATCTATGAAAAAAGTACAATAGGAATGGTCAAGTGTGAGTTACTTAAGTTGCACATTATTTCTAATAGATGGCGCTACTAGTATACAATTTTGCAATTAACTAATATAAATCATATAATATAATATATGATATAATATAAACAGCCTTAATATATATTTTTTTAATTTTTAGTATTTGTTGTTATAGCGGCAACGGATATACATCATCTGTGAAAATTTCAGCATTCTAGCTATNTGCGAGTTGGACTCGCGCACGAAGGGTTCCGTACCATTATCTATGAAAAAAGTACAATAGGAATGGTCAAGTGTGAGTTACTTAAGTTGCACATTATTTCTAATAGATGGCGCTACTAGTATACAATTTTACAATTAATATAAATCAACAGCCTTAATATATATTTTTTTAATTTTTAGTATTTGTTGTTACAGCGGCAACGGATATACATCATTTGTGAAAATTTCAGCATTCTAGCTATCACGGTTAATGAGATACAGCCTGGAGACAGACAGACAGACAACGAAGTCTAAGTAATAGGGTTCCGTTTTACCCTTTGGGTACGGAACCCTAAAAAGTACCCCTCAAAAAATAATATTTCATAAAATTATGAAAATCATATGGCAATACGGTTCACGGGTCATCGTCTTCCGGGTAATGACTTCGTAAGGTCATGAACCCAACTAAATTTAAAATAAATTATTAATTTACCAATTTAGCCGGCGGTGACTTTGACTAGAGAGTCAAGACGTAACTCTTTAAATATTATTTAAATGTTCATATCGATTAAAGTCAAAAATATTTTGTATCAAACAATTAGAACGATAACGATTCGTCTGCATTGTAATATTAATTAGGCCCCGTCCGCACAGCGAATATTCACTGCGCGAATAAAGTTCGCGCGGTTTCGTTTCGTTCGAAGGGTTCCCTTAAAATCCAAAACTCCATCTATGATTTATAATGATAACTACTAAGCTCTCAGACTAAGCTTGCCAGTATCATCAAACGGACTCCTCACGGGTTTCAATATGTCGGTCTGTCGCCACTCGCCAGTTTATTTATCTTCCCCCGTATAGAAAGTGTTCAGCGCCGCTAAACAACTTTTTTCTGCTAAAGTATTTTATGTTTATATTAATAACTAGCTTCTGCCCGCGACTTCGTACGCGGATCATGTCGCTTATGCCAGCAACAACGGGGTAGTCAAAATCAAAGATTTCAGATCTTTGATATCGAATTCTAAGAGCCCGGGGTAACGATGGAATACGCGAGTTGTTTCGAGACGTTTCAGATCTTTCATTTTTGTAAGTCAACCGACTGGTCGACCAGGGCATAAAAATATTCATCACGTGGATCAATTATTACAATAGCACCATTCTTGTATCTTTCTATATTTTAGTAGGCTTTATAGTTTAGTGTTGCGGTTCTGCATCAGGTAAACACTTCAAAAACATAGGACTTCCATACAAACTAACAACCCCCATTTTATACCCCTAGGGGTGGATTTTCGTAAAATGCGATGATCTTAGGCAATGGGTGTAAACAATGCTACTACTATGAGAAATCTATCTTCTAAATTTCATCTCTTTCTTCAAAAATCATGAGCCTTCTATACAAATTACCAACCCCCTTTTTACCCCCTTAAGGGTGGAATTTCAAAAAATGGTGAAACACGTGTTTCATGTCGAAATTCGTAATTAAATAATTGTTCCCCATACAAAGTTTCAACCCCTATTTAAATCCCTTAGGAGACGAATTTAGAAAAATCCCTTCTTAACTCTCGTGAAAGACTTAAGATAAACCTCTGTGCAAAATTTCAGCTTCATAGGTTAACGGGTTTGGGCCCTGCTTTGATTAGTTCAACATACATATTGTCAACCCCATTTTAACCGGCAACCCCATTTTAACCCTTTAAAGGATGTATTTCGAAAAATTGTGAAACACGTGTTTACTTATTTATTTCAAGTAAGTAGTAACTTCACGAAGTTTCATGTTGAAATTCGTAATTAATATTCATTCCCCATACAAAGTGTCAACCCCTATTTCAACCTCTTAGGACACGAATTTCAAAAAATCCTTTCTTAACACGCGTCAGAGTCTTAAGATGAACCTCTGTGTCAAAAATCAGCTTTATAGGTTCACGGGTTTGGGCCCTGCGATGATGAGTCAGTGCTTCTGCCAGTGGTTTTACCCGCGTCCCGTGGGAACTACTCGGCGCACCCGAATAAAAAGTAGCCTATAACCTTCCTCGATAAATGGGCTATTTAACACTGAAAATTTTTTTTAAATCGGACCAGTAGTTCCTGTATTAGCGCGTTCAAACAAACAAACAAACAAACTCTTCAGCTTTATAATATTAGTATAGATATGTTCTTATTTTTAGTATGTAATTCAATACAATATAATTCAACACTGAAAATACACAATGTTATTTATCCACTTCAGAGATGCCATTTGCGTTTGTCTGTGAAATAATAATTTTGATTGATTTTCAGGCAAATTATATGGAAGGAAAACGAAACTCTTAAATTGGCAACACTCAGCCCTTGCGTTAAAGCGGGCGCGATTTCTTTATTTACATAGTTGATATATTTAGTTTTTACGTATATGATTCGAATTCTTTACGTAACCTCTATTATCTAATACTTTTACTGTAGTTTGTTATAGTATGAGTTCGCTTAATGGTTCTCAATTGTGAAATTTAAGTAATTAAATCGGAACCTTAATAAAACTTATTAAGTAATTGTTGTGTTAGTTATCTCTGATAGATAACACTGATTTGATAACCCACCGGCCGGGGGTCACCAATTTAAGTGTATCGCCTGTAATATAATCACGTTGTACAGTTTTATAGCTTCTAATCATACGACACAATCAGTATCGGATTCGCCTTTCAGTGGAAGTCACATCTTTGTTTATAAATTGCCGTGTCGAGTGCTATCGATTCATTGGACCGTTCGCACGGCGGACCTCGCGACCGGTTTGTGCATCTCGTGTGTGTCTCGATAATTCTTATTACAAGACTTACATAATTTTTTATTTTATTTTAATCAGTGGATTTTGCGACATTGTTGCGCTGCGCAACAACGGTGACGTTTAGTAGTTCGATTGATTACCGACCTCGAGCATGTCGCAAATAAAGTTGATAAGCCGCGCTAGTCGCGTTCTGTCAGGCGCAGCGGTGCGGTCGGAGCTTAGCGAGGCAGTTTCGGTACAGTCGCAGCTACGACACACCACTATCAGAACCATGGCTAGTGTACACAAGAAAACCCTCACGTTAGACACATTAAATCCCAATATCAAGAAATTGGAATATGCCGTGCGCGGACCGCTTGTCATTCGCGCCGGTGAAATCGAAAAGGAGCTTGAAAAGGTATGTGATCCTATAGTATTTATATAAATCCTACTATTTATAAAAATCTAAACGAAAACAATTAACATTTGATCAATCGCAGCTCACAAAATTACGTTAAATCAGTTAGCTGTTTTGACATAGCTACAACAAAGTTATTGATTTTATGGACTAATAAGTGAAAGTTTTGCTACACATAATTTGCAATTGTCATGTTCATGTGATGTAGTAACACAAGGCCAGTGTGCGAGAGTTAATCATCATGCTGCTAAAGGTGCTCATACATGGCTATCATGGTTATATTATGTTCCCAAATTGGAACATTGAAGTTGTTCCCACTATCTTACTTTCCTGGTGTGTGGCAAGGATGGAAAAGCTTGTCAACTGAATCTCATAGCTTTATACAACGATAGCTGGTATTTGAGGGATACACTTTGATGTACAATATCTTGGTGATAAATAAAATTTTTAAGTGTGGAAGAATAAAATTCCATTTCAATTAATTCACAAACTCGGTTCTTCATTATTTCCAACTTTATTTTATACTAAGGAATGATTATTTTTTAAATGTTAGGTAGTAATGTCATTCACTAGTAAAATTCATAGAATACTTATTCAATATTAATTGAATTTATGTATCCTGTTGTGGTCATCGCTAAATAGATGCACATGTTTTTGTTATTACACTTTGTGACAATAATTTCAAAGCATGAGAAACATTATGTTTATCTAAGGAGTCTAGTATTTGTGTTGAAAATATAATTTTAAAATAGTTTGCTATGAAATATAGTTTTGTGCATTCTGTACATACATGTGTAATAGAATGAATTTCATTATTATTAGCAACTTATATCAATTGATTCTAAATCTTCAATTGTACCTGTTATAATGAACGTAATGCCTAAGAGTCTTTAAGGACAGGTTGAAGTAAATATATGATTTTTATCTTTATGATGATGTTCAAATTGCTTTACAACTTTAAATAGTTGTCAGACCTTGTATTACATGTATGTTCAGTTCAGTGTTTTGATTACTTACTGCGGTTTTACCTTTATGTGGTTATCTTGTCACCACTTAATACCTTTTAAATAGTTCTGAACCATAGATGGAAGCATAGAATGACGACTCTCAAACTTTTTCTCCTTCAAGCAGTCAGGACATATTGTTACATCGGATGATATCGTGAATCATCATCCCTTTTGACGGGTTTAAAGTATTGATATTTATCAGTAACACATTATGAAAATACACACTCCGATGATCAACATCAAATTATATTTAAGTTACATCAAGTATTACCAGTCCCAATCCATGGAAACTTGTGAAGTAACTAACATTGGCTTATCTACAACCAACAAATTATGATTACCTAAATTAAATGCACGTCATTGAGATAATATGTAGCTAATGCAATCACTTACATAATATTAATGAGAGTGAAGTGATGGTACTTTGTTATTGATGTGATATCGGCACACTCACTGTCAATGCTCTGATAGTCAGCTTTTCAGGGGTGATCAAGTTTCAACAATTGTCTGAGTGTGGAGATAGCAATGTATCATCATCATTAAATAAATTGTACTGTTAAAAGCTAAAAACTTGCAATTAATTAAAAACTGACTTCCTAATTGCTAGCCTGATTGGTATTGTTAATTTGAGTGCAGACAATCAATTTCTTATAACAACAAATGACCTAGTAGACGTCCTCTATAAATTAGTTGCAATACAGTGAGTAGTGACTGGAGTACCGGAACACATTAGTCACAATCACAACTGGCGTGCACTACACAAATCGGTAGTTTGAAATTTGGCCAAAACTACAAATATTACATTAATTTATGTGTTACACATTACAATTACACACAGTCAGAATCTTACACATTCCGTGGTTGTTGTACTGCAATGTACAGACAACAGCAGGTTACCATACCCGATTCTGTCAAATTTTTGCAACCAAAAATTAACCTTCCGCTATTGTGATAAGGTTAAAAATCTATTACAGAAATTTGACATAATATAATGGTAACTTGATGTGTTGTCTGTACCAACATGCCCCATTATTGCATGCATGTGTGCAGGTCGTTCCACAATGCGGCCACTTACTAGTATTAATGCATAGTAATATCGATTGCACACTATTCGCTAGGTTTTCAGCTACTGGACTTGTGTCATGGTCGGTGATTTTAAAAGCATATTAAAAGAAATATAACGAATGGGTTAATCATTTGATAAGCGCAATCCAATAGTTATTTATGTACCTATGATGGTAACATATTGGTTTTGCTACTAGACCATAACAGGAGTAAGGTACAGATGACAGCACATCAAGTTACCACAACTTGTCAAATTTCTGTACCTACTTAATCGATTTTCAACCTCATCACAATAGTGTCAGGTTAATATTCGATTGGTAAAATTTTACAGATTCGTTTACGTTGACCTGCTGTCGTCTGTACTCTGCACATTATTTACTTCTCCTTGTATTGTAAACCTAGACCGTGTTCACACCTGTCTGCGGTTACAAGGTTGTTCCGTCATTCTCGTGTGAAAGTTGCGGTCTGTGCAATGACGCACAGGTATCACACGTTACACGCGCGTGTTACTGTAACACGTTACACTGACATACCTCTCCGCAACTTGGAGTTGTAAGTCAACGCGCCACCAAGGTCGTTCAAGGGCGCGGTCACAACACCTACTGCCTCGCGGTTGACGCTGAAGGCTGTGATTTGTGGTATCTTGACCTACGCGCTTCATAAATTTATCTCCTATTGAATAGGTAACCTACCTACCTTTGAAGATAAATGGAAAAGATGGGACATTTGGAACACGTAAATGTAATAAAGACCGGTACCTACCTACGTCGATACCTACTTGTGTTTGTGATTTTCAATAGCAGAGTGTCGCGAAAAGGATGACTGCCTACGCTCGCTCTGTGCCGGAAGCTCGTTGTTAACTATCATGTGTTGTTGGTGAATGTCCTTAAAATAGGTCAGGTGCGCAGGAATCGCCACAGCTACCTATTCAGAATGTGTGGAATGTTATGGACAAATTCCGTTCTTGGTTCTATAAACCTTGTAACCGGAATCTGGTCTACTGATAGATATGTTAAGGAGATCAAATTCCTGAAGGGTAAGAAGCTTACCTGTTAGGAATTCGATTCGGAACTTAGTCTTACAGTAATACTAAGCGCCAGTTTCACAGGTTCCAGATAAAGTCTAGATACGTAGATATCTGACAGATAATGTCATCCAATAACAAAAGTAGTCAAAATTAAACAATAATCTGTCAGATAGCTCTAGAACTCTGTCTGGAGTCTCTAAAACTGGCCATAAGTCTTACGTCGAAAGTCTTGGAAAACTATTTACTAGTCGGCATCGGCATAGGTACAGACGACAGCAGGTCAACGTATACGAATCTGTCAAATTTTACCAATCAAATATGAACCTACCCACAGTTGTGATAAGGTTGAAAATCCATTGCAGAAATCTGACAGATTGTAGTAACTTGATGTGCTGTTGTCTGTACATCCGAGTAGGTACAAAGTGCGCACAAATGATGATAAGGATATCTTGTTTCGTCAAAATATCTCGTAATAAGTTCTTGCATCATAAATGGTTATCAATAAAAACAAGTTTTAGACACAACCGCGATGCATAATCATAAGATATTTGTCTAGCTGGCAATTTGTCAGCTATCACTTGGAGCTAGGGTTGCCATCTCTAAAATTTGGAAAACAGGACAAGACGCGTGAAAACCCCGGATTTTAGAGTCCAAAAGCCGGACATGTCAACAAGATCTTTTACGAACGGGCCGTGCAGTGGCGTAGCTAGGTTACCGGGGGCCCCGGGGCAAATAGCAAAATGGGGCCCCTCCAGTGGCGGCGATGCCTAGGTTGGGACCCGGGATAACTTGTTATTTTTCTATTAAGCACCGTCAAAAACGACAAATTGATACTTAAAATTTATTTTTCTGTATTTTTGATTATGATTATGTTTGGGTTCTTGATGATCATAAGTAAGATCTAATGAGCTTGAACTTTTTGGAGAAATGCTTAATTAAGTCTTTACCGTCAATTCATAAATGTAAAGGAAAGGGTTAAGTAAGATGCGCGAGCGGAGCGAGCGCGAAATTTTTATGTTGTAAGTAGAGTTGTTTTGGTTTTTGACAAATCCTATAAAAAAATATATATCGCCTCTGAAGGCGCGAGTGAAAAAATGTTTGGGGGAAAAAAGCACTAGCAGTAACAGAATTCGCGATTTTTTAGTTTTTTGGACGGGTGATGGACAAGCGAGTGCAATTTTATTACATGCTTGAATAAAAAAACAGCAGGAAATAGTGACAAGATGCGTGAGCGGAGCGAACGCCACCTTTTTTGTTATTTTGAGAAATCTTTTATAGTCACGATAGTTTTTGGATCACGATAGTATTTCTCAATCCTTCTGACTGTCTGAACATCGTTAAAATTTTTAATTCAAAACACCATTAGATGTGAACAAGTTGAATATTGATTATTTAAAAGATTTTTCAACCAGATAATTACAGTTTTGGGACCGTGCTTGCTAGGTTGATAAGTAAGACATGGTAATTTCTAGGGTTCCGTACCCAAACCGTAAAACGAGACCCTATTACAAAGACTTACCTATTCGCCTGTCACAGACAGTTAAACAGTTGAATTGTTTACAGATGATGTATTTTTGTTGCCGCTATAACAACAATTATTGAAAACTAGAATAGAATAAGTATTTTAGGCTTTGTTCCCATAAAACAAACGTGATTTTTACTGTTTTATAGCTAATAGTATGCAACCTTCCATGTGCAAGTCCGAGTTGGCCAGATGTTGATATTTAGAATATGCGCGAGCGAAGCGAGCGCGAAATTTTCGCAAAGTCGGGTCGCAACCTGTCTTTATTTATTGTAAAATGAGCATAGTGCGTGTCTCGCGGGCGGGCGACCCAATTTCTTTTATTTTTTAAAACCCGGTCTACAAATGAAACCTTCCCCGGACGCTCCCCGGACGCCCTCTAAACGAGGACAAATCCGGGAAAACCCGGACGGATGGCAACCCTACTTGGAGCACGTGTCCTTTACTAAATAGGTACTTATTAGAAAGACAAAACAATGAACAACGATTGTGGCACTCAAGGTCCCCGATAGATTTTCATTGCCATCGCGATGATTACTTGTAAGTAGGCAGTGCAAAGTGCAACGCTCAATGAGTCAAAGTGAACTCTGTGCTGTTCGTGGACGGAGGTGTGCCCTATCTCATCATGATATTCTTAAATATCTATACCATAAAATGATGGCCTAAGTGCTACGAAAACATCTTATAAACTTCTACAACAGGGACTTTTTAAGCGCCCTATAGTGACGGAGAATTTTTAGCTCGTAGCTAAGTCAAAGCTGCGCGTATCGATCGATCATAAGGTTAAGCAACGCCTGGCGCGGTCGGTCCGTGGATGGGTGACCATCTTTTCATAACGAGTTCTTCCGTGTTTTAGAAGGTACGATAAACAGTGGGTCCCGGCTGTCATTTGAACATCTTTGACTGACATCCAGTCTATTACAGGGGGCCAGGTAGCCCGGGTAACTGGGTGTGGAGCGTCAATAGGCGTCGCTCCATGTAAAACACTGGTTCTCAGCTGTATCCGGTTAGACTGGAAGCCGACCCCAACATAGTTGGGAAAAGGCTAGGCAGATCATGAGTGACGGAGAATTTTATGAAATCTAAAATAACTATTGAGACCCACTGAGACTAAATAACATTTTGGTCAGTACAGAAATCATACGAAGATATAGCTATCATAAGTTAGGGCCAGTTGGCATGATTTGCAAAACCCTGCAATTAACTTTGACAAAATGTATGCATCTGCCATCTAACTTCGGGCAAATATCTTGTTATCTTGCGAATCGTTGTCGACTGATAAAGTCGCATTCTTCGAAAACTATTCCAACAAAGGCATCACTGTTCGTTGTCATGTTCCAAAGTAATGATGAGGTTAATCTAAATACTTGCCTAACATTAAAGTAGGTAATTCAGTATTTTATTGTGTGCAATTGACTGTAGATGCTCAAATAGCTGATAAGCCTTATGGTATTTACTTTTGCTAAGGAAGTTTATAACCGTACCACGCTGTGTCGTGATTTAGGCGGACCTTAAAATTACGAATAAGAGGAATTACAACAAGCGCCCTCCATACTATAGCTTGATACAAATAACATTTCTCGCCGAGCTACATTTCCAAACGTGTCAACAGCGCCTACTATCGTCAACATCAACTGAATATTGGCGGAAAGTTTCGATAGCTTTGCTTGGCAGTTTCCTTTCCACCAACTCGTCGTTCTAAGGCCCTGTCCGCACAGCGAATTTTATTCGCGCGAATTTTATTCGCGCCGATTTGCGCGATTTTTATTTCGCAACCACATTAGGTCCTGTCCGCACAGCGAATTAAATTCCGCGCGTTATTTGTCATAGTCATACTACTTCATACCGTACAAAACATTCGCGAAAATAAATCCGCGCCGCATCGCGTGAAATTTGCATCAAAAAACAGAGATTTTTATTTCGCGCGAATTTTATTCCGCCAGTGCGGATACTTCTATTGTATTCAATGTGTTACAGAATTGCGAGAAAAAATTCGCGCGAATAAAATTCGCTGTGCGGACAGGGCCTAAAGAAGTCCCTTAGCTATGTAATTAATTAAGTGTTGTTTGTCTCCAGGGCGCGCAGAAGCCGTTCAAGCGCGTCATCAAGGCTAACATCGGAGATGCGCACGCTATGGGACAGCAGCCCATCACCTTCATCAGACAGGTAAGACAATGTATGGTACTTAGCTTTCGTGCAACAATTCACCATCATTTCTAATTTTAGATTTAGATGTTAGGGGGTAAACCAATTTTAACCAATATCATCCTGTTCTATTTGCCAACCTCGCCTGCCCGTGGTGTATCCTACTGAGAACCGGACTAGGCTCTAGCGAATAACTAGTACAACCACCACTTAGCCCCAAGTGGAATATAAAACGCTTTGCTTAGAGATGGGAAGCAGCATCTCCGATGCTAAGGATATCCCACACTGCGCTCACTAAACGCGCATGTATGACAAATCTCCCTAGCAATAGATCCTCTGCTTAAAAATCCACTGCTCCTCCTCCAAGGGAGACCTTTATCCAGCAGTGGATCTTTTAGGCTGTGACGACGAAAATCATTCCCAGTCTTCAAGTTTTGCAAAAAATGATTATGAAACTGAAATGTCATGATAGTGTGATAAGCCTAATGAAGTAAACGTTCTCTAGATGGTGTCAGATAATGATAAGAGACTTTATCACCGATAATTTTTTCCATTGTTTGGTGTTGTCAGGGGAAAGATTTGTATTAATAATAGGACTAATACTGCATACTAAGTTACTGTGTGATAGGAGTGGTTTCTAAACAATAGATCAACAGATGTCTTGCTCGAACAGAGGCCTTGTACAGTTGAAGACTGTAATTATTATTGTTTATTGTGAGCCTCGTGTCGCAGCGATAACGAACGGCAATTAGTTAGCGATAGTTAATGGACAGTGCCTAGTATTTGTCATTAGTATCTAGAATAGTAAACATAGCTTTACTTACGTTCTTACTTTCATTGAGAGACTGATGTTCGTATGATATTCCCAGGTGCTGGCTTGCGTGGTACAACCCGAGCTGATCAAGTCGGACAAATTCCCCGCTGACGTGAAGCAGAGGGCGCAGGCTATCTTGGATGCTTGCGGGTGAGTTTCAACCACAAAAGGGGAAATAACATGGGGACATATGGCCCGTGAACTTTTATTCCTGCTGCTGTGTTAGGCCTCAACGTTCCTCTTCACTTGTAAGCTAACGAGAGCACTGTGTATTCCAGCGGCAGCTCAGTAGGCGCGTACACGATGTCGCACGGCATCGAGCTGATCCGGCGGCACGTGGCGGAGTACATCGAGCGGCGCGACGGGCACCCGGCGCGCTGGCAGGACATCGTGCTGTCGGGCGGCGCCTCCAACGCCATCAAGAACTGTCTGCAGCTGCTCTGCAACCAGGTCGGCGGGAAGGACTCCGGTATGTTCACTACGATCTCTGCAGCCGACATTACATATTTTGCCCGAAGCTTTCTTCGACGTGTGACGACATTAAATGCGTCAAGTGTGCCACGCTATGCTTGAAACTTGAGCTCTCAGGCTTAATGAGTAACATACTTTAAGGCATTTGCAGTTAAATATATTTTTACATCTAGACGAGTTTTTTCGGAAACTGCAAATCTGATGCGTTATTAGTTTGCGACTAGTGCAGTAATGACGTCAAAGTACTGTAAATAAACAGCTAGGTTTGTTTACGGTTGCACTAGCGTGCTATTTGTGTAGTTACGTGAAGGGGCACTGCCGTAGATTGTTTACACCGGTGATGCAATCGGTTATCTTCATATATCGAGTTATGAATGATGATCGAGTTACCAACGATAGCGAATTGATATAAGAGCTCATAAAGAAACGGGTTTTACAAACTTCTGAAACGGTGGTGCCTACACCATTGAAATGTTTGCAATTTATCTCTAACCAACAGGATATATCAGAAGACAATATTTGTGCAGAACATTTACAATTAAGGTGAATGCGACGACTAGAAGCGGGAAATTCAAATATAAAATGTTTTTTTTATGTTTTACATAAGTTAACATTCAATATGAGGCGTGGTCTTATGATTGGCGGTTATAATATCCCACAAAGTAATTTCTGATGTCCTTGTTTAACCCCGAAACTTACTCTGTAAAAAAAAACTCTGTAAAAAACGTTTTATTGCGCAATAAAACGTTTTTTACAGAGTTATTTAATTTGTAAGAAGTTTCGGAGTTAAACTCTATGAAAAAAAACATTTTATATTTGAATTTCCCGCTTCTAGTCGTCGCATGCACCTTAAGGAAAATTATATCTGATCTAGGTAACTGAATAATATCCGTGCGTAGATATTGGCGTCTAAAACTAATTTACACACGAAACACTTAGCTATGCTAGCACAAACTGGTTTTTGATAACGAGATTGGTAACGTTCATAGTATTTTCGTATGTTAATTACCATTTTTAATATGTACAAGCAAGTAACCAGATTTTTATGCTATGATAAATAACTTTACATATATTAATTAATAACCTAATATGTATAACTCAATAAATAACTAACTCTGATACCATCACTCTTACAAGGTGAAGATAAAATAATACCTTCTTATTGTTTTCAAGTGTTAAAAACGACACACATTCAGTGTCAAGGGTGAGTTGTTTCAAACACAATTGTAAGTGTTAATAAACACGCGACTATTGTAAGATCTAAGTACTAATGCTTCGTCTCGTTAGGTAGTAACAGATTGAGACTACAATATTCATTTTCTACCAACCACCAGTGTTTGTGCTTACATCATCGTGATAATACAATTCATGTTCCAACGACATTTCTACACTAAAATTCTATAGAACAAGTTGCGTTAACTATCAGAATTACGTGACATCGCATCGTGTGTCGTTCCGTGCCATAAAACTTAAACGCCGACTATTTGTTGAATATGTGACTGGGTCGGAACTGTTTGCTAATAACTCTCAAGGTCTAAATAATTACTTATATTCATTACCTCAGCGTAATGCCTCTATGCATAACAATTCTACATATAGACTCTGCATAGATACGCGCAGGAAGTAGGTACCAGTAAAGAATTGTAACGTGGGTCCCAGAATGCACCTTTGTGGTACCTATACCTACTAGGAAATTCATAACGTAAACGTACAAGTTAAGTATCTTTTTCTACATTATTTTATGAATGAACTCAAATCTCTCTCATGGCTATTGTTCATTCTAAGACTGTACTTAGTTTAAGTCCAATTTCTCGACTTTACGTTCTAGATTTTTATTAGAAGTTTTGACGCGTGCGACAAAACCTCAACATCAATTAGCTTTTGTTTAACTGTAGACAGTCACCGCAAACACCACATTCCATGGTGCTAGTGGTCGTGAACAGTCCTCATGTCGCCAGTTTGTGTAATAAACGTAATATTGGCATTCTTACAAGTTACTTTAGTGCGGAACTCGGGTGACCGAGTGTTCGCACACATTCGCAGTGATTAGAAACCACACGTGACCTTGAAGCTAACGACCTCACTGTTCTGCATTATTATCTGATATTGCAGTTAGATTGTGTATGTCTATGTACCCATATCTATATGTATATTAGATTGTTTGATAACCACGATATAATGCAGACAACGCAATCCGTTGTTGAGTTCACTATGTGCTAAGCTCCCAATTTGCCCCTCATTGTGTTTACACATCTGATTCTATGAGCATTGTGAAACAACGGTTATAAATATTATTATATTTTTTATAGGTATTTTACAAAACGCAATTGTTCAATGAGCTATTTTCAAAATATAATTAAAACTGTTGGCATTCAAGTAGGTACAGACGACAGCACATCACGTTACCACAATCTGTCGAATTTCTGCAATAGATTTTCAACCTTATCACAATAGTGGAACGTTAACGTTAAATTGGTGAAATTTTACAGATTCGTATATGTTGACCTGCTGTCGTCTGTACACAGCCTTCATTTTTAGTCAACCATAGAAAACCTAAATGCGTACGGCACGGTAACTAATAGCACTAACGCGCCAGTACGATCAATTGTTTATCGGTTAGCCGAGAACAATGCACACCGGCTTCACGACGCCTGGTACCTGTCGATGATATAATACAGCTGCCCACATCGATACGTAATTTTTTACTTCTGTAAATCGGGGTCGTTCTTTTTGTTAATGTCTAGCCTGCCTACTGCTCCGAATGGGTAAACACAGCTCAGTCGGGACGTCTAATATTCGAGTCTGCTGCTTGTCATGCAGGCATGCAGTAACATGTGGGTCCGTGTGCAGGCGTGCTGATCCCGATCCCGCAGTACCCGCTGTACTCGGCGTCGCTGGCGGAGTACGGGCTGGCGCAGGTGGGCTACTACCTCAACGAGGACACCAACTGGGCGCTCGACGTCAGCGAGCTCGAGCGCGCCTACAGCGAGGGCAGCCGGGAACATGCTGTGCGGGCCATCGTCGTCATCAACCCCGGCAACCCTACCGGACAGGTACGAAACATTCCTTATATTTGTCTTGGAAGAAAGAGAGCCGCTATATCACTAAGAGTCAGGTAGAAATTATTCTAATTGTGGAACAAATAAAAAACTTTTAGGTGCAACAGTCTAGAAGGCAGTTTGTAGTGGATGAAGCTATGTTTATATTGTCACCAGGTGTTGACACGCGAGAACATCGAGGCCATCATAAAGTTCGCGCAGAAGCACAGCCTGTTCGTGTTCGCGGACGAGGTCTACCAGGACAACGTCTACGACAAGNACTAGAAGCGGGAAATTCAAATATAAAATGGTTTTTTCATGTTTTACCTAAGTTAACATTCAATATGAGGCGTGATCTTATGATTGGCGGTTATAATATCCCACAAAGTAATTTCTGATGTCCTTGTTTAACCCCGAAACTTACTCTGTAAAAAAAAACTCTGTAAAAAACGTTTTATTGCGCAATAAAACGTTTTTTACAGAGTTATTTAATTTGTAAGAAGTTTCGGAGTTAAACTCTATGAAAAAAAACATTTTATATTTGAATTTCCCGCTTCTAGTCGTCGCATGCACCTTAAGGAAAATTATATCTGATCTAGGTAACTGAATAATATCCGTGCGTAGATATTGGCGTCTAAAACTAATTTACACACGAAACACTTAGCTATGCTAGCACAAACTGGTTTTTGATAACGAGATTGGTAACGTTCATAGTATTTTCGTATGTTAATTACCATTTTTAATATGTACAAGCAAGTAACCAGATTTTTATGCTATGATAAATAACTTTACATATATTAATTAATAACCTAATATGTATAACTCAATAAATAACTAACTCTGATACCATCACTCTTACAAGGTGAAGATAAAATAATACCTTCTTATTGTTTTCAAGTGTTAAAAACGACACACATTCAGTGTCAAGGGTGAGTTGTTTCAAACACAATTGTAAGTGTTAATAAACACGCGACTATTGTAAGATCTAAGTACTAATGCTTCGTCTCGTTAGGTAGTAACAGATTGAGACTACAATATTCATTTTCTACCAACCACCAGTGTTTGTGCTTACATCATCGTGATAATACAATTCATGTTCCAACGACATTTCTACACTAAAATTCTATAGAACAAGTTGCGTTAACTATCAGAATTACGTGACATCGCATCGTGTGTCGTTCCGTGCCATAAAACTTAAACGCCGACTATTTGTTGAATATGTGACTGGGTCGGAACTGTTTGCTAATAACTCTCAAGGTCTAAATAATTACTTATATTCATTACCTCAGCGTAATGCCTCTATGCATAACAATTCTACATATAGACTCTGCATAGATACGCGCAGGAAGTAGGTACCAGTAAAGAATTGTAACGTGGGTCCCAGAATGCACCTTTGTGGTACCTATACCTACTAGGAAATTCATAACGTAAACGTACAAGTTAAGTATCTTTTTCTACATTATTTTATGAATGAACTCAAATCTCTCTCATGGCTATTGTTCATTCTAAGACTGTACTTAGTTTAAGTCCAATTTCTCGACTTTACGTTCTAGATTTTTATTAGAAGTTTTGACGCGTGCGACAAAACCTCAACATCAATTAGCTTTTGTTTAACTGTAGACAGTCACCGCAAACACCACATTCCATGGTGCTAGTGGTCGTGAACAGTCCTCATGTCGCCAGTTTGTGTAATAAACGTAATATTGGCATTCTTACAAGTTACTTTAGTGCGGAACTCGGGTGACCGAGTGTTCGCACACATTCGCAGTGATTAGAAACCACACGTGACCTTGAAGCTAACGACCTCACTGTTCTGCATTATTATCTGATATTGCAGTTAGATTGTGTATGTCTATGTACCCATATCTATATGTATATTAGATTGTTTGATAACCACGATATAATGCAGACAACGCAATCCGTTGTTGAGTTCACTATGTGCTAAGCTCCCAATTTGCCCCTCATTGTGTTTACACATCTGATTCTATGAGCATTGTGAAACAACGGTTATAAATATTATTATATTTTTTATAGGTATTTTACAAAACGCAATTGTTCAATGAGCTATTTTCAAAATATAATTAAAACTGTTGGCATTCAAGTAGGTACAGACGACAGCACATCACGTTACCACAATCTGTCGAATTTCTGCAATAGATTTTCAACCTTATCACAATAGTGGAACGTTAACGTTAAATTGGTGAAATTTTACAGATTCGTATATGTTGACCTGCTGTCGTCTGTACACAGCCTTCATTTTTAGTCAACCATAGAAAACCTAAATGCGTACGGCACGGTAACTAATAGCACTAACGCGCCAGTACGATCAATTGTTTATCGGTTAGCCGAGAACAATGCACACCGGCTTCACGACGCCTGGTACCTGTCGATGATATAATACAGCTGCCCACATCGATACGTAATTTTTTACTTCTGTAAATCGGGGTCGTTCTTTTTGTTAATGTCTAGCCTGCCTACTGCTCCGAATGGGTAAACACAGCTCAGTCGGGACGTCTAATATTCGAGTCTGCTGCTTGTCATGCAGGCATGCAGTAACATGTGGGTCCGTGTGCAGGCGTGCTGATCCCGATCCCGCAGTACCCGCTGTACTCGGCGTCGCTGGCGGAGTACGGGCTGGCGCAGGTGGGCTACTACCTCAACGAGGACACCAACTGGGCGCTCGACGTCAGCGAGCTCGAGCGCGCCTACAGCGAGGGCAGCCGGGAACATGCTGTGCGGGCCATCGTCGTCATCAACCCCGGCAACCCTACCGGACAGGTACGAAACATTCCTTATATTTGTCTTGGAAGAAAGAGAGCCGCTATATCACTAAGAGTCAGGTAGAAATTATTCTAATTGTGGAACAAATAAAAAACTTTTAGGTGCAACAGTCTAGAAGGCAGTTTGTAGTGGATGAAGCTATGTTTATATTGTCACCAGGTGTTGACACGCGAGAACATCGAGGCCATCATAAAGTTCGCGCAGAAGCACAGCCTGTTCGTGTTCGCGGACGAGGTCTACCAGGACAACGTCTACGACAAGGACAGCAAGTTCTTCTCCTTCAAGAAGGTAACACGTGCATTGCACACGTGTCAAATATATTCACTTTATTAATAAAAGTACAGTGATTTTTTCACACAATTGGGGCTTAATCGCGATACATTAAGTTTTAGCTTCTGCCAGCGGCTTCGCCCACGTACCTAACACTTAAAATCCCGTTTTACCCGTCCTCTTGGGAATTCCAGAAAATCCTTTCTTATCTCGCGTGAGAGTCTTCAGATGAACCTCTGTGTAAAATTTCAGCTTTATAGGTTCACGGTTTGGACCCTGCATTGATGAGTCAGTGAATGAGTCAGGACTTTGATATATTTATATGTATAGAAAGGTGTATAGAAAGGTACGGTAACGTGTTAATAAACGTTGTATACGAATCGCGACAGATTAAAAGCCATTTGTTAAGTACCGTTCTCAGATAAGGTCAATTCTCGTTGTTTCTTAATATGGGCATAAAAACGTCGATAATCTGGTCAGTCTGTCACGCGATATTCACATTCAAATGAGGGTAACCATCGCTTCAGTTACTAACACGTGATTTGTTAATACTTCATCGTGCGATACCGAGTTGTAATTGCTTCTAAGTGATATGTGCAGTATGGGTATGACAATGATGAAAAACCGATTATGATTTTAATGATTGAACGCAGTTTCAATTACTTCCGAACTCATAAAAAGTAGTATAAGGCCCAGCGCATACAGCGGGGAGCGCTGTAGCGGAGAGAATTTTCAAGACAACTAACACTAGAAAATCGTCTTTCATGTTTCTAAACTAAAGTGCCTAAAATATAATATGCTTGAACCTGACAAAGTGACGCTCGCGCGACCTCACGTCGGCATTTATTTGAAGAGTAAAGTTGATTTCCGAGTGTCCTGTGAGACATCTCCGCTGCGTCTGCGGCAGGCTTACCCCCCCTAGACATCTGCCCTACTCTACTATACTACCTTATCCAATAGCTTCAGTCGTTTATGCCGCCAAATAATATGTACTTTATAATTTAGCAAAGTGGCTGATGATAGAAAGTTTTTATTAAATCTTTTATATAAGGTGCTCTAAAAATATCTGCCAGAACTTTAACGGGAGATAGTATTGTGTATATAGATTACAATAGTGAAGATAACTTATTGAAAATAGGTCACAATTTGTTACATACAATAAAAAGTGCGTATAAGTTTGAATTGATTTATTTGCATGAGAACATCCCGCGTAGTAAATAGTAGTAATCAGCTGTGGCCGCACATTTTATTTCACAAAATACTGTTGCCATCCTTATCGTACGACGGCGACACGCCGGCGCCGTCAAAGCCGTAGGTAGATAACACACGCAAGCCGCGCGGGCGCGCACCCCCCGCCCTCTCCCTTTCGTCGCACGCGCCCGCCGCCCGCCCGGCACCAGCCAGTCTCCCCGCGTCGGTTCGCCGTGCCGTTTCAAAGCGAGTTTTTGTGGTTTTTTGTGGTCAGCAAAGGGAGAATCGCGTGCACTTTCTCTTAAAAATGTCTGTCCGAAGACAATATTCAAATCAAGAATATCTTGAAATGTTATTATGCTACCGTGAGTGTAACCAAATACTTGTGCGTTCAGTAAACTTATACCTACCAGCAGAGGTTTGGTGTGCGAGTAAGTCATCATAAAAAAGCGCATCAAACGTTCTTTTCAACAAGTTAAAAGTGATAGGGACACATTAAACAGGATAAAAAGACATGTAGGTACGCAAGCGTGCCTACATTTGTGTGGAACGCGAAGGCGGCTACGTACAGCAATTTTGTAAATAAATGTGTTAGTGTTTAGTGTAAAGCCTACTTTTGTGTGCAACGCGAAGGCGGCTATGTAAGTTTTGTTAATTAATAGTTTATGCATATCTACGTGAAATTGTTGTAAATAAGGTGATTGACTTTTAAACACGCCAAGTTACTGGAAATAATCGTTATTTTATCTAGGCGCCTATTGTTGTTTTGGTGTGATAAGGAAACAGGTAAGTACTTTATAATACTTTTAAAGCTATTACACAAAGTGCCTTCTGTACCGGCCGCCCGGCCGCCCGTTTGACCGAAGAGCCGAACTGGCGTTGGTCAGCTGATTACAGTGTTCATTCACAGAAAAGATAGAAAGAAATAGCAACTGTTTTCATTGACGAAGCAACACATTGGGCGTAGTTTGTGAACCGCGTTATGCAGAATTGAGTCAATATTTATTATTACTTTGCTATCTCAATTAGTTGTTTTTTTTATTCCGGTGTATAAAATATCTTCACTATTGTAATCTATATACGCAATACTATCCCCCGTTAAAGTTCTGGCAGATATTTTTAGAGCACCTTATATTTTTGTCTACAAACATACATTTACGACGTGCAAAGTTTGACCTTACCCATGTAATTCCCAGGTGATGACAGAGATGGGTGCGCCGTACGACAAGGTGGAGCTGGCGTCGTTCATGTCGATCAGCAAGGGGTACATGGGCGAGTGCGGGCTGCGCGGCGGCTGGGTGGAGCTCTGCAACCTCGACGCCGACGTGCAGGCCAACCTCTACAAGGCCATCTCCGCCATGCTCTGTCCCACCACGCTGGGGCAGACTGCTGTCGACTGCGTCGTTAGTACACAAACCTGTTTATGATAGCCAATTTAAATGCCTCAGCATACTCGGTAGTTAGAGTCGGGGCTGTGGGATTGTTCGCGCGAATAACCTCGACCCTGGTACACTGTGAGCTACAGAAAGAGTATGGTGGGTTTTAATCGGTTAAAAGTCTGTCACTCTCCCTCACGCTGCACAGCGGGAAGAGTCATCTGATGATTTCCCATCTGAAAAGAGAGGTACTTGGTAATTGTTCTTTAAATTATTAGTATTCTGGAAAGTAAGGTTTATGTCCTGTTATGATTCCGCTACTTTATGATACCAGGATATTCAGATATATTGGTTTATTACGTCATTAACACGCTTTTTATATCCTGAATTTAATGTAGGTATGGTCCTATCTTTTCGTAAATATCACTTCTTGTATTTTCTGTCCGGCAGGCGCGTCCGCCGCAGGTAGGAGAGCCGTCGTACGACTTGTGGCTGCAGGAGAAGACTGCCGTGCTGCAGTCGCTCGACAAACGTGCCAAGATGATCGTGGAGACCTTCAACAACATGGAGGGATTCTCCTGTAATGTCGTACAGGTCAGTCTGAGCTTTATTGCAAATGCTTACTTCAGAAAATATTCTGATCCTTCAGGGAAGTATCATGCATCGCTAAAAATGCGTATATGGTGCTGTGATGTTGTAAAATGCGCTACAAAATGAATACTCAGGATCTTGAGCTTATAAATGATATTTTTATTTTGTAAGTTGGCTAGAAACGGAACATACGCATCGGGCGTTTTTTAAACCATATGAGGTAATTATTTCTTAACGACTGCCTACTTATATAAAAATGTTGTGTTGTAGGGTGCGATGTACGCGTTCCCGAGTATCCACCTGCCGCCCAAGGCTATCGAGGCGGCCAAGGCGGCCAACCAGCTGCCCGATGTCTTCTACGCCTTTAAGCTGCTGGAGGAGACAGGTGACATACGCTATACTCAATGTTATTCTGGTTATTCATCACTATTCCTGAAATTTTGGGGCCAATTATAATTTGAAAATAATTAATGTCGAAGTATTGAGTTTCTTGTCGGTTCTTCTCCGTGAGACTAGTTCCTTGGATCCCTGCGTCTAATGATTCCTAACATTGGTCTGTGTTGTCCCTATCTTCTATACTAATCGATAACATATTGCGGCAGGTATCTGCATAGTCCCCGGGTCCGGGTTCGGGCAGCGTCCCGGCACGTACCACTTCCGCACCACCATACTGCCGCAGCCGAAGCTGCTGCAGGAGATGCTCGACATCTTCAAGTCCTTCCACCAGAAGTTCACCAAGGAGTACTCGTAAACTGCGACACGTAGCCTCACACCGCGGTTACTGTTGCTCAACAGTGATAGTGACTGTTAATGTATTACTTATTGTGATTCGTTTGTAGCTGCGATATAGGGAATTTTTATGCATTTTACCTCCAACTGTTTTGGTCGGCTTCCAGTCAATCAAAGTTAATTGAATGCAGCTAAGTACCAGTGTGCCACATGAAAATTCAGTCGTTCTAAATAGATTCATTCATGTACAGAATTGTCATAGTATAACCGTATTTTATGAAGACTGTCAATAGTTTCTGTATTCAATATTTTATGGTTTTATTGCTCGATATCATTGTATGTTTATCATTAGATAATATTGGTTATTTTAGCGAGTAATAGCAATTTAACTAAATGGCGTGATATAATGTAATATAGTGCAGCTATTACCTTATCGTAATGTAAGGATAATATTTGTCTCGCTATGAATTATCATATCTAATCAAATGATGTTATAAATATGTATTTTGAAAATATTTGTGCCCCGTATCGCAGTTACAAATTAATTAAACAAACAGCATGTTCAAACATAGCATTGTGTTCAACAGTTACTAATTCTGTTCTCTGTAGCATATTGCATGTGTTACATCTACATATATTATGTATGGGGTAGAGAACAGAATTAGTATTGTTTGTTAGTGAATTGTATTGAGACGCTAATCTCTGCTCGGCCACGCATTAATACCTAGATAACACAATATTTTGTTACTGTTAAGTACAGCTACTATGTAAGAAGAAGCAACTTCACTGATATGGCTAGTACCTCACGCTGGCCGCGATGTATCTCATGTGCCATGTCGGACTAGTCGCACTCGATCTTCACACAAGTGCAGCCACACACAAATATATCTAGGCGGTACTGTTATTGTATTTTTATTATTTTGTATTATACTAAGCGAATGCTTTTACTTGCATCTAATATTTGTTTTCTGTTTCACGAAGTTTTTCTTCGACTGTATTGTCGGTGCGGGATATAGATTACAATAAATTGAGCGAATCTCGGAAACGTGTTGTTCATAGCTAGGACACCTAGATCGAAGACATATTTTCGAGTATTTTTCGAACAATTTAGGCATTTAACCTGTAGCCGCAACTCTCGCGTCGTTTCTTGTACAATATTTTTAATCAATAATTTATATTGGTTTTCAAGTAATTTATCATAATGTGATCAAAGTATCTAACAACGTGTTTTGTTGTTAAGTCGGATATTAATGTTTAAGCTTTATTCTTCTTTTGTTAATTTATTTATTAATATTTTTCATGTTAACTCTGGATGTACCTATATTTACAATGTTTTAAAAAGACATAAATTTATTGAACTTATTCTAAATGCAAAGCTATTGTTTACGTTAAAAAAATGCTTATGAATTTAACAATGGTTTTTCGTGATTATTTTATTTGCAATGATTCGTTGTCAAAAGTGCAACAAGTGCAGTGAGTAGGTGACATTCCGCGTAGGAGTGCGAGTGAAGCTCATTATGTGATTACGTTACTACACGTGGTTAAGTGATTGTTATTGCGTTGTTATTAATCGAATAAAGGTATGAAAAATTCAATTTAGTTTTAATCTTATGAAATACTAGCTTCTGCCAGCGATTTCACCCGCGTCCCGCGGGAACTACTCTGCGCACCCAGATAAAAAGTAACCTATAGCCTTCCGCGATAAATGGGCTATCTAACACTGAAATAATTTTTCAAATCGGACCAGTAGTTCCTGAGATTAGCGCGTTCAAACAAACAAACTCTTCAGCTTTATAATATTAGTACAGATATGGCCTGTAAACTTCTAGATACCCTGTTTCCTTTCTCATTACTACAAATAGCTAATTTTAGGCTCGGTTTTCCCGTGCGGATCAAGCAGGGTGCAGGCTTGAACGATGCCAGCTGTTTTATATTTGGAAGGTTACTTAGAAAATGGAATTTTAATTCACAAGCTTTCAGCACAGGTTTTTATCTCAAGTTTCATAAAAGCGCCTCACAAAATACTGATAGCATGCTGAGCTATTACTGGTAAAATAAACTAAAAGGTGTAGGCGTCGCCATCTGTAAGCTACTACTTGTAATCCGGAAGGTAGGAACGCCATCAATTATTATCAGTCTTCAGATGTCAGTGGAAGCGCTGTATCGAAAGGGCGGGTATCAGGGCGGTGACCGACAGACGACAGCCAAATGTAGGAAATAAGTTCATTGCACTTGTCTACAGATGACGCTAGGAGGCACGTTATGGAATAACTTTGGGATCACATCGGGCTCCAATCGTGCCGAAACTCAATCGGTTTCTCTCAATACTTGTGCTGTCGAGCAGAGTAGGTCAACCTGATCGATTCCTTAATGATTTATTCCGACTGCACCCCAAGTCGAACTAACAAAACATTGAAATCGTATTGCATGCATCGTGAATCCCAGAACGTTAAATAAACAAATCGAATTTCAATTTGTATTGGTAAGACAATATCTAGGTATCTCTATATCAAATCAAACACAGGTCCGTTCAGTGATAGTTTTTCTTGGGTACCTACGATAAAACTCATATGGAACACCTAGGTAGATACCAACAAGCTTCAGTAGTACTATGTATTTGTTCATAGATTTGTTGAACAGTATTTTAAGGTTTAATTTTACATTTATTATCTGGAACTAAGCAGAAAATGGATCAAAGTCGCCTGAAGTTAAAAATCATAACCCTCCTTTTCGCTTCGCCCTAGTCGGGTAAAAAGAAAACTTGAACACTATTTCGATTTACGACTTAGGAACCGACTTGAAATTATGAGAATTGCCTCACTGGGTAAGTAAAGGTTATATTATTATTCTATACCTAACGCAAGTAAGTAGGTACTTGGTTCTGCAGGTAAGAGGGTACAGCCCGAACCGCCGCCGTTTTTTAATAGTTAAGCAGGTCAAGATTGTTTTTTCCACTACAGGACGTAGACCTTTCCCAAGCTGTGCTCCAGATACCTAAGTAGGCACTCGCTGCAGAACTATTCGGATTTTTTACACTTAGTTTTAAAATTAATCTCGTAATAATTAACAATAATGTTATTTGAGATTCGCCGCACTCGCAAGCCGGCACTCGATGTCTGATAGCCGCTCCCCGACACTCGGCCAGGCGAGGCGGAGTACCCACTCGGCGCCGCAGGAATTACACACAAATTCCAGTTCACGGCTTTGACTGAAGAGGGACCGCAATCCACAAGATGTTTCTATAAAGAATTCATTACGAAGTGCACACTTCACACTGCTGTATTTATTATTTTTTGTAAATCACCTCACTCCGTAATTGTAGCTGCGTTCGTTCCCTTCAGAAAAGCTCAGGGCAGGTTAAAAAATGTATGGGAATTATTCAAATACATACCTAGTAAAGCGTTTCATCCATCGTCGGTTGAAGGAAAGGTAACATAACCTACATATTACACTATTGGCACTGGTTACCCTAAATATTTACAATATTGTATGTACAGGAATAGAATAGCTAAGCCAGGGCGACATCAGTAATTTGGAGATAAATAGAGGTACAAGTAGGTAGGTACCTACCTAAAGAAGTCTATTAATTCTTAATCTTATAAGAGTGTTGGATGTGTCATCTGTTATCTTGTAAAAACAAATGTAAGTATATAAAGTAAAGAATGAAAACAAATAAGATCTTAGTTGTATCAAACAGAGATTTCGCAGAGAACACGCATTAAGTAATCTACTATCTAGTAAAAGCTTTCCTATCAAAGGAGGTTCACATCAAAGTACTGAACCCTCGCCACTTAGCGGATAAGTCAGTCCTAGTGTGTTGTTTGTTGTTAGATACTAGTCATTGTCTAGTAAGTATTAGTTTTTGCAAGTATTTATGCAGAATTAGTGGCGTCATGTCAAAACACGAGGGGCTCCCCGCGGATGCAGCGAGCATAAACAATTACAACAAAGTGAGGAACATGTTGTGGTTTTCCTTATCGCCATTACCAAAAAGAGGTGAATCCCTATTATCATTACTCTCATACATCTTTTAATATCGTTCAAAGACTACCTCCTAAGTGTAGGGAATTACAAAATCCTCGTGAGAGCGTCGAGTGTATCGCAGTTTATCGAAGTAACAATTACAACATAATAAGTCAACAGTATCAGGGAATCACCTCGCTCGCTGATAGATAACGCAGGGGCTCCAAGTCTGTGCACAATGTGCATACTACCTACGTTATTAATGTTATGTTATCTATGTTATAAAGCTGAAGTGTTTGTTTGTTTGAACGCGCTAATCTCGGGAGCTAACCGTCCGATCAGAAAAAAACTTTCAGTGTTAAATAGCCCACAAGGAAGGAGATTATGGGGCTACTTTTTATCGGGTTGTACCTACGAATTAGTTCCCGCGAGACGCGCTTGATACCGCAGGCAGAAACTAAGTACCTACCTACCTATTGATAAATATTACATTAACGTAGATATTTGTAGGTTTCGGAATTCCATTTACAAGTTGAGGAATGAGGCCACTTATCGCGGGCGCTCGTGCAGGGTTCAGCTTCACGTGCGATTTGGTTAAAAATGCGGCTCCTCCGTAAAGCCGGGGTTGATAAAGTGTGCGCGCGGCCTGTCAGCCAGACTGATGGCGCGCGAGGCCCGCCCTCACGCCCACTGAACTGGAAGACTGCAAGCGGACGCCTCAAATGTTTATAAATCGTTATTAATAAATGTCACTTATTAAAATCCCCAAGTTACAGAGTTAAAATATGTATGTACCCATATCAAAAAAAGCACACAAAAAAAAAAGTTTTGTTTTCAGTAGATGTTTTGTATTTATTTTTTTCATATGTATATCGTATAGCATGTAGTGTTTACCGTTAAATATTGTACATCTAGTCGTAGTTTTATGCACGGAACTCAATAATGTATCGATGTAACAATTGTTGGTGAACCATTTAATAAATAAATATTTTAGATCAGTCAGAAATTATTTAGATTCCATGATATGAACCTAAATAGTGTTTTCAATTCGTTCGATTCGAATTCGAGAAAAAAAATCTTCAATCAAATTACACACAAGAGTGTGCATTTGAACAAGTGTTGTTATCGTAACACTGTACAATAAAACCATTTCACGCGGCTTTATGGTTCACGTGAAGCCTTATCTGCGATGGCGGGATATCCTCACTCGCGGTAACATTACAATTTCCCTGCTTCGGAGGAAATGTTCCACTATGAACATCTCCACCTGATACATTTAAATGGCATCAACAAAGCACTTGTGCAGCCGATATATATTATAAACTAGCCGTTTTCCCGCGGTTTCACTCGTGTCCCGTAGGAACTATGCCCGTACCCGGATAAAAAGACGGATAAATATCCTATGTCCTTCTCCCAGTTCTTAGTAACCTCCCTACCAGTTTTCAGGCAAATCAGTTCAGCTGTTCTTGAGTTATAAATAGTGGAACTAACACGAGTTTCTTTTATAATAAGTATATACTCGTATACGTAGATATTAATTGGTTTAATATTAAGGAAAAAATAATTGTTCTTTAATCTTTAAAATAATCTTTAATAAAAAAAAACTTTAAAATAATTAGCATTTGTAAAATATTCGTGTTATGAGTTCGGTTCATGAAAATGTTATGTTATGATCACGTTATTACCCGCAAAAGAAAATAAAGTACGGTCAGGCGCTTAATTGCAATGACGGCCCGGACGGGTCAACCCGTTTAGCATTAGACATGCTAGTTAATTAGCGTTAAAAGTAACTAATCTTTTAATAAACTGCTATATAGGTATCATCTAGTTTATTTTATGACATTATATAGGTACCTACCCACTAGACGTCATAAGAAAGTGGATATCTTTCGATTTAGGAAATGTAGCTTCCGATGTAAGTGGGTGCTTGTCGGTCATTTTAGAAGTCAAATTATTTGAGAGAAGGAAAATACAATAGACTAAGTTATATAAATTTTTCCTTTACAACAAAAATGAACCGACATTGTGATTATTAAACGCTACAAGATGCGTGCAATCGCGCGCGGGGGTAACGTTATATATCGTCGATGGCTGCGCTCGCGCATTACATGCCGTGTATGCGTCGGCCGCGCATGCGCTCGGACTGTGCAGCCGTACACAAGTGCATCACCATGAAGCTGGACAACTGTCTGACGGTTGAGAACATCAACCAGAATCTGCTGAACATCAAGTATGCAGTGCGTGGGCCCATCCTGGAGCGCGCCATACAGATCGAGAGGGAAATACAAAAGGTACTAATTATTGCAACTATTACATTACTATAAGAATTTCCTAAAAACATTTACAGTTAGGAATGTTAATGATTTAGAACCACAAATTGTTTCATAGGGCTTGTAACAGTCGGCCATTAACATTTGAGTTAGACTAGCTTCTGCCAGCGGTTTCACCCGCTTCCCCATGGAACTTAACCCCAAGAGTGGGATTAATTTGTGAAAATTTACAATGTATGCTCTACATTGTAAATTTTAAATCTCTTACTTCAAAAACATATCACTTCTATACAAACTCCCACCCCCGATTTACACCCCTAGGGTGGATTTTCCTAAAATCCATTCTTAGATATTGTGTACACCCTGTAAGAAACCTGTCTGCTAGAAACGTTTCATGTCTCTAACTTCAAAAACCACAGAACAATTACCAACCCTCTTTGGGAGTGGAATAAAAAAAACTAGATCCATTCAAATCCAAATTTTGACACCTTATAGCTAAATTTCAAGTTGGAAGGTGTTCTGAGATTTCGTGATTAATGAGTGAATGTTATTTCGCTTTTACATACCACCACGGTTTTACTCGCGTCCGTAGGAACGACTTGACTCAGGATTGTGTAGCTTCCCAACAGTGAAGGAATTTTTCAATTCGGTTCAGCAGTTTTTGATTTTATCATGAAAAGACAGACAAAATTTCTAAATAACTATTGTTCCGGCAAAGACACAGCTCGTTTATGATTTTATTATATGTAATATCACCGTAAGATTATGAATACCGTTAGATTACACGTGAAGTGCGTGAAATTGATTCCTCACGGCCAATAATACTTATTGATAGGGCTAATGAAGTAACAAATAGTTTTCTTCTAACCAAAGCTGAAAATGTATTTCCTACGTTTATTTATTCACTATCGACTAGTCAACTTAATTATAGCTTTTCTATGATTTAATAAAATCAATTAGTTATATATAATAAATTATATTGTAGCCTATTTATAAAATAAATGGTAGTTCGATTTTTCTTTATTAATAAGTACAATAATTAATACAAGCCACATACTTATTGGAAATTAATTGAGTTTCACAATCGGAAATGAGTGGTAAATGTCTTTTAGAAAAATTAATAGAAGTTTACTTAAAAATTGTTGTGTTATCGAAACGAAACCGAGAAGTTCAGAGTGTTGGTGCCACATGTATAACTGCCTCGTTGGTCTAGTTGTCGCATAGGCGGCTGCTGATCACGAGGTCTCGGGTTCGATTCCCGGGACGGGCCGAAATCGCTTTGTGGGTTTTAGAAACTTTCATAAAGCAGCCCGGAGTTGGAAGTTGGTGATTGATACACCCGTGCATCGGAGAGCACGTTAATGTCGGTCCTGCGCCTGATCTCTC
>NWSH02000612.1:235000-255052 GCA_002382865.2 Heliothis virescens | reverse complement strand
AATAGGGAGTGCACCTGTGTCTGCGCAAATGCTTGTGCACTATAATATGTCCTGCGCAGCTGGCTGATCTCCTTATATGAGAACAGCCGCCGTGGCCGATAATCGGCTAGGACGCCATTAAGTGTGGTCGAATGTGTCAGGTTTATAACATCAAACTGCGATAAATCATTCAGTTCTTGTTTCGTGTGCTACGTTACGAGACAAAACTTTAAACTTCTCATCCATAAACCACTGATAATTCCAGCGCGCAAATATTCCGTTTTCTAATAAATTTGCGGATGAAACTCGTTGCGCTGAGGTTTCAGTTCATAATTTAGCATACGCAAAAAGATTATAACGATTGCATTACCAATTCAATAGGGCTTATTCCCAAGTTCATTCGGACCTTGAAACCAAAGTAATAAATATAATTCTGCAACTCCTTCGTTAGGTTTGCTTTCACCTCAAACGAGCATTATAGGTATGTACTTTTGTAAATTAGCATTTTTGTTTTCTAACATAAACAAATGGTACGTACATATATTCATTAATGTAATTTGTAAGTACAACTAACGGAACCCGCGACCCGTAGCATCGCAGTGGAGCTGAGCCACTGCGCCACTGGTCCTTTATGTTTATCTATGGTTCACCGTGGAGCGCGTCTGTTCAGTGAAACTGTAAGACCTCCGTCACCATTCACTAACTCCCTTCAATAATGTTCAGGAAACGCGTTACTAAGTTAAACACTTTCCTTAGTAAAGGTCGCTCTGGGCGCCATACAAAAAATATATCGTGTGATCGCCGGGACCGTCATAAAAACACCAGGTACGGGTTACTACGGGTTAATCTGTGTGTCGGGTCGGTCCCGGGGGCTGCGTGTGGACCAATGATATATGTTTATTTCTTATTGGATTCCCTTATAAAGAGCTGTTACTTTCCGCCCGACGCCGCTAGTTGCCTTAAATGAGACATTATCTTAAACGGTATGCGTTTGTAAAATAAAAAAGCTTTTATCAATTGTAGGGCCCGTTACAATAACGCATTAAAATTTTTGAAATTTGAAAATTTTTGAAATTTTTGAAAATAGCTTGTTTGCTCATTTAAAACAAAATAGTTTTCTCGAGGACATTCCTCCACGGTCTCGTTTCCTCGAACTGTTGACACTGAGCTGTCAGCAGCTCGTCACAACATTTTTGTTTGTAGTACATGTTTATTCCCCCTGTGACCTTCTTCTTATCTAGGGGAAGACATGTTGTGGGAAGTAAGAATCACATCTTTAAGAGAGAGGTTTCTTAAGTATGATATAATTTGAGAAAATGCTTAACAGTTCCTTCAAATGATATGCCGGTTACGAAGTAAATACAGTGACAGCTTGTCTCTGATGCGTTCATCTGCCAACAGGGTTAGTGTACCAGCTCGGTGACGCAAGTTCACAGCTATATATAGCGCCATGCGGCGACACTCATTACCAGACCACTGACTTGTATTGCTCCCATTATGTAATAAACAATAACTCACAACACGACACAACATAAACAACTCGACAAACTAACTGATAACTGTAGTCGTGAAACGAAAAGAAAACGCGAACGCTTCGTCCCCAAAATTGTGGCTTTATTTTACCAGAACCCAGATTACAAGGCAACACCGTGAAACACTAGTGAACAGGCAATTTGAGCTGAAAAATAACAAAATTAACGCGACTGGCAACATTGTGAATCCTGTGATGTAATATGATACCGCGGGAAACACGGAAGGGGTGAGCCACACCGGCGCGCCCGGCAGAATGACCACTTGTACGTAGCTAAATATTCACGCAGATGGTCATCTATACGACCACATTTAATTCAATTCCTGTAATAGATCCGGTGACATCAGTTGTAACGACATTGTGCAGCTTTCTAGGGCCGAAATTATAAAACCTGATCAAAGATCTTTGGAGCAGCATATAAAGTGTGCCTTCTGTGTCCTTTTGTCGTGCGAAGGGGATGTAGGATTATTTTTTGCTCTGTTGTTGGTCGTCAGGGCTAGCGGTGGGCAATAAAAACATATTTTCGTCCAGGGCTGTCTCGCATGTGTTCAGCAATAAGGGAGATTTATCGCACTGTTTGTTACTTGTTACCCGCACTACCGGGTGGGGGCGCGGGGACCAGTGATGCTGCCATGCCTTCCTGTGGTGAACTCGATGGAAATTACAAAGATATAACGGCACACACTGACAGAATAGGATGCTTAATTGCGCAAGTAGTCAAAAAAAGACAGGGTTTTCGAAATAGATAATTAGAAGAACCCGGTTCTAAATAGATCGTTTGGAAAACCCGGTTAGTGCTTAGACAAGCCATCAGTGAGACAATTATTTAACGAAACAAGCTCATTACATAATGTAATTAGCAATAAGGTTAATGAAATGTGGTTAACCTGATCGATTAGAGTAGGTCGACGGCACGTGTGGCGCGGCTCGTATCTCGGCGGCGTCAGATGTCTGAGGGCGCTCTAATGGCTACAGTTGTTCACAATGGCTGCTCCACATAACTCCTATAGCGAGTTGTACGTCCTCATACTGTGATGGTTCCATTTCACATATATCGTATTGTGCTACTTGATTCATTTGTGTCTACTTACATCATACAGAGCTTTGCAATGTAATTGTTTACTAGTCAGTATCTTGTATTTCAGTATCAGAGGTTAGGTGTCTCGTATCTTTAATTTGGGTTTTGCGCGCTGAAGTGCATAGTCATTGAGTCAGCTATACATATAAGAAATCAGTCCTATGATGCTTGTGAAGAATGGTTTTTCTATATTCATAATTGGTACTGATTTATAAAAAGTAGATTCACTACTGGACTGGTGAAAACTGAAAATCGCAAGTAAAAAGCGTTGCTAGACAATCAGAACAGTGTGAGGCTTGTTCAGTCGGCAGCCGCCGTCGGAGCCGCGCGATAACGACACAAAAGGGAATGCTATCCCGCGCCGCTCACAGAAACACGTTCACAGCAACATGCTCTCTGCAACACGCTCGCCACAACACGGGAACAAAGCCTGCTATTATTTTAAGACATTAATAGCCGCCTGGTTTATGCGTCGTTAGTGCTTCTGGCGAAGTGCAGCAGTTTCCTGCTGTCACGATACCACGATCTTGCATTACATTCAATGCACATTGCATTGTTCTGTAACCTTTCTATTCTTTCAACCTTTCAAAAATTGGCTCGTTTAAACACTGCACATGCTTCAGTAGCATTTTGTTATTTCATTCGTAGGTGTTTCATCTTATCGGAGAAAGCAATAATATCGTGCTATGCTATGCACGTTTAAGTTTTCCATATTGAGCCATGCCTTGCCCTCAGTATGCCATTGTCATGCATTTACTGCATCGTTGGACTAGTTGTCGCATAGCTGACGGCTGTGCACGAGGTCTCGGGTTCGATTCGGTGGGCCGAAATCGCTTTGTGGACTTTAGAAACTTTTACTAAGCAGTTCGGATTCTGGAAGTTGGTGATAGATACACTCGTGCATCGGAGATCACATAATCAATAGTGTCGGTCCTGCGCCTAATCTCTCTCCGGTCGTGTCGGATTGCCGTTCCATCGGGTTATGAGAGTGAGGGAATAGGGAGTGCACATGTGTCTGCGCAAATTCTTTAAAATATCTATGGCGCAAATGCTTGTGCACTATAACATGTCCTGCGCAGCTTGCTGATCCTCTTATATGAGAACTGAGAACAGCCGCCGTGGCCGACAATCGGCTTGGACGCCATTACATGATTATTGAGCCATGAGAATTTTAATTAAGTACAAATAATTTCAAGTACAATTAAGAAATAGTACTGAGTGTTTAAAGAAGATAGGAACAAGAAGAAAATCGAGATTAGGAACAAGTAAATACGTGCTCTGTGGTGTGTTCTATTGTTACAGAGAGCACTCTCAGCATTCCGGAAACCAACAAAAGAAAACACATAACAGTAAACAGTAGATAAGTTTGACGTAACTATCGTGACGTCAGTCGCCTCCCGAGGATAACATCAAAACAAGGAGTCGGTAGGCGAGCCGAGCCGCGGCGCGTCCTATAGCTAGCGTTACTGTTATTTCTTAGCAATAACCGTTTGCGAGGCACTTGTCAACAACCGACGCACTATGTGGCTAGCTGCAGAAATATTACTTATATTGCACAGCTCACGGATCAAAATAGCAGAAAATCTTTATTTGAATTGCTGACGTAGTCACAGGTAATATTATTGCGTTGATGCGTACAACATTGTTCNGCGGTGGGCAATAAAAACATATTTTCGTCCAGGGCTGTCTCGCATGTGTTCAGCAATAAGGGAGATTTATCGCACTGTTTGTTACTTGTTACCCGCACTACCGGGTGGGGGCGCGGGGACCAGTGATGCTGCCATGCCTTCCTGTGGTGAACTCGATGGAAATTACAAAGATATAACGGCACACACTGACAGAATAGGATGCTTAATTGCGCAAGTAGTCAAAAAAAGACAGGGTTTTCGAAATAGATAATTAGAAGAACCCGGTTCTAAATAGATCGTTTGGAAAACCCGGTTAGTGCTTAGACAAGCCATCAGTGAGACAATTATTTAACGAAACAAGCTCATTACATAATGTAATTAGCAATAAGGTTAATGAAATGTGGTTAACCTGATCGATTAGAGTAGGTCGACGGCACGTGTGGCGCGGCTCGTATCTCGGCGGCGTCAGATGTCTGAGGGCGCTCTAATGGCTACAGTTGTTCACAATGGCTGCTCCACATAACTCCTATAGCGAGTTGTACGTCCTCATACTGTGATGGTTCCATTTCACATATATCGTATTGTGCTACTTGATTCATTTGTGTCTACTTACATCATACAGAGCTTTGCAATGTAATTGTTTACTAGTCAGTATCTTGTATTTCAGTATCAGAGGTTAGGTGTCTCGTATCTTTAATTTGGGTTTTGCGCGCTGAAGTGCATAGTCATTGAGTCAGCTATACATATAAGAAATCAGTCCTATGATGCTTGTGAAGAATGGTTTTTCTATATTCATAATTGGTACTGATTTATAAAAAGTAGATTCACTACTGGACTGGTGAAAACTGAAAATCGCAAGTAAAAAGCGTTGCTAGACAATCAGAACAGTGTGAGGCTTGTTCAGTCGGCAGCCGCCGTCGGAGCCGCGCGATAACGACACAAAAGGGAATGCTATCCCGCGCCGCTCACAGAAACACGTTCACAGCAACATGCTCTCTGCAACACGCTCGCCACAACACGGGAACAAAGCCTGCTATTATTTTAAGACATTAATAGCCGCCTGGTTTATGCGTCGTTAGTGCTTCTGGCGAAGTGCAGCAGTTTCCTGCTGTCACGATACCACGATCTTGCATTACATTCAATGCACATTGCATTGTTCTGTAACCTTTCTATTCTTTCAACCTTTCAAAAATTGGCTCGTTTAAACACTGCACATGCTTCAGTAGCATTTTGTTATTTCATTCGTAGGTGTTTCATCTTATCGGAGAAAGCAATAATATCGTGCTATGCTATGCACGTTTAAGTTTTCCATATTGAGCCATGCCTTGCCCTCAGTATGCCATTGTCATGCATTTACTGCATCGTTGGACTAGTTGTCGCATAGCTGACGGCTGTGCACGAGGTCTCGGGTTCGATTCGGTGGGCCGAAATCGCTTTGTGGACTTTAGAAACTTTTACTAAGCAGTTCGGATTCTGGAAGTTGGTGATAGATACACTCGTGCATCGGAGATCACATAATCAATAGTGTCGGTCCTGCGCCTAATCTCTCTCCGGTCGTGTCGGATTGCCGTTCCATCGGGTTATGAGAGTGAGGGAATAGGGAGTGCACATGTGTCTGCGCAAATTCTTTAAAATATCTATGGCGCAAATGCTTGTGCACTATAACATGTCCTGCGCAGCTTGCTGATCCTCTTATATGAGAACTGAGAACAGCCGCCGTGGCCGACAATCGGCTTGGACGCCATTACATGATTATTGAGCCATGAGAATTTTAATTAAGTACAAATAATTTCAAGTACAATTAAGAAATAGTACTGAGTGTTTAAAGAAGATAGGAACAAGAAGAAAATCGAGATTAGGAACAAGTAAATACGTGCTCTGTGGTGTGTTCTATTGTTACAGAGAGCACTCTCAGCATTCCGGAAACCAACAAAAGAAAACACATAACAGTAAACAGTAGATAAGTTTGACGTAACTATCGTGACGTCAGTCGCCTCCCGAGGATAACATCAAAACAAGGAGTCGGTAGGCGAGCCGAGCCGCGGCGCGTCCTATAGCTAGCGTTACTGTTATTTCTTAGCAATAACCGTTTGCGAGGCACTTGTCAACAACCGACGCACTATGTGGCTAGCTGCAGAAATATTACTTATATTGCACAGCTCACGGATCAAAATAGCAGAAAATCTTTATTTGAATTGCTGACGTAGTCACAGGTAATATTATTGCGTTGATGCGTACAACATTGTTCAGTAGAATGTTGTAATTTCTCTTTGTATTTTTGATTCTCGTTTTCTTTGTACGGAGTGGACTTTCTGTGTATGACTAAATCGTATATCAAGTTAGTAGTAGTAAACAGCGAACGACAGAAGCTGGTCGTATACTTACTGCTGATTTACATGGGACTAGCGAGTAATGTGTTGTCAGGCGGAGGGCTCAATCCAACGACATTTTTCTTACTTATTGGCCCCATATCGTAGCTATTTTTATTGGGATAACATTCAAAATGGGTTTCTATTTTCTAAGTGAACTGAGAGTGAACGAAGATGTATGGACATTGTGATTGCATAGCTTGATAACATTTTTTTGTTTGTTGAATGCTTTAAAAGTGTTAGTATGGAATCGTTTGGTATTACGTAGTATGGTACCTAATTAAAGAAGCAATTATCCTGGACCATAAATGTGGTAGTATCACCAAAGCTGGTAGATACACAGATTAACAAAACATAATAGCGAATAGTCGCAGTGTCTCTGGGCACATTACGGTGGCGACCTTTTAGCCGATGTGTCGGGCCGCGTCGCTCGGCCGCGTCGCTCGGCCGCCAGCTCACCAAACGCAATAAAACACATCACTCATACATGAACGAGCTCGTAAAACAACCATCTGTGACATAGTTGTAGTTACAATAATATATGGTAACAACTAACATTATATTATTGTGGTATGATTTGTGTTAAAATAACCACAAATCGATTCATGAAAGTGTGATTTCACTATCGCTGCATATTGCACGCCATCGATCATCGCACTTCATTCTGTAAGGAGAACGACTGAAATCCGATCAGTTGAGCGGAGACAGATGAGTTCTGCGGGAGCCACTCTGATCTCAACTGCCGCGAGCTGTTTAATATTGTGAAGGGAATAACTTGACGCGAACACTCGTAAATCTCAGGCAATAAACTTGCCATTAATATACAGGAGCACACAGCTCGCATGTAGTTACGCGCGCACACGCCAGCTGGAACGCAGGAATTCTAACAAGCGCTGTATTTCCCCCAGGTTTCGACTTCACAGCATTTCACAAGAATAAAAAGTTACGCAAAAAGAGAACCTGCAGTCTAGCACTGCATGTGTTCTGAAAGAAATTGTCGGAACTAACGAACGAAACTCGACGCTTGCAATTTTAGCTGTAAAACTACTTTTTAGCATTCTCAGTCCCGCATAGTTAACATTCAGTTAAGCATTCTAAAGTAGCCTCCACATTTAGCACAAAAACTTTACAAGCTACCGTCAAAATACGTAGATAAGCGACATTGACATTTTGCTATCCCGTCGAGAATCGTCTCTTTTATTTCAATATGATAAATATTGGTGCATGTCGCAGTGTCGTGGTAAGTAGCAGTGAGAGCACTCTGGTTAGTTTCCACATGGCGTAGTAATTACCGGCGACAAGCCGCCGCTGACTTACAAAAACTGCTAGCTGGCGAGCACCTGTGTGCCGTGTATTTCCATTATCCTATCTGGCTGTTCACAAAAACCGGAGTTCAGGTTGTGCAGGGGGCGCAGACTGGGCGAGGCAGGGGGAGGGGCGGCGTGGGGGGCGAGGCAGCCTGTGTGTGGCAGCTACGTAATGCGGTTTTTGCTTCGCGCCGACAGCGGCACGGCGGGCGGCGCGCACTCGATTATTGTTGAGCTTTGAAACCGTGTAAACAAAGCGATACAGGGAAATTATCTGATCATTTGTGTGCAACGATTTGCAACATCATCAGAATATTTACTACGCAAACCAAATGGCTCGTTTCAGAAAAGACAGGAGGTGGAGATAAATCCTCTGTAAAAACCTGTTTATCTCCATAATTGACTCAAAAGTCATAAAAAATCAGCACCTTGCTAATCGTACAGGTGCTATGACGAGTGATGATGTTTTCAATTTCGTTGTGAAAAATGTTCGATAATGTTTAAATATTGATTTCCAATACTGTGAAATACTCATAGGAGGTTATACTCGAGCATTAAAAGACAAAGAGGCACAATACTTGTTCATGTTGCATCGGCTGCATCCCCACGGGACCCTAACATATTCTATGGCATGTAACACGGAGTTTTCCTTTACAAATTTTAAATGGAACAAGTTAACTAACAATCAAAATCGGTAATAACAATTTAAAATCGGTGGTAAATATTTAGTAAAGGGTTTATCGACATTTCAGGCGCTAGACTCAGGTGTATACGTCAGTAACGGTTGAGTGAGCTGCTCGTCTCGCTGGACCAGTTACTGAAGTCGGATACTGCCCACTACTGGCCACTACTGGCCACTACTGGGCAATAGTGTGCAATATTGGGCAGCTGTCCAGCTCAGTTCGTTACTCCCGTCGTTTGGCGCGCGCCGACACATCTCCGCTACAGCCAATGATAACTTTTTATTGCAACGAGACGGATGCTGTGAACTATCTTGCGGACGATATTTCCTTCTTTGCGAGAAGAACTTCTGAAACGAGATATCTCTCCACTAAATGTTAAAAACAGCTAAATATATGACTAATATCGGTATTCCATATGTAGGCTAATAACTGCCTCGTTGGTCTAGTGGTCGCATAGCCGACTGCTGAGCACGAGGTCTCGGGTTCGATTCCCGGGACGGCCCGAAATCGCTTTGTGGGTTTTTTTTCACAAAGCAGCCCGGAGTTGGAAGTTGGTGATTGATACACCCGTGCATCGGAGAGCACGTTAATGTCGGTCCTGCGCCTGATCTCTTTCCGGTCGTGTCGGACTTTCCGTCCCATCAGGTTATGAGAGTGAGGGAATAGGGAGTGCACCTGTGTCTGCACAAATGCTTGTGCACTATAATATGTCCTGCGCAGCTGGCTGATCTCCTTATATGAGAACGGCCGCCGTGGCCGGCAATCGGCTAGGACGCCATTATTATTATTATGTAGGCTAATGACACTACCTCTACTACGTAACACACAGCCATTTATTTGTACATACCATTTCTCGTATCTGTGTACCTATATTTTCCTTCGTTTTTAGGTAAGTAACTGTTATGAGAAAATAACAGAATTAGATGATATTTCGTAATAGTTCAGCTTATTTTCATAGGTTTTTGGAGTAAATAAAAGGTAGTGGGACGTAGTACGGAGTGGGAGACTTGGCACATGATCGGTCAAGTGCGCATCAAGTGAGCGCGGAGGCGTGCGGCAGACGCGGCGGCGGCGCCCGCGACACATCACTCGCAGCGCCGCCCGCCGCCCTACATTTACATACATATCTAAACGACGCACGTCGCGCTTACTACGCACTTTTCTATCTCTCCGTAATAATCGCATGTTCCACCGATTGCTGAACAAGTTGTATTTATTGCACAGTCACTAGGTATGGTAGGTATATGAGAGAATTTTACTGACGAACGTGACGGAATTCACCCAAATTAAGTTCCTACATTACTACATAGTTATTACCCGACTAGGGCGAAGCGAAAAGGAGGGTTATGATTTTGACCTGTTTGTATGTATGTATGTATGTTCATCGGTTCCCTCATAACTTCTAAACTACTTATCGTAATTTAACAAATGAGATATCATTAGAAGCGTCTGGGCCGTCCGCTGGTTATAGAATATGTAAAATTACAAAAATATTCTTGTGGCGCCCTCTAGAGGACATTAAGTAGTCAACTTAAAAAAAATGTCATCATAAGGTACCGTGTTGCATATCAAAAGAAAGGGCTTAATTAGCACATTTCAAAAATATAAATATTGTAGGTAAATATTGTATGAGGCGCCTTCTGGAGAATGAAAACATCATAATAGGCTCAGGTCTACTGATGGTTTATTTATTTGTGCCTTGGATCATAACAAATAAAGTGCCCTCATGATTCACGAGTTCTAGAGGAATTAGAAAGGTTGCGCAGTCTCCAAAATTATTAAAATAAAAAATAAGTTCAAAAACTAAAACCCGACTACTGAAATATCGCGCTCTAAAAAGCACAAAACAAGATAATATGCATTAATGTGTTACATAAAATACTAATCATAAGGATGTTAAGATAGTAGCCGTAGTCGTATGCCACCAATACTAACAAAACAACACACTGTGTTATTTAAAATACTCCGTCAATCTCAACCGTTCAACCATTTTTAGATGAGCCTATTGAGAGCTGACGCCTGACCTTTATAGTAAAATCGCTAAATCAATAACTTGGTGGCATACGACTACGGCTACTATCTTAACATCCTTATGATTAGTATTTTATGTAACACATTAATGCATATTATCTTGTTTTGTGCTTTTTAGAGCGCGATATTTCAGTAGTCGGGTTTTAGTTTTTGAACTTATTTTTTTACTTAATTGTATTAGCAGAACATGTTACTGATCACGAATACAAATGAAGTTGTACAACAAAGTCATAACAAGGTTTTCTACTGGAACTAGTTTATTACAGAAGAAGAAGACGCGCCTGTGTGGAAATCATATTTTTGTTTATTTTTTATTGTTAGGGAAGCTGTGTGACCCTCACAATATCCACATACATAATTCTAATCGGCTACGACACCATCATCATGCTATGTGGGCTATAGAAAATTAGGCAGTAATGTTGTGACAGATGCTTCTTAGTAGCAAACAGCTGTGTTCCGCCTCTACAGTAGTACACATTAGTGTTGTATGCACGTTTACACAAACACGATGCAATCTGCCGGCAGTTGCATTGACCTCAGGTTTATCTCATTGACGTAGCGGACCAACATCTACCGATAGAAGACAAGCGCGGTGCACCGCGTGGCTCACCCCGCGCTATCTGCGGAGCGCGCGCGAGACGCTCTCACTACTACTGTACTACTCACTGCTATGATTGCACAGGTTTCACGTAAACACCACTGTCACCCGGCTTCGCCTTACTCGTGTATGAAGTGGGATTCGAGGACCCAACCGTTTTATTTTCTTTATTTCGTTTTATTGCCGTGTTACGAGATCCCCGGCTTATTTATTGTCTGTATAGGAAACATCGACAAACGTTTTTTTGTTTATTCTAGCTCCTAGATATTTGCTTCACAAGGAAAATATTGGAGTTATTGATTTATACTGTGCGTATGTATAGAATACATTATTTTACAAAAATATGTTACCCACCCATTTCCCAGACCTTGGTCATTATTAATAAAGCTACTGATTATCATGAGAAGAAAATTAATAGTTCGTGTGCGATGTTAATTTATAATGTTTGTAATAATTCTATATTGTTTACCAATAACTATAGTTCTGATATGCTGTGATAATGACACAGATGATTGCTTTAGCTAATCTGCGTAATGTAGTATGACGGGATGCGGGCTAGGTACATTGGTTAGGTGGGAGACATGTAACCCGCCCCGGGAGCGGCGGCGCGAGCCGGGGGTGCGATGTAATCGCGTATATTCTCCAACTTCTGTCGCAAACCTTCCCAACTTATCGCAGCCGTGCGATTGTCTCTGAGAGTAATTGCCGCCATATTAAATCGGGTCCCATCGGTATAATTCGTGAGTTGTCGTCCATGGTCCCCGCGGGACTCCAACTGGGGGCGATCTTTACTCTAATTTATATTCGTCGTACTTTTCCAGCAGCTCTGTCAATGTAAATAACGAGTACTATCAGTTATCGCGGGGTTCACAACCTTCCTTTACGAAGGTTTGGACTTGAATAAAGTTTGTGCTTCATTCTTGATAATGGAGGCAGATTTATCACCACCAACCCAGCAGCACCATGTGGCACGTCTTTATGTTTATAATTGTGTTCGGCAGGGAGTGCCCAAGCCGTTCGAGCGAGTGGTGCGCGCCAACATCGGAGACTGCCACGCGCTCGGACAGAAGCCCATTACCTTCATCAGACAGGTAGCCACTTCACTTGTTATTTTGACTGTGCCTAATTATGAACATTTCGGTTTTCAGTACTGACATTGATAGATATCAAAAGTTCATTCAGTCAATGTAACCACCACTGATTCCCTTTGTATCTATGTTAAACTTCAGATAGTGATTTCAGTGAGTTTCGTAAGTTGTCCGATGTCGACACCACATCCGTTATGTTTCGAAATCAGTCAATCAGCCGTAAATCGTGAGGTAAAGGGCTCGGCGTGTCCCACACGCGCCGCCCACGCGTGGTCGTGGGCTGCCGGCCTCGCAGCCTCACGCATAGCTCTCTTATTAGCTGTTAATTGGTTTGAAGGGCCACTGGTGTACTGAGCGTAGATTATTTAATGAGCACACGTGGGTGTAGCGGGCGGCACACACACGCGGCGAGTGAGCACTCGTGTGTGAACGCATTCTTATAGGAAATGGAAAGGGTTCTGTATGTAAATGCGATGGGATCGGAATTCGGGTTTAATGATTGTATTAGCATAGAGGATATGGGAGGCGGTTTATACACAAATGGAATCGGAATGAGATACGGATTTTTGTTCAACTAAAAGGCGTCGGAAAGTGCCCGGCTTTATGCGGGATGGTGATCAATTCATTCAATACGTCTACCCATATATTTTGAGTGATATATCATGTGCTTTTAGAAAGGATATAATACTTTGTTTATGTTTCAATTGTATGTAGGTACTTACTTGCCACAAGCGAGTAGAGGATCGATGAAGTAAGTGCTCACTGTGTAGAGTGTGGTGTAACTGTCGCCGTGTGGTGCAGGTGCAGGCGCTGACGGCGTGCCCGGCGCTGGCGCGCTCGGCGGCCGTGCCCGAGGACGTGCGCGTGCGCGCCGCCGAGATACTCGACGACTGCACGTGAGTCCACGGAACACATGCCGTTCCTTAACTTTGCAAAATATGGAGAAAGATAACTGAGACAGTATACTTACACAAGAAAGCTTAACATTTTGCTCGTCATACTAATATTAAAACCAAAAGTATCGATAGCTTAGAAAGCAACGTTTATTTACTCCCGTAGTACCTACATACCTTCCTAGTTAGAAGCTATATTGAACTATAAACTCGGATATTTGTGAAAGCTTTGTAACTCCAATAGTCTTCCAAGTTGTAGGATCGGCACGAGGCCGGCTCGGGCGCGAGGCATCAAGTACAAAATAACATTAAACCTGTTCAATACGCTGAAGTTTGTTTAATTACTTAACTCTGTCGTGGAGCACTAATGAACAGGACACATTCCATTCTTTGAGAGCGAGCTTTATTCTCGGAACGCTTTTAATGTTCAGTCGTATTCCTGACACTGTTATGTGAAACATTATTACTTCGCCTCTTCTTATATGAACCGCATTTATTTCCGAAAAGGTTTCTTGAGAGGTTTCATAACAATCCCCGCCACGTGACTGTAACAAATAAATCAAGCTCGTGGGAATAAATCTTCAGCGAACACAAGTACGGCGGCACGCGCACAGCCTTCCCTAATGAGTTCCTAATTACACAACACACGTCATTAGGGGGGGGGGGCAGAAGCACACGTGACACACAGACACACACGCACCACGCTACCTGCACTGATTGATTCCGATGATTGATTGATTGACATGCATATTCGATTTAGATTGATTCGCTCCGACGTTTATGGCAGGCAGCGCATTAGCGTTTCAAATCCAATTGATATTAATGCTCAAATAACAGAGACAGGTAGATACGGGAGCGGCGCAATCATTTTTTATTGTTTCCCTTCAGATTATAGCAAATGGAATGTGTGCGCTGCGTCGGCGTCGCCCTCACTCGTTTTAATGCTCTTAATCTATGTTACCGTGTACCCTGTACTCTCTGTTTGGGAAAATTAATCGGCCGTGTCGTCTGCCTTTTACGAGTAGCTAATATAATCAGAGGGGGTTTGTGCTACTGCGGTCGGAGGTGGATTATGTTAGTGGATCTGTGTAGATAGATTACTCAGAAAACTTTACTGAAGCATAAGCGAGAGAGCATAGTGCTAAAATTATTTGTACGAGCGATAGGATGAGTTATAGTATGAGGCGTCCGCCTGTAGCAGTCAGTAATCAGGGTGACGGCGCGGCTTAATAAATCACATAACAATGTCTCTCTGGTGTAAATTAGCTATGTACTAACGAGTGGTCGTCACCAGTCGGTTTATTAAGCGGACGTTTATTGAACCTTCGTCACCTGCGCGTGACGTCATTGTGTCAGCGCCTCTAATAAACGTTCGCTCGATATCTTTACAGACGCGATAAATGGAATGGATGGTGACAGTGATTCCTACGCCGTCCCACAGTTTTATCCCAGCTATTTGTAAACACCGACACCAGCTCTCTATCTATCTGTCTCTGACACTTTAACGTACTACCTGTAACGACTGAGAACACTATAAGACAGTTGCTAGTATAAAGGTAGATTTCAATCTGAGATCTAAATTAACGAATCTTCGGGAAACTGCTACAAGCGTAGATTCCAAGAATGTAGAAGTAGAAGCAATTAATGTTGTAGTCTTAAGGGTAATGAATACAAGGTTCCCATTACATGACCGACAGCAAGAGCTCTGTGGGCGCGTACTCCCCGTCGGCGGGGCTGCAGCTGGTGCGCAGGCGCGTGGCGCAGTACCTGACGGCGCGGGACGGCGTGCGCGCATGCGCCGACGACATCTACCTCGGCTCCGGCGCCTCTGACGTCATCAAGGCCGTGCTCACCATGTTCGTGCAGGATGTGGACGGGAAACCACCAGGTCAGTGCAGAGATGATCAGCGAGGGCCCATTCAGGTGGTGCACGGTCATCGGGTTCAAAGGTTTAAATGAGTACAGCTGACAGCTATCTAAACGGTCTTACTGCCTGTTCGACTAAGGAATCTGGTTTAGTGGTGGGTCTTACAGATGACCGTCCATCTATCTTGGTCGTGATACATCCACATCATGAGCTTATTGTTGCTAAAGTAAATTAGTTGTTATTATGCTTCACAAATCGTCTCGTCAGTCATTATTACAATACAAAGATAAATAGATGCGAACGTGAGTTCCGAAACTTAATTACAGTAAACGTGACTTTCTTCACAAATGGCTCCGTCAGTGTGTTTATGTGGCGACACTTTGTCAGTAGGAGCCCTTGTACCCGCGCACGCCGAGGGTTAAGGGGTTTAGGGTTGTAATTCTGAATGCGGGATAACAAAAGCAATCTATTTTAAAATTAGTATTCCTGAACAGATGTGCCGCTCGATGTGACCGCAGCGAGGCGCTGCTGTTACACATTGTTACCAATTGCAGTGCGTTTTATTTATGTCCATACTTTGTATCGTTTTACACTCAATTATTACGCTATTTATTATAATATTTAGTCGGTGCATAATATCGATATTTCATAACAAAGCCGTAGATAGGTATGTATTGTTTCTATATACTAGCGGTTAACCGCATCAACTACTTCCCGTACCACGACGAAAAATATCTTACTTTTTATTCAACGCCTTATAAGATTGACAAACATATAAAGGGTCCATCAATCCATTTTAGTGAAAACATCCAAAACATCCATTTTAGCGAACTTTTATATGTATATCCACACATGCATCCATTACAATCATAATACGTATAGTGATGATTGAACTACTGTTATGGTCCCCAGCGGTGATGATCCCGGTGCCGCAGTACCCGCTGTTCTCGGGCACGCTGGCGGAGCTGGGGCTGCGGCAGGCGGACTACTTCCTGGACGAGGAGCACCAGTGGGCGCTGAGCGCGGCCGAGCTCGAGCGCTGCTGGCGCCTCGCCGCGCGCGACTGCGCCGTGCGCGCGCTCGTCGTCATCAACCCCGGCAACCCCACCGGACAGGTCACACACCTACACTTCACTAATGGGGATTCTACTAAATGGGGAACAAAAAATAAACTTAACATGTAACATTACAGTTTCTTAAGACGAAACCGTGGTGTTGCACGCAAATGTGTTGTATCTCCGTAGGAGAAGGGGAATTACGTTTAAAATATTTAAGAAATAATCTCAATTACGAATGAAAATCCTTTCTAAATGTTCAACTAAGCCTCGCGGTAGATAGCAATCGACATTGGATTATTCGAACGTGTGATGTTTCCAATATTTCTATTGAGCGAACACAATACCGTCCAAATTGATAAACCGAAAAATGCTCGTGCAAACTATATTTACCTGATATTCATAGAACGTGTGCGCTAGCCGGCAGTTTGTGGGTGACGTGTATTAATCAGCCGCCATTGAGCGCAGTTCGCGCAATTTGATCGACCGCCGCCATCACAAATATTGGAAACTATTGCAAAGCCAGATGATTGCGACACTAAATGGGATATGGAAACACGAAGCGCGACAAATAGCTCTCATTTATTGCCTTGTGGTGGACGTGATGACCCACGTCACATTACGGTAACTGTTCTATACAAGTACAGGCGTTAGTTCTTCATATTATGTTCATACTATGCTGCTTCTCTGAATGATTAGACACCTGTTATTAGGAATATCTGCGATGAACATGTACTTACCTATAATATTATTTTAATCGGTGTATCGTTTCCAGGTGCTAACGCGTGAGAACATGGAGCAGATCGTGAAGTTCGCGTACGAGCACAACCTGTTCCTGCTGGCGGACGAGGTCTACCAGGAGAACATCGTCAGCAAGCCCTTCTTCTCTTTCAAGAAGGTGAAGACACAACTGGCAAATATTTGAGATTTAACATTAGAATGTTATCTTCGAAAACCATGTAAAAATGCTGTGCTGTCACATTTGTGGACTGTGTCCAATAGTGGACCAAGAACATTAAGGCGGCTGATAATGATGTACTTTGGAAAGTAAGGCAGATTGCACTCTCGCAGGTGATGCACGAGATGGGCGCGCCGTACAGCGGCATGGACTTGGCCAGCTTTGTCACGTGCTCGAAGGGCTGGGCGGCGGAGTGCGGGCAGCGCGCCGGCTTCGTGGAGCTGCGCGCCGCGCCCGCCGCGCCCGCCTTCCGCGTCGCGCGCGCCGTCATGCAGTGTCCCAACGTGCTCGGCCAGTGCATCCTCGACTGCGTCATGCGGCCGCCGGCGCCGGGCGAGCCCTCCTACCCGCAGTTCGCCAAAGAGCTCGCCGACATTCGGCAGGTGTTGGCCGAGAGGACGGAGACTGCCTATGAGACCTTTAACTCCATCCCCGGATACTTTTGCAACCCCATTGATGTGAGTAGTAGACTTGACCACGAGTGTAACATCGGCTTAGCGAGATTTCATTGAGATCTTTACTTTGATCTGACAGTCATTAGTCATTAGTTTTATATCAACAACTGTGTACTGGAGCCAATTTCTACCTGTTAATTGGTATTTCCTATGGTCCAGGGTTCGATGTTCGCGTATCCCCGCGTGACCATCCCGGAGGCGGCGCAGGCGGCGGCGCGCGACCTGCACATGAGCCCCGACGAGTTCTACTGCTTGCGACTGCTTGAGGAAACTGGTACATACCATACTTCCAAAGACATTTAATATTTTGTGCATACTTCCTCATACAATGCTATGTACACAGAAAACCCCTTATTAAGGTTGAGAAAGCTAACTATAATGCTTTTAAGGTCATGTTTGCCCAAATTGTCTAAATAGTCATATTTCGTAGATGACACTAGTGACCCCCGAGGGCCTGAAGGGCCACTCCTTCCATTATGAAGTTGTCAAACTATTGAAGACAGTTAAAATCCCTTATAGTCCCCCGCGACACCCCAAGGAAAACATGAGGTTGAGCGCAGCGCGGGGGGGAGGGGGCGCTAATGGCTCACACTAGTTAATTACCCGCGAGGAGCCGCAACGTGTCGTAACTCACTAGTTGCATACTTAACGTGCAACTTGTCGAACTACTGCACGGCTCCGGCTGCTACTTGTGACGTCTCAGCGTAGCTCGTCAGCCGCTGTGTTTCTATTAATCTTCCAACTATGTTAACCTTGTACTGCCATCTCACAACTTAGTAGTGTTTGTTACTTTACATTTGTCTTACTTTGGAACTACGATTGGAATTTCTTACACTTAAAGGAAGTACATTATTTCTTCAGTATCTACCTGTATTGATTTGCACAGAACTGTTGGATTTGTGTCGACACTTAAGGGGATGAGTTTTTTAGAGAGCTTACTGCACCACATAATAACGAAATGTTAATGTTGCAGGTGTGTGCGTGATTCCGGGCACTGGGTTCGGTCAGCTCCCGGGCACGTTCCACTTCCGCACCACGATCCTGCACCCGCGCGACGAGTTCCAGCATATGATGGACAGCATCCGAAGGTTCCACCACGACTTTCTGCAGCGATACTCTTAGCCTGATGCCTCTAGCATATGCACCGTCCACATTCAATACATGAAGAGTCTCAGCTCAATACTAATAAGTTGTAAGCTAATAATAAGTATAGAGTTTACCTGTGGTGTGCAGGCGTGGCACGGGAGTGACCTAGCTGTGTACAGGGCGAGAGCAGCGCGCGAGGGTCACTGCGCCTGACCGCTATCTAGGCTGCCGGCTAATAATACACGAGTGACCGCAGGCTGCAGGGACCCTCTCCGCTAAAACTGTTCTGATAAATACAGTACTACTTCTGTGTCTATGTATGTCTACTTTAACGGTAAATTATGTATTAATATTTAATGAAAAGTATTTTTGTTACAAAGTAAAGTACCTAACAGTTTTATCTGTTAAAATTCTTTAGAAAAAATAAAGTTATTATTATTAAGTTATTAAATAATTGTTATGAATATTTTATTGTATGTTAATAAGTACAATTGAGTTATAATAAAATTAAATGAGAAGAGTTATTAATCACATGCGATTGGGTTTTATTTTGATGTTATAATGATTTCGTATCACTTGTACATCGGATGAAGATAGAATCGTTTAGGAACTTCTTGTGTTTTGCCTCTCACACTCATTTCTTGAGAAATAATATAGGCAATAACTATCCCAGGGAACGTAGGTAGTTAGTAGTAATGAAAGCGTGTCGTGCCGGTAGTCCTACCGCAATAAGTTGTCTCGAAGTGCGCCACTATTTCTTGCGACAAATTAATCATTTGCGTAACGAGCCGCGACCGCCGGCCGCGCTGACGTCACGCACCACTCCTTACAGACTGCAGCTCGTCCTGTTGGACCTATCATTTGGGTTATTACAAATAAAAAAATGGTCCGATCATTAATATTGATGGCATATTAATATGTATAGTATATTACGATTCTCTACATGACGACACATCCACAAAACAAGCACTTACAGAAACTCAGATAGTAGTATAATTCACGATCACTCAAGAAAAATATTATGTTATCTCTCTTGATTCTGTGGTCCCACACTGAACATTATAATCATTGCTTGAATCCGTATGAGACCTTCGGTTGTGTCGGCCGCGTGGCATCGGTCACGCGATTCATCACTGTTTATTACTCGGGAAACGAACCCGAGCCCTGCCGCCGAATTAATGTTACTACGTACGCCAATTTCTGTAAAAATGCTATTAACCAGCTCGTGAGATAAGAAATTAAATATCGTTAGATATTATTTATTATAACGTTAGCATTATTGAAAATATACAGCTACTTGCGAAGGAAATGGAAAGCTCATCTATACTTAATATTATAAAGCTGAAGAGTTTGTTTGTTTGTTTGATTGTTTGTTTATTTGTTTGAACGCGCTAATCTCAGGAACTACTGGTCCGATTTGAAAAATTCTTTCAGTGTTAGATAGCC
>NWSH02000612.1:218408-233092 GCA_002382865.2 Heliothis virescens | reverse complement strand
TTCCACCCCTAAGGGGGTAAATAGGGGTTTGGTAATTTGTATAGAAGGCTTATGATTTTTAAAGAAAGTGACATGAAATGTGGAAGATAGGTTTCCCTTAGGGTATAGACATCGCATCGCATTTTACGAAAATCTTCTCCTAGGGGAGTAAAACGGGGGTTGGTAGTTTGTATGAAAGTCCTATGTTTTTGACGTGTTTACCTGATGCGGAACCGCAACAGACGAGCTAAACTATAAGAGATACAAGATTGGTGCCATTGTAAAAATTTATCCACGTGATGAAATTCTTCTGCTGAGATAATTAATTTGAAGATCTAGAACACCTTATGTGGAACTTCAAGAGCCCAGCTATACTATAACACGTGTAGGAATGATGTCTTAGCAAAAGTTGTTTAAACTGGTGGGTTGACTTACAAAAATGAAAGTTCTGAATCGCCTCGCATATTCAGTCGCTACCGGGCTCTTAGAATACGACATCAGATGCTTCAGATCTTTGATTTTGACGACCTCGTTGTCGCTGGCATAAGCGACATGATCCGCGTACGAAGTCGCGGGCAGAAGCTAGTAAATTATAATAAGGGTTAAGTTTTTCGTAAATATTTTTGTTTTCGAAATTATAATAAAGTAAAATAATAAAGTAAAATGATTTCATGTTTATGTTTAGTGGGACTAGAGAGCAGGTAGATCTTCACCGCAAACATAGACGAATGATATAGTAAAAAGTTTTATTAGAGCAGTATATACATCAGAGCAGATCGTTGTAGCAGAGCTGGAAGGTGTCGCAGAGCATGGTGAGCTGCGAGGCGCGCACCTTGGCGAGGTGGTGCGCGAGGAACTGGTCCAGGCGCGCGCGCAGGCGCGGCGCGGGCGCGCGCTCGGCCAGCTGCGCCGCCACCGTGCGCCGCGCCGCCGCGCGCAGCGTGCTCTGCGCGTGCTCCAGCAGCGCGCGCCACAGCTGCTTCACCTCCTCCTGGTGCGCGCACGCGTCGCGCCCCGCGCGGTCCACGCGCTCCGCCGTCCACTTCGAGAATTTACTGCATCGATAACACCAATCGTTCATTCTACTCTGAGGATCTAGGTACTTACATGTCATGTCGATACTTTTCTATCGGCAGAGTTACCTGTACTCTTCGGTCATGTTGGTGTAGATAAGTTCAAAGAACGCCTTCTGCTTCTTGTTGACCACCTTAAACCGCTTGTTTCCTGCATGCGTCACTGCACTCGTCGTGCCTTCTTTTGACACCTTCTTTATATATAAATCTTTCTTGGTCCCTTTCTTCATTTCTGGAGTGACTTCTTTCTTAGAGTATTTCTTCAGCTCTTTCTTTTCCTTACTGTCTGCCCTCGAACCGTCTGCCACCTCCCGGCTGTTCCCTCCCTCGCGCCGCGTCTCCACGCCGTTTATGAAATCATTGGCTCGTACGAACACCTACACAAACTTTGAATTAAGAAAATTTGTTCCGGGTCTTATAAGAATCTTATAAGAATACGGACAGTTAAAAGCTAACCCAAAAAAAAGTTGGAACATATTATGCAGGATCTAGGAATATCGCGCCTTCTCCAAAGTCCTCGTTCAGCAATCGATTAAATTAATTTTACAACATTCGACTCGGTTCAGGATTTTGGCTCAAAATATGAGCGAACTAATCCCGACCGGTATCAATCAACGTAATGTTCAAACAAACCGTGATTGGTTCGCTGGATAAATCTAGATTATACTGCAGATAAACTCGCTAGCTAGCGAAGATAAATCTCCTCGCTGAACTGTTCCACTCACAATTTCACTAACAAGTATTTTAAATTGAAAGTTACCATTGCCAAAGTAAGTATTGGTTTTATTTCTTGTGTATCGATAAAATAGCTCCAGTTTACTTCCAGAGCTGACTTTATAGGGCATTCAATAATGATATGAGATACCCGCCATTTACCCGAAAAATACGCTTGTCACTAAACTAGGTAACGTAATGAATGACCTGCCTTGGCGAGCTCGTTCATCATGTTGCTGAGCACCGCTTTGACCTGTTCCTTCTCGGGGTACTGGTAGAGGCACTCCACCTCCGGCGCTGCGGTCACGTTGCGGCTCTCCTGACCCATCTTCAGCACCAACTCCTTGGCCTTGCTGCCCGGCGCGTCCCAGCTCACGCGGAACCAGCGCTGGCGGCCCTTGCTCTCGTTTGCCAGATGCAGCTCCAAGGCCAGATCGCCCTCCACCTGCACGTCCAGGCACGCGGCGGCCTGCAGCAGCGCCAAGCTCACGACCAGCATCGCGCGACCAGACTCGCCTGACCACGCACTCCTACATACTAAACGGCACGACGGTCTGTACGTTGGTCGCGTTACTAATCCATTTTCACAATAAATTATTTTCATATTACGCCGGCTGTCTCGTTTACTGCTAGTTGCTACTCTGTAACTCTCGGGATATTTTCATTATGAGGTAGTTTGTTCGTTCGAAGCTCGCCGACATTTTTAGCAAATAACCTGCGGCCGGTAATAAAAGAAACCGTATGTTCACTGAAATGAAAAGCTCTGAATGTAACGCAGTGTTCCAGCAAACAGCCGCCATGTGGGATGAATGTAACACGCTGTTTATTAACCATTGCACTCGGGAATGTTGGCCAACACGTAGAAATGCGTCGGATTTTAATGTGTTTGTTACTGTACTTGTATTTTTTGTTGCTTTATTTAGAGAGGCACATTCAGATTCAGACTGTTTTTCATAAATTTACCGCCTGGTAAAAGTCAGGTGACAAGACTAGAGTAGTACATAAGCACACAAGTTTTAATATAAAGTCGAGCGATAACATGAAACGGCAGCGATAAGATGTTATAGTGAAATAAATGTTTATAGCGAGCGCGGGCAGATTGCGTCCGGCGGCGGCTCGGCGGCGTGGCTTACCGCGTCCGCTTATTGCGCCGGCGAGCCGGCACGCGGCCGAGTGACGCCCCGTCCGGCAGGCGGCACATCCCGCTAATATCGCGACCACACATTTAATACGTTATTGCAACCTAGCAGATATTGCCCGCTCAAAGTTGTAAGTATCCCATTACTTGGAGGTGGATAGACAGTCTCAGTGCTTATGAGCGAGATAAGGGATGGTGCACAGTGCACACTTACGTATTAGATCAGTCAATAAGCAGCGATGCACGTGAAAGTATGTGGGGGTATCGATCGTGGCTCGCGAGACGTGGACGAATGCCTCGCGTCAGCTCCGCGCGGCACTGCGCGAGCTCCCTAGTGTGCGCGCTTCACCGCCAGCGCTAAATGCTACGAGTTTTATCTCAGAAAAACTATGGATTACACGAATGGATAGATATTTTTGTAATGATGATTTTTAATACCTACAAACTGTCCATGTACGTACGTATAGCCGCCTAACACAGAAAAAGCAAAAGAAAAAACCCTCCTACTTGATAATTCATTAACTAACGAACTGAAAAAACAAGTTGCATTCTTTGAAAGTTCTCCTATAGGAAACTGGCTTACGTAGGTACCTATTATTACGATGATTTACAAACAGGTGGTACCTTGTTTTTTTTAAATTCATTTTTTTAATTTCTTGGTGAATATTTATGTATATTATATTACGGCTAATACCCGAAGTGCGGCTACACCTAGTTTTAACCGGTTAAAACTAGGTGTAGCCACTTACTCTTGGCGAAACCTAGTATTGGCCGATTATTTTCGGGTAAAACTAGGTGTAGCCTTCATCATGCCGGCTACAACTAGGTTTGGCCATTCCCTGTTGGATAAAACTAGGTCTATCCGATATCATTCCGGCTAGAACTAGGTCCAGACTATGTCTGTTGGATAACACTAGATGCAAACAAAGTTGAAACAAGTAACAAGCGGCGCTTGGCTCACGCGAGTCGCGCGCGGCTCTTTGTGTTAATTAGTTAAAATGTGATTTATAAGAATAAAATAACTCTCAAAGTTTTTATATTGAATGCTTTTTTATTAATTTAAAAAAGCTCTGCCGATAGCATGCCGGCTATAACTATGTACAGCCAATCCCTGTGAGATAAAACTAAGACACGCGCTGCTGCTGGAGACGCTGTGAGTCACACTCGCTAGTAGGCCTGCAGTAGATCAGCAGCACCGGTGCTCACAAACTGCAGGAGCGCGTGCCTCGCTATGCTCTCCACCCCGCGCCGCTGCAGATGCTGTGAGCCATGAGTGTGATGCGGGGCGGAAGGCTTGGCGGGACACACATCTAAGTTTTATCCAACAGGATTAGTCTGGACCTAGTTCTAGATGGAATGATATCGGAGAAACCTAATTTTATCCAACAGGGAATGGCCAAACCTAGTCGTAGCCGGCATGATGAAGGCTACACCTAGTTTTACCCAAAAATAATCGGCTAATAACTATACATTGCGGACTCTCAGCGCCCTGCGCGTCCAATATAATAATGGGTTTAGGATGCTGATGGGACTGCCCCGTTTCTGCAGTGCTTCTGGCATGTTCGCACAAGCACACGTTGATGGCTTCCATGCCATCATTAGACAGAAGTCTGCCTCGCTGCTCTGCAGAGTGCGGGCCAGTTCCAACTCCATCATGAAAACCATTGCAGGGAGGTATGATTCGCCTATAGTGTATGATATTGTGCGAAGATGTATCTCCAACAATAGGCTTGTAACCAAATACTAACATAGTTTTTTAAGATTTGTTCTTACTAACACCTATGGATATTAATAGTCCGAAATAAAGCTTATTTTTTTTTTTTTATTATTATTTTTTTTTTTTTTAATACTAGGTTTAACCAAGAGTAAGTGGCTACACCTAGTTCTAACCGGCTAAAACTAGGTGTAGCCGCACTTCGGGTATTAGCCATATTTCTATGTAAGTATGTCTTTACTTCAATAAATGGAGTTTTAAGTAACGGCCAAGTAATCGCTCAGCTGTCAGAACAAGTCAGCTAGCAATATGTAGTGGTGTGCCGACACGTTCCCAATCAGGCGGAGTTAGTGACGTCACGGGAGCCGCGGGTACACCGCGTGACACGCGCCGCACGCCCGGATCATCCGCAGGTAGTTCACTAGTTTGTATGTTATCTGCCGCGAGCTTTCAGCTCACACCGCTCACATGACCTTTGGTGTGGGTTTCAGGGATCTCCTCTGAAATAAATAGATCTTCCGGCAATCACTTGTTGTACAAACTTATGAATTTCATATTTCTTTTCAGAATAAACCTAAGGATGACAGCGAATGAATTGTTAAGTAAAATGCTTAGACAATATTCGCTTGCGTGTAACTGAACTCCAAACGGTGTAGGTACTTGCTGCAGCTGGTCTCATTATGACGTCACGGCACGTCACAACATCGTCTCGTTACTTGCGGAGATAATGATCGAACACGATCACTTTGATACAGCGGCATACACTCCTCATCAGTTTGTTCATATTAGAGGCAGTAAGTGTGACGTCATTACCAGCGAGTGTACATCAGTGTCGTCACTGATAGCGGAATGTCTTGAACAAACTTAATCAAAGGTATACATCGTAGTGATGGTGACACGTGACGTCACACATTGCACATACCCTGGCGTTTGCAATGCTAACGAATGTCAGAAAAAGAAAATATTCATTAACATCAATAAGAACTATTTATTTTATTGTTCACAGAACAAATCAGAACCATTCATTCACAGAACACTAAAAGACGATCATAAGCTGAAAAAGACTCAGGATAGAATATATTGATTCCTTTACATGAAGGGCTCCTTGGGATGCGGTGAAACCGTGGGAAACAACTAGTGCATGAGATTATCTATGTGCTGCATGTATGGGAAGCCGCGAGTTTATCACTTTTGAGCGGCTGTGGAGCGGCGCGGCTGCGGCGTGCGCAACATCGCAAATCACATTTGTAGCGACGCGACGCGACGTGACGCGACGTGGCGCGCCCGGGGCTCGACAAATAAATCTGTTCTATAGTGTAACACTCCGCTGCAACCGTTTTATGTATAGGTACCTATCTGAAAAATCTAAGGGCTTGATGAAACTTTGTTTTTAGGGTTCCGTAGCCGAATGGCAAAAAACGGAACCCTTATAGATTCGTCATGTCTGTCTGTCTGTCTGTCTGTCTGTCTGTCTGCTTCTGTCCGTATGTCACAGCTAGTTTATTCCGAAAACTATTAAGACTACACCATTCAAACTCGGTAGGTAGTTGTATTATGTTAACCGCTTTACGATTTTTTATACAAAAATAAAAAAATAATAATATTAGAAGGGCTCCCATACATGGAACTGAAACAAAAAATTTTTTTTTCGTCTAACCTATACTTGTGGGTGTCTATAGATAGGTCTTTAAAATGAGATTGAGGTTTCTGAAACCTTTTTTCTCAAAGTCAATCATTTCAGAGTAAGACACTTTCAAAGTGCTAAAAATGTGTGTCCCCCCCTGTAATTCTAAACTACCAAGTGAAAAATCTAAAAAAAATATATGTGTTAGATCTTAATAAAAACTATCAACCAAAATTGGTTGAACGAAAATACAGTCAGTAGTTTTTTGAGTTATAGGCACTTTTCAGTAACCGCAAATTAATAAGACTTTGTAATTCAATAATTTGTATGAAAAACAAAGTTATTTTTTGTTGCCGAGAAATGTTCGTGTTTTGGCTAATTGTAGGCAGTAGGTACGTTTATTTTTCATAGATAATGGAACGGAACCCTTCGCGCGCGAGTCCGACTCGCACTTGTTATTTAGAGGAGTCCAATATATTTTGTTGTTTAGGTTTTTGGCGTTAAAGCGTTCTCATATTTGTTCGAAATGTCAAAGTGCTGACAATTTACTACTTATATGTTTATTTTCAATATTTTTTCTGTAGCGCGACTTAAGTGCCTACCTACGTATGATAGCTTCAGATAATCCTGTAATGTTTTTATACACTTACCTAACGTACCTACGTTTTTTATTACATCTGAAATATTGATTTGATTACATACTTTTTTAGGGTCCCGCACCCAAAGGTTAAAACGGGACCCTATTACTAAGACTTCAGTTGTCTGTCTGTCTCTCTGTCTCCACGCTGTATCTCAGTAACCGTGATAGCTAGAAAGCTGAAATTTTCACAAAAAAAACACTGAAAGGGATAAAATAAAACTTTTCACATGGCTCTAGAAGTCGGTGTCTGCAGGTCTGTTGACTGTGTTTATTTTGCCACCGACTTCTAGAGCCATGTGAAAAGTTTTATTTTATCCCTTTCAGTGTTTTTTTGTGAAGTCGGTTTTGTTTTTTTGTAAAAAAGTTTTTTTTATTTTATGCTTTTCAGTTTTCGGGTCTAAAACTATAATATCTTTAATACCCATACCCACCCACAGTGACAGTCGGTACTGTAATAGTATCATCAACGTAAAAAAGCGTACGAAATTTGAAGAGTTCTCTCAATTTCTCCAGGATCCCATCATCAGATCCTGGTCTCCTTACCATGGGACCACACCGACATCGTACTCTTTCAAACACAAAAAGAATTTCTCAAATCGGTCTATAACTGCCGGAGATATGGATTAACATACATAAAAAAAAAAAAAAAAAAATACTGTCGAATTGAGAACCTCCTCCTTTTTGGGAAGTCGGTTAATGATGTATTTCTATTGCCGTTATAACAACAAATACTAAAAATATATAAAAAAAATGTTAAGGGTTGTACCCATACAATGACCTGTGAAACCGCAAATAATAACTTTGTTATTCATATGTTTGTATGAAAACAAAGTTATATTTTGCTGCCCGAAAAATGATTGCATTTTGGCAAGTTGTACGTTAATTTTTCATAGATAATGGTACGGAACTCGGAACCCTTCGTGCGCGAGTCCAACTCGCACTTGGAGGGTTTTTCTATTTTAGATGTTGCGTCAGGAGCTGACACGTATGAATAGTTGTCGAACCTTTTCGGATGGATAAGAAAGAAAAGTACGTAATGTGTGTGGGAGTATCTCTCAGTGGATTTACAGCTTATGCGGCGCTAGTGCGGGTGATGAGCAATCGGCGCGGCTGCGCTGACGGGCGCTGCATGCTCGCGCACACTAGCGCTCCACTCCACCGCTCAGACACAGTATAATTATATAATATTACCGTGGCTCAGATAGCTACATATCACCTCCTCGGTACCAATTCTTACAACTCATTCCCACACTACCTACATCTACGTTTGATTACCAGGTAGTTGAAGCTTACTTATTTAAATATCAAATAGAGATAAGAGACAGAATTTTCACTACATTTCCAACATGATGCGTTGTAAATGTACTTACATTAAGGGTATCTCTCTATTTTCGTGTAATTCCTCAGTCGGCTTCGCGTACCTACAGTGTCGGATAACGAGGTGATAGCTTATTCACCGCGGGAAGCCACGCACCGCACATGAAACAGCTCCAATTTATTGCGCAGATTAATTATTCTAAATCGCGCCACTATTAACTGTACGCAACGCATTACATGGTTTTAAGCATTACTTACATAATTATACGTCTTGTCTTGAGGGATATTCGGGCACCGCTACACAGGGCACACTGCGCGGTGTATTTAGTCAGTCGCTTGGCATTTTCATTTCTTGACTGAATTAGAATTTTCACGTAGGTAAGTATGGCTTCAGTCTTCTTCTTCCTCTTATCGAGTGAGCTGCAGGTTTTAATCACCTAACAAGCCCTAGTGTCAGAGTTTTCTCAAATCCGTCTGACGGCCTCTGACGTGGATTTATATACGACTGCTACTGAGTAGCATTCGAGGACGCCGTCTTACGTGCCCTCACAGGCACGGGGGTGTAACACCGCTAACTTCCAAACTCCAGGCTGCTTTGTGAAAGTTTCTAAAACCCACAAAGCGATTTCGGCCTGGCCCGGGAATCGAACCCGAGACCTGTGATCGGCAGTCGCGCTATGCGACCACTAGACCAACGAGGCAGTTCCGGCATGGCTTCAGTGATAGCAGTCAGTCTGTTCCAATCATTGTGCAAATAGTAAAATGCAGGAGTCAGACAGGAATATTGATCGTCAGCGAGCGTTTTCACCGCCGCCGCCGCAGATTGTGTGGGCAGCGCGTGGGGTCAGCGCTGCAAAAGGTCACAGTAGCGTGTAGCAGGACGGCTCGCAGCAGGCGTGCGGCAGGCGTGCGGCGCGGCGCGTTGCGTGCCGGGTGAGTGCGCGTCGCGTGACGTCACGTGTAGCGGTTAGTGCGCGCTTTATGAAGCGGTTTATCGTTATGTCGCTGTTTCGGGTTCATGTCTAATGGTATAGTTGGCCGTTATTTCTTTATTGGACTATTTTTATATTGGCTACATTGGTTTTATGCCCTAAACGGTTCTTTATAGATGTGCTCTTGTGTGTTGTTCATGGTTATTAATAGGCTCCATATTTGTATGTATATGTATTATGTATGTTATGTATGAGATCATCTGCCTAGCCTTTTCCCAACTACGTCGGGGTCGGCTTCCAGTCTAACCGGATGCAGCTGAGAACCAGTGTTTTACATGGAGCGACTGCCTGTCTGACCTCTACGACCTGGGCAATCTGGTACCCCTTGGTAAGACTGGTTGTTAGACTTTCTGGCTTCTGACTACCCGTAACGTGTAACGCCAAAGATGTTCAAGACAGCCGGGACCCACCAGTTTATCGTGCCTTCCGAAACACGAAGAACTCGTTAATGACAAGATGGTCACCCATCCACGCACCGACCGCGCTAAGCCTTGCTTAACCTTATGATCGATCGACCCGCGCGGCTTTGACTTAGCCACGAGCTAGTATGAGATACCTGATAAAATCTAAACTAAAGAAATACAGTCACTGCTTGATTTGATACTAGACCTAGGACTACTCAACTCACTGTGAAAATATACTTTTATGACTACACTGTTCACGTAATATGTAATACCTAAGTATTGTGTGTGTAATACAATTTAAGTTGAAACTAATTAGATTATTTATGGCCAGTTTCTGAGCACCTTTATCGGTGGTTTATCTATTCATTTTCCCTTAAAAATGAATAGATAACCTTTCGATAGCGAGACTCAGAAACCGGCCATAAGTCACTCAAGTGTTTGACGTGACAACACAACATTATTACACAAGCTGTACACAGCGCTCCGCCTAATATTAATAACAGCCAAATTGCGTTTTATTATTGCCGGAGGAGAGACCTCTCAGTTAATACTGCTAGGTAAACATTTAAACCTCCATTTTATTATAATCGATACAATTTTACTATCATTCTTGTGTTCAGATGATACACTTGTACATACATAAAATATTTCGTACAATATATCATCATAATATGAAATTACAATATTATTGTCACCTGGCATCGCACCCCTCGCAGTAAAGTCCGGCGCGGCTCGCGAATCGTTGCTATTTAGTACAAAATTATGTAATTAACGTGATTGTAATTATTTATTACTGAGCGCCACTGCGGCTATCAATAAATTCTAAATTGGTATGACATGAGCACGATGTATTAAATAATTAAACATGCGTCATTTTACATTGTTAGATGGGGAATTACTTTATATCTTATTTTATTAAACTAAGTATATATGTATATACTTAGTATATTATATACTTACCTACATATATTTATGTAAATACGAAAAGTCGGCTATTTGTCACTGACACTAGGGCTTGTTAGGAGGTTAAACCTGCAGCTCACTCGATAAGAAGATGACACTGAAAGAATTTTCCGAATCGGATCAGTAGGTAGGAGTTTCTGAAATTAGCACGTTCGAGAATACAAACTTTTCAGCTTTGTAATATTATACCAACACGCGGGTGAAACCGCGTCCTGTGGGAACTACTCCGCGCACCCGGATAAAAAGTAGCCTTCCTCGATAATGGCCTATCTAACACTGAAATAATTTTTCAAATCGAACCAGTAGTTCCTGAGATTAGCGCGTTTCAAACTAACTCTTCAGCTTTATAATATTAGTATAGATAGATAAGTACCTAGTAAGTATAGATTAAGTAGGTATAGGATTTTCTTGACCAGGACTCCGTGTAGTAATACGTGGAGTCAATCATGTAAATGTTTGCTGCATTAAAATAATGGAATGTACTCAGTGAAATTCATTAATTATTATGAAGGTAAGGTGATACGACCAAGTGATCATTAGCGGTACTTATGTTGAGGGTAGCGAGAGCGTCGCCGCGTCTCCCGCGCCGTGCATATTAATGAGCCGGCCGGCGCGGCGGACACACAGACGAACTCACCTACATTATTGATCGAGCCGCGCTAACGACCCACCTCGCAATCAGCTATGACTTACAAGTGCTGGTTAAATAAACACGGATCGTGTACTGCGCCTTGGCGTGTCTGTGGCCGTCCCGTGGCTGCTCTGTGGCCGCTTGTGAGTAAATCCGGGTACAGCTAATAAAGTGATTCCTAATGGCTGGCGTGGCCGGTCTCTAGAGGTACAAGTCCCACACTACACGCTACTGCCACGCGATTATTTCTTTCGGTATTCATAATAACCGAATAGTAAATCTAATATCTGAGTAGGTATATTAGCTGAAGGTTTTACTATTTTCACATACGTAGACGAAAACTTGTTAATTTTTATTATGCCCTACTAGCTTGTACTTACTCTCGAGATAATAAGTGATAGCGATCATGAGATTAAGATATATTCAGCGGATTTTATAATTATATACTATCAAGCCATACCCACAACTATGATATACTTGTTATAGCATAGTGTATCTCTCCCTGTACCTATCTCGCGTTTAGTGGTAGGAGAGATGATTCTAAATGTTAAAGTACAGTCGGTGACGTCATCGTATCGCATGTGGACACTTTCTCTCAGCCATCTGATAGGAAACGAAATGGTTTGTTTTCGTCTTAGCTTCACTACACGAAACGATACACATTTGATTGTGAGAATTCAGTCGCGCGGCGTCTCGAGGTGCAGCGCGACGTATCAATTCTCACAATCAAATGTGTATCGTTTCGTGTAGTGAATAAAGTATATTTTGAGTCGCTCTATGTAAAATCTGCGTGCAGCGTCGCGTCTCGGTGTGAATTGACGCTTATTGACACGTTCACGTCACACACGCTATCTTATAGTGCGGGACTCGTTTACAACAGTTCAGTGCGGTCTATAAACTCGTAGAGGTACTTACGCGGGTATTTGGGTAAAAAAGGATATAGTTAAGTTACTCACATTATTCAGCCGTCAATCTGATTGATAAAGGATAGACAGAGGACCGCAGTTTGGAGAAGACAGTGTCTTGCGAAGAGATTTAGACGCCAGAATCAAAATACGGTGGGTACTTGTATGACTGGACTAGAGAGAAGGCGACGAGGCAGCTAGTTTAGTTAGTACCTACTGAGGTAATGTCGATCCGAGTGCTGCTAACTGTGGTTCAGAGGGCGATACTATTAGGAACATTCTCGATTTAACCCGCGGGCCGAACGCTCGCGACGAGCGCGATGGCTGCCACTTAATATCACCATAAAACTGTTCGACACCATCATCGGAAATGATGGCCATGTTCCTCTCACTCGAGAGCTGACGATCAATTGTGTACTTTTGTGGAAACGACTAGCAATACTGTAAAATGTTATGACCCGCCACGGATCTGTCTCTTACAAATTAAACAAGGAATAAAAAAATATTTTTATGGTTTCCTTTATGTTGTAAAAGTGACAGTAAAAAATATCCTCATTTTCCGACCGCCCCACAATTTTGGGGCAAATTGCATTTTTAAGTCGATTGAGGAAATCCTGTTGAGGAGCTTTGAGTTCACGCAAACTTCTAATGTGGTTTTATTATGAAGTTTAGTTCTAAGGTTGCTCTAAACGAGTATTTTGGTGAGCACGGTGAGACATGAGTAAAATGTTGGGAATAGTTGGTAGTGTTTTGGTGAGGTGTTACTTAGACGCGGGTACTCACGACTCACGAGCGAGCGTCCGCGAGGAGGAGCCCGCCCCGCGGACTCTGAACTTCACGCACTGCTTGTCAAACGCTACCGCTAAAATAATACCACAACACGAAGTTGAGTATGGGTACAAGATTAGTGAATTGCTTTAATCCAAATTCGTTTTTAAGAACTTTATCAGGCATAGATTTAATTAGCGCTACAGCACGGCTTTCGCCCGCCTCCTCTCTACACGAGCGGCGCCCACTCATCAGGATTACTTAATGAGCTGGTCGCCGTCGGCGCTGGAGCAACTTCGGGGTGACGCGATCGCCACTCACCGCGACCAAATTAACTAAAGTTTAAATCGAATGTGACTTGATTTATATTCATGTAGTGCGGGAGCTGCGGCCGAGCGAGGAGTGACGCGAGCGAGCGCGTAGAGTGGCGCCGGAGATTGCTTGCACGATCGCACAGGACAAACGATCCGCCTCAATATACTGAACGGTGTCACTCCCAATCTAAAGGACGAACAACTGGACCGGACCCGGACACGAACACTTCTTGATTAAATGAGAAATAATGTCACGACGGCGACGTTTCCCTTATCTACGGCTGATTTTGGTACATAGAACATTTAACTTCCCATGAAGTAGGTTATATTTTCGTTGAGTGAACAGAGCTTATTAAAATAACGTCCGGTCGTAATAAAGCCTGAGTGAATGCTCTCCGATGCAGTGGAGAGCGGTTCCATTGTTCCGCGTCCAACAATTTACTTGCTATACATTCCGTTGTGCTTCCTCCGCTGCGCTGTAAACAACGTAAAATAATGCAAGTCCGCCATTGTGTGGCCTGAGCTCGAATACAGCCGGACTCGGTGAATAACAACACTTTTTGAAGCGAACTACTCCGGGCTCGCAGTTAACGTCTGCGCCTATAATGTTGTTACTCTACTTGCAAGTCAGATCTGTAATCAACTGTTGGACTGCCTACTATCCGTGCTTCCACAATAATAATATAATTGTACAAAAAAAGATAATGAAAAAAATAAGCGGCGTCCGTATGTGCCTTCCTTAAGATAGAATATAATGATCTTAACACGGTATGATGTAAGTCTCGGAAATGACACAAATACTTAGAAGGCAGTCGTCGGGGACATGTAAATGTTTGACCTTTTATTCAATTGCGTCTCCCACCCCTCACCCCCGCCCCCGTCCCCCGGGGCGCCCTCGCTCCCGACACCCCTATCCGTGTAGTATTTGCCTAATGCCACTCTCGGCTAGTACAATTAAGCTAGTTTCTAATTATATAGCTAATGTACTCGCTGCAAGTTGCCAAACGAATTTGTGGCCAGCTGTGTGAGCAAATGTTAGAGTGCATTCTAGTTAATGATACAACGTAAATGTCAGAATAATTAGTTACAGTTCAACAAGTGCAACACGCTTCTGAGCCTTAGTAAGCACAAGTAGAACCTTGTAGGATATACCTAGTAGCGCGTGGGCGGCTTCACGTTCCGCCTGCAATGAAATTAAATAAAAAGCGTTCGGCGCGGCTCGCGACTCGCTGACAATCTGCCGCGTATTGTGTCGCCGCTCACTTGCACATTTTACGAGTTTACTCAACGCAGACGTGACTTCATCGTTAACTTTATTTTATATTCCCCAAATATATCAGCCTCACATACTTTATAGGGTTAGTAGGCACTGTAAAAAACGTAATTGTTAGGCGTGCCAAGTTAGAACGTCGACGGTGGAACGAGACATCAGTCTGGCGACGCTTTCACCGGCGCACAGTGGTCCGGATTTTCAAAAAGGTGGACATAGGATCGAAAATGCATATTTA
>NWSH02000612.1:183423-204807 GCA_002382865.2 Heliothis virescens | reverse complement strand
TTAAATATGCATTTTCGATCCTATGTCCACCTTTTTGAAAATCCGGACCACTGTGCGGCGGCGTGACGTACGCGGCCTCTGTTAAGGGCAAGATGGATGGTAAGTGGGAGCGCGTCCCGCCGCCGTAACTTCTTACAAGATTTAGATTCGCCGCACAAGTTTATTGTTTTAAGGTGAGCCGACGTTTTCGCCTTAAGCGACTTTGTAAATTATTTATGTACTTACTGAGAAAAGCTTCAAGGGGTTTCGAGGAGTAAATGCGTGTCTCTGTGTGTGTCAGATAGATTTGACTCTTTTATATAGGTTGTTATATGATGCTTTATAATACCGAGATACTAACGTCAAAAATATTCCATGAGTCTGGTAAAAAAATCATATATTTGTCACGTTCGAGCGGTCAGAGGTGTGGGAAACCGGTACCGAGCGAATGATTAGAGTGCGAATTAATTACAGTGATTAGAAATGGCGACGCTCGTTCGAGTGTCCTTATCAAACAAACTTTGAGAGCACGTGCGAGCGCATTCACCGCCCACGGCCGAGTGTTCCCAATGCTCACATAAGTTATGGCTTGCCGTGATCCTTGATTGATGTTGTAGTTTGCCTAATTGTAGTTTAAAGTGAGTTGTCAACTTTATAACTATCACAAGCTCTAGACTTGTACTTAACGCTTTCACAGACAGTGTTTTATACTATGGTAAGTGTCTGCGAGTGTACTCACTGGCAGTAGTGTGCCGGCAGGTGAGCGCGGGAGTGACGGCGCGAGTGCGGCTGGGGCGCCCGCTGATTGCGGCTTGCGGCGCGGCCTGCTCACCCCACCTTGTGAACGACTTTCATATTTCTACAGAGAATCCTAAACTTCCGATTGGTACACAATATATATGAATATCCACTAATAAAACCGTGTATGTGTGGGGCTAAAGGGCTTTTGATAAAACCTGGCAGCAGTTTATACATGACACAATGACTACATATAGGCTACTTTTGATCCAATTGCATGTAGTTCCTTCAGGAAGCGGGTGGAACTGCTAGCAAAGCTAGTTGGGATATAAACTTGATTTAACAAGCAGGACGAGACAAAAGACGACATACATAACGACATGACTACATACACAGTCACACGTGTGCGGTGACTACCTAGTTTATTGCGAAGTGGCGCGACGCGTCTCCGACAGGCGTCACGTCGCGTCGCGTCGTGGTGCGTCGTGTCGCGCAGTTTGTACGCGGCAGAGAACTGTGTCTCGTGACGCGCTCGTTATGACTTCTTAACTTATATTAAACTGCGAGGTGTTTCCTGCGCCTGTGTGCGACTGACTAACCACATTTATTATTACGAGGCACCCTTGATAACATGAAATTGGTTTAGTTTTATTCCATATTAAATATCTAGCTTAATTTATATTCCTGACGTAGATATTTAAATACACCCGGGTAGTCAGATAGGTACCACAATATATTTTTTAAAGTCAGCTAGAAGGCTTGTGGCAGGTATACCTACAGTACAGCCAGCTATACACAGCGGACATGTTGTTTTATTGAAACATGGAGCACAAAGTAAGTGGGCCGCTGTCGGCGACAAATAAAGCCAGCCAGTAGGTACACAGCTCTGGGCAGTAGGCAGGCAGGGGGCGCCGCCGCCACCGTGTATCGAATTCATCGGGAATGCATTGCGGAACGTCCCGCCACACTTTTTGCCCTGTAATTGAATTCTACACAAAGGTTTGTCGTTTGCGCGCGTAAATTTTCCACTGAGATGTTTTGTGTGTATTTGTGTGTTGCTGTGCATGTATATGTGATTCGTGTGTGCTCATGTCGCGTGTGTGTGTGGTGTAATACCTGGACTAGTGACTAATAGCTGAGCGGTTTTCGTTTCAGATCTGTAGGAGCGAATAGATTGCGGTGCGACGTGCTTTGGAAATACTTCGGGCATTACTGCAGCCCCGGGTGCAGGCGGCGGTCATGCATCCCGGGTTAAATTAAAGCTGCCTTTATTACACCCACGATGTTGACTGGTCTAGATATATGGACGATAACGTTTTGTTAGAACTAAACAATGAGTAGAGTACGTCACTACGTGAGCCGTGTAGAAGGTACCTATGTGTGTAAGTACTTAAAAGAGAATAAACTGCAATTACAATTGGGCAAAGGCATGCAGGCACTATGTCTCACCAACTAGAAAGTCAACTGGAGGCGGTTACCTGCCGGCAGTGACTGTCAGTGTACATCGCAGAGTCATTAGTTAGAGATCAGTGCCGCGAGCTCGGCGCGCTGGCTGCCGCACCGAGCGTCACTCGCGATGCACTCACAGAAGGTGCACTTCTGGCAGACGCGACTGCATCTCTATCATCAGAATATTTCAAATTAGCAATCTCACGCTGTTTCAGTATGACACATCCAAGTTATAAAATAACAAAGCTATATGTATAGCTACAGGCTGCACATTATTTGTAGCTTTTTGAACATCGTAGATCTTCAAGTAAGGGCGAACTGGGTGGCGCTGCCATAGAAAAAAAAAACATCTAAATAAAAAGTACTCGTTAATTTCCTACTTTTGCCATCTCGTTACGGGTACATTATGGAGTGGCCCTTTTGTCCCGGCGTGGCGCCGCCCGGAGAGTTCGTTCCCGGGTTATGTACGAGGCCCCCGGGACTCGCGCCCCGCCGGTACCACGGTAATATTAGCGCCAATAATGTGACACTTTGCACATTACCCTACATTCTCGATATTCACAGGTAGCCTTCGACACGTTACTTACGCCGTCGTCATAAATAATGGAGATTAGTTCTTATCTGTCGTAGTAGTACTGTACCACTAGGTGTGGCTAGTTCATTAGTCCGTGTAGGTAGATTACTGATTCATTAAGGACATAATATCCATCCTTTGATTCAATGATAGGGTCTAAAATTGATTCAATAATTTTTCATTCTGATTTAATTGAATAACTGTTATAATAAAAAGACTTTATAGTGTCGTGGTTTGGTAGGCAGATAGATAAAGACCAACACAAATAAGTCCTTAGAGGCAATGTGTATTGTAAAACATAAGAAATTATAGTGAAAGTGCGATTGGAAACGTATGTAACCCCAGATGTGTTCGTGCTCAGTGCGGGCCCGCGCGCGCTGCGTGGGACCACATCAACAAATTATAACTTTCCCCCATAATCGATCACCCACTTTCAGTTTATTTATGACGCAAAGTTTTCACTTTCAGTATTTTCTGACAGGTAGGTACGTGAACTTGGATAAATGGAGTCTAGTCGTTGTTGGATTAAGAATTATAGGTATTTTCAAACGAATATATGTACTTAATAGTTTTTTATAGACAGGAACGGGAAGAGTATATGGAGCATGTATGTACAGGTAACATGTTTATTTAATAGCTACATATTATTATAAAATAAGAAACATAATGATCAGGCTGAACGTGGTCACAAGTCAACGGCTAATTAATTAGAACAGTGCCGCTGGTCGCGTTGCATACGTAACCCTCCCGCGGCTGGCGCGTGAATGAGTGTCTATGTGACGTGTGAGGTGCGGGCGCGGGCGGCACTCGCAGCGCGCGGGTTACATCGCCGTCTGTCATCTGAATAATTCACTGTGTGTCAGAAAGCCTCGTTTTTGTCGTAAAGGACGTGCATTTTACGAGTGGCTTACATTCGGTTGTGCTCAGCTGTACGGCCGAATGTATGCCCAATATATACAGTTTTAATGTGTTTCCAATACGCACTCACTCACTGAGTGACGGGAAATATTTATTGTGATCGTGAATAAACATCGTTACTTCGAAATACGTAAGTCGTACTTACGACTCAGTAGGAGAGCCTAAACCTTGTAACTGATCTGCTGTTTTAGGAAATGTTTTTATACTCTTGCAGAGGATAACGCTATAGGATGGTTTTCGGAGTTAACGTATGATCACCCGGCGCGCCGCGGGGAGCACTCGCGGAAACTGTACCTACCTAAGTACCTATATGTCACTCATTTATTTCGCGATCTGCTGATAGTAGTGCGCTGCGTGTCCACATTGCCGAGCGGAGCACACTGAGCAGATAGGACCATATTCGCAGTATTTGCTGTTATGTACCTATAACACTTATAACGTGCTGTCGTGACTCAATTAATACAATATCTAACAAAGTCTGGTACTCGCAGCGTCTACAAGATTAAGATATAGCATTTCTAGCAACTGCTCCATTGAAGTCAGTCTGACTTGTAAAGTAAACATGATCACGTTCTGTGGGTTTAATAATGATTTGGTTAGGAAACAGAGCAGTGGAGCAGCTAATTAGATCCGTGTAACTCCGCGCCAATTATAAGTTCAAGTAGTGACGTCACCGCTGCGTGCTGACTGGCGGCTCTCTCTGCTCTTCAGGTTAACTTATTGAATACCGCCACATTCAGGCACGTGTCACACAAACCCACACGGAACCTATTCCTTACGCTACTTGCTTAGAGAGAAACAAACTGTTATCACCGTTGTGAGTCCTCTACTGTTTACCATATTTCACGGAACACTCCGATGTGAGCAATACGAGCTGAAACCATTTAACCGTTTTCACAAATTGCTTATGATGATGGTTTCAGGGTAAGCGACGATGGATTTACTTCGGTATCGAGGGGCCGCAATGATATCTTTATGATATTTGTACCGAAATTAATAAATGTTAACCGTGATTAGGTAACCGTGTGAAATATGAACGTTACACATTTTGTCTTTTTTTATTTTCTACAAAAATAATTCACTAATTGAAAAAATATACAATTTAGTATGTTCGTGAATTCACTTTGAATTCGCTAACTAAGGCCATGAGGTAGTAATTACAACGAAGTATTTTTCGTCAGCGTCCGCCTTCACTAAACTGAAAGCGAGCTTGCTTTTAAATTCTAATTGCGGTGCAATAGGGGAGAAATAAAAACATGGCGCCGAGGCCGCTGTAAAAGAGTCGCGCACTCAAAGGCGAGTGGCGCCAGGGGGCGAAACTATGCGGTCTGTTTACCTTGGCGTCGCGTCACTCTGTATTGATACCACAGGCGAGGGGCCCTGGCTCCATGCCTTACAAGACGAGTGAACACGGGTGGATACTATTGCTAGGCATTAGTGATGTGCTGTGTTCCATATACACGTCATAAATATTACATTGGGAATAATTGGGATATCCTATACGCAATCAAATAAAATTATTTCAATAGAAAGTCAAATGTACGATCCGGTAACTCAAGTCAACCTTATAATATTATAGACAATGTTTTTTTATTATGATCGAATTGTTTTCGCTGACACTTGACACACCTGGTGATATTATTTAGCGACTCCGCCCACCGACCTACTTCCCACACTACTTGACATTTATATTTCGCGTGGGAAGGCGATAAGCCGACTCTCTGTTCCAATATTAATAGATTCTGATCAAAATCCTAATGAAAGCTCCCTGACTCGGCGAGTGCGGACGATCACTGCTACCCTGAGCACATCGTTCTCTCCGTACCGCCATATGTACTGGGAAGTCAAATAAAATGTTGTGACTGATCTATACTTAGGTTCACACTATAGTGGTGTTTAAGGTTTTATCATCAACTAGCTTCTGCTAGCGACTTCGTTCGCGGATCATGTCGCTTATGCCAGCGACAACGTATCGTCATAATCTAAGATCTGAAACATCGAACTGCTAAACTATCGAGAGTTACACGTATTATTGTGAGTCAACCATAAAAGATGGACATATGCTGTCCTTGGATATTTCNAGGTTCACACTATAGTGGTGTTTAAGGTTTTATCATCAACTAGCTTCTGCTAGCGACTTCGTTCGCGGATCATGTCGCTTATGCCAGCGACAACGTATCGTCATAATCTAAGATCTGAAACATCGAACTGCTAAACTATCGAGAGTTACACGTATTATTGTGAGTCAACCATAAAAGATGGACATATGCTGTCCTTGGATATTTCTTATATAATTTTAAGGAGAACATTTCCGTCATACATGATTTCTGTGTAGCTTTAACCATTAAGGTTGCACACGCGACCGAAACTCAAAAAATGGAGTAACTTCTTCCGTTTTCCCAACATTTCCCTTCACTGCTCTGCTCCTATTGAATGTAGCGTGATGAAAAGTATACTATAACCTGCTCAGGAGTATGAATAATAATTGTACCAAGTTTCATCAAAATCCGTTCAGTAGTTTTTGTTTCTATAACGGTTATACAGACAGACAGACAGACAGACAGACGGACAGACAGACAGACAGACAAAAATTCTACTGATTGCATTTTTCGCATCAGTATCGATCTCTAATCACCCCCCGATAGTTATTTTGGAAATATATTTCATGTACAGAATTGAGCTCTCTACAGATTTATTATAAGTATAGAAGATCACGGCACACAATGGCGCTCTCCACACGTGGTGTGTCGAGCGGTGTGAGTGAGCGCGTCGTGTTCGCCGTGTAACTAGTGTAAGTGAGGCACTCGCCATCAGTGTGGCTGTAACTGGGTCATTCTTTATTTCGTCTTAGATTTACGAGCGCCGCCGAGAGCCGCAATATCGGCACATCGTGATGCCTCGCGCCACATCCGCGCTTCGAGCGCGCCTCGTCCGCGCCACACTCGTGCCTCGATCAGCCTCCAGCCAGCAGCCATCCCGTATCGCTAAACGTTTACATTCATCATATTCCATAAAGTGTGAGTCTTTAATTACACAATAATATAATACCTTAAGCCGACTCTGTAATGTGCCTGTAGAATAGACGCTTTCCTCTCGATCGTATCAGAATTAGTATCGAGTCAGTTTTTGGAATTACAGTGAATACAATTTGTTGCTGTCTCATTTTGGTACAAAACTCGCAAACAATTCTAAATGTATGTTTTAGGAAAACAATAAAAAGTATTGTTTACTTTTAGTTTTGAGTTTAGCTGACGTATGAGAGCCAGCTTCGGTCCGGTTGCCGGTAAACTACTTACAGGCTCAATCATTACCAATCAATACACGGCTCATGTACTTTTTGATCCGGGAGCTGACTAGCCATAAAAGTGTGCCTCGAGTTGTGAGTCCTCCTCCCCCCTTCCCCCCTCGTGCTCATATCTAATTTATCTGTAACTCCAAATCCTGTAATCTCGGAAGCCTCGCATGAGCTCAAGATCAGGTAATCTGTTCCGCTCCCCCCCTCCCGCGCCGCGTCGCACCGCGTCGCACCGCGCCGCACCGCGCCGCGCCGCGCTCACAAAGCTATGCTACTAATGGAACACACGAGTGCTGGCTGTTACTGCGTATTTGTTATTCTGCTTGTAAGTTACACATTGCCTGCAATCCGTAGAGCACACACACACTTGTGCTACTATCTCCTTCAAACGCTTTTTAATTTGTGAGATGATTCTGCTTCTGTACTGACTATATGAAACTATTATTATTGTCATTTATTTATTAATATACGTGTACGTCATCATCAACCTCGTGCGATAAGTCGAGATACTTAATTTGTTTCTCTTTCGCGCATTATCCATCTATCACCACTATATCAGGCTTCTTGAAAGTATTATTATTACTATTTACAGACTGTAGTCCACGCCGAAGCCGTCAGGCAGAGTTGAGAGAACTCCGGCACCAAGGCTTGTGGGGTGATTAAACCTGCAGCGAGTGAGATGAGAAGAAGAAGAAGCGAGTTACAACAGCAAAATAGCTTCAAGTGATAGTAGCCTTTGCACTGACGGCAACTTATACATTTGAAATATCTTTTAAGTTCAATAAGAAGCAACATATTTGCTCTATATAAGACAATAGTATTTATGTGTCACATGAGCACCGACCTCATACGACTGTGTGCATAAGTATGCTTCGACAGCTCCTCGAGTTGTTCTCCCAATTGTATTGAATTGACAGCGACCGCGACTCGTAATTATTGCTAAACTCAACTCCAACTATGTGTTAACTACGTGAGCTGCAGCTATGTGCCAATTGCCGACGTGTCCGTCCGTGCGGTCGCCAGGGGCGCTAGGGGACGCCGGGGATGCCGGGGGACGCCGTGCGTACTTCGCTGATTAATATTGTGTCAAAGGAAGCGAGTTTCAATGTGCATTACCATTAACTGAGTCTCGTCAAGTCTCGGAAGGTCCTTGTTGGTTGTCGGAACCGACCGGGGCACTTCGGGACTCTTCGGGCGTCATCGGTGAAGTTCGGTGAAGTTTTTGCAAATTCTCGAACACGTCGCTCAGTTTTATAATGTGTCGGAATAATTCATAGTGCGCCGGGCGAGGCGCATGAATATGTAACGTGGTCGGTCCACCTGCCCCCGCGCCCCGCGCCCCGCGCCCCGCACGCCCCGCACCGCGCCCCGCACGCTCGCCGCCGACGCACCCTGTGTGTGGAGCGTGTACAGGGTGTGCTAACGACACTGCGGTTAATGTTGTGCACACATTAATATTAACAAGGTACACAGGTCTGTGTACGACTTTATAAATAATGCACTTCCAAATACATATTAATTTAATAGCAAAACTCCTGCTCTCGCAATGTTTATTTAAAAGGTTTATATTACTCTCTATCAGCCAAGAGTTTTATATGGAACACAATTCACTCAGATAGTTTTATTGCTAGCAGCGCGCACAGACATTTTATGTTATAGATATCTTCCATCCAATATACTCCAATAAACACTCAGACATAAAACCAAATATTTTGTAACAGAATACAATTTATTTCTTACAATAGAAATTGTTATTCATATTACATTCAACCATTCGAGAATATTTCAATACAACACAAAAGTAAATAACCGCTTCGTCTCGCAAACGTTCATCGTAGCAAGTGCTACGAGCTACGCAAGGTCGTCGCTACGAGAGCGCTACGACGCTACGAATTGCTACGCTATCGTGTCGTAATAAATGTGATGTCTCGGAGCTTTTTACTGATGTAATGTGCGTAGTAAGCGTGAGCGAGTGCGCCGCGCGACTCGCTAGTCGTGCGACTTACCAGCCGCGTCGCGCGGTCGCAGCGCGCCGCGACTCGTTCCGCATGCAGTTTGAGTCGGACTGGTACAATTAGTGCGAGGTGGTTACGTAGTGGCGCACGTGATCGCACTCATGTACTCTATTAGTTAACCGATATTACCCACTCCGAGACACACGCGATCCTACTGCGCCGGATCTCTCCCGAGACTTGCTTCAATTGTACGCAAACTGATATCGTGATCAACACTAGCGTCCCGGCCCGGCTTCGCTCAGGTGCAATGCTATACCAATATTTCTCCACTATTTAATAGCTGCTACCTATACTAATATTATAGAGCTGAAGAGTTTGCTTGTTTGTTCATTTGGTAGAACGCGCTAATCTCAGGAACCACTGGACCGATTAAAAGAATATATTTCAGTGTTAGATAGCTCATTTAGCGGGAAAGGTTATAGGCTACTTTATATCCAGATGCGCGGAGTAGTTCTCACGGGACGTGGATGAAACCGCTAGCGGAAGGTAGTTATATATATGTATAAAATTTCCTTTTCAATCATTCATTCTACTAAAAATCGCATCAAAATCCGTTGCGTAGTTTTAAAGATTTAAGCGTACATAAGGATATAGGGACAGAGAAAGTGATTTTGTGTTATATATTATGTAGTGATTCACTATCGACAAAGTAGAAACAATAGTTAAACAATTGGTGTGTTTCACTTGTGATTTATGAGAAAGGGAAAGTGTTAATATGTCTTATTTACCTATGAGGCTTTAGTCTATATAAGTACATAGTATAGTTTTGTTGTGTGTTTTTGACGAATATTTTCATTTCAGTGGCGACAACAGTAGCACTAAATATATAATATGTACTATGGTGCCGTTCACAATATTTCGAGAGTTAGCAATATTGCGAAATATATTGTAATCTAACGGTATTTACAATCCTACGGTGACAGAAACATCTTATTTTAGCCACAGATCATGCATAGGCATATATTATGGAATATAATTATATAACTTAAGGTCTAGTGTATGTCATTAGTATTTACTTCAATAAAATAAAGTTATTTTCTTTGTTAAAAAAATGCGCTAATTGAAACACGAATATATTTTAACATAACTTGTACGCGTCATTTGAGAACCTATCGTGCAGGCATTCAGATACACGCCTTCAGTTAACAGATTTCATTCCGGTGTGTTTATTACTTCTTAATTTCAATATTATTGTCGGATTAGAACATTTTATAGCATCGTAGTTGAACAATATAATTAAATGATGAAAGCCCGTCCGGTGGGTGGCGGACACAAGAGCCGTGATTACCTGAGAATAAATTCACCATATTTTTACATTTGAATCGGAGGCGACGTTAATTGCGAATGATTCATTAAAACTTTAGCTGGAGTCTGAGGCGGCGTGACGTCACGCGCGATGAATAACATCGATTGCTCATAAATACGCAACGATCACTCATCCGGCTCCGAGCGCGGACACCGCCTGCGCCGCGTGCAATCTCACCTCAACCTTACCGGCTGTGCTTTAAAGTCGTAATCGGCATAAAGCGGGTCGTTCCTCCGGGCTTGCCGTCTCATACATTATGTAGGGCCGCTATTGCCGGCGGATCGCGCGTTTTCTTCGAGATGAGGCTCAAATCTTAAGTGGTGATATTTATTTAAGCAGACACCTCCGCTACAGCGCGTGGATGCTGCGCCTAATGGACCCGCCATTGTTGTGCTCACTGCTGCACCTGAGATCATGCCGCTGACGCCGCCAGTTAGATATTACATTTTTATAGCCTCATACATAATATCCAGCTTGGGACACTGGATCTCAACGTAACGATTTAAAAGTTGTTGTTTAAAAGGCTGGTTTATCCCATGTTTTCAGTTTTTACGCAGTCAATTAGTATTTTAGTTGTGTATATGATCACTAAGCGGTAGCTGGCGCGCGACGTGTTCACATACGTACAATAAACCGTTAGGCGGCAGTGAGGTCGCTCGCTACTGGCGGGAACTCGCTCGCTGCTGGCGGGAACTCGGCTCATGCAATAAAACAGTGGGATTCAATGCGATGCGGAAAACATTTTGTTGTTCGCATCGATTTCTCTATGTTTCCGGCGTTACAGAGCCACCGCGAGCACTCCGAGCGCACCGAGCGCACCGAGCGCACCGAGCGATCGGAGCGAGCGATGAATAAAATATACAAGCGTCAATATTTGATAAAAACAACGAGTTGTCGGCCGCGTGTGCTCTCGTGTGGGGCGCCGGGGCGGTGGCGAGGGCGGGGGCCGCCGGGGGGGGGGGCACTCACTACTGCGATATTGATAGAAATAATACAGTAAACTGTGATTGTACCCAGTTGCTACGTGTACAAGTGGCACGACATCCTTGTTTTATGATATTGTAATGTAATGGCCGTTGATTATATTATTGTTATTCAGATTCTCTCCGCATTCATGAATACGTTACAATTTCAATGATGTGATAGCTGTAATTATAAACGTTCATAAACAGTGCTAATGTTTAAATAATTATTGGGAATATATATTGATATTTATTACTGTTGTACATACTTTGGAAATGTCTTAAAATAAATAAATAATAACACCCACGATATATCATCATTATGGAACATTTTCTTTCGGTTTCATAAAGTTCTAAGAGAGAACATCGTGCTCCCGAACAAAAAGTTGTTACATATTTATACAGAAGTTTGTCTCAATCCTTCTAAACCGTTCTTGAAAGAGAATTTAACAAATTGACATTCCTCTAGTTATCATGACTAGTTAGTAGGATTGCTTTAGAATGAAGACATATGCACACACGCACACACTGCAGCAGCCTCGCCCCCCCCCCACCCGCGCCCCGCGCCGCTCCCCTCCGGCACCCGGCAATCAGTTATATCCGCTGCTCTATTTTTATATCCGCCGGCTTCAGCGGATTTATGAGATGCTATTTAGTTTTTATGTACGAATGAGAGGGCACACTTGTGCTGACATCCTCTTCAGCGTGATAATGTGTAGCCAATTACATTTACCTCACATGAGTCGTTCAAGCCTCAGTAAATAAAAGATTAGGAAAAAGAGAAATTATACCTTAGCTTTATCAACACGTTTGTGTCGGTCTTATCTGAAGACGTTAACTCGAACGGGCGAGTCCCCTGCTACCCGCTAGTGCGTGGCTCGTGTCAAGGCGCGTGCGTTGTGACATTTCCTAAGTAACACTAAGCACACCACATATTTACAGTGGCGTAAGATTAACGTGACAAGTAGCGCATTGTCGCCGGTAACATTAGACACGGTACACACTACGCGCTGAGATTACTTCATGTGCGCCTGACACTATTGTTAGTTACAACTCAATCGGGGAAACTTTGGTCCATGAAAGTTGGATCATTGGAATCGAATAATCCGTTCATTGGATTCCATTACAGTGGTGAGATGACTGTTAAGTAATGTTTAGTACCGCAGGTGACAGTGGACCAGTTCGGCCGTGCCGCCAGCAGCCTCGCTTGCTTCATCACACCGAGCTAACGAATACAACGCTGTCTGTACACCCGCCGCACCGTCCCCGGTCTTAATGTGTATTAAGACAAGCTGCCAAAGTTATTACTCATATATAAACGTGCATATAACATAAGTATATCAGAGGAGTTATGTCCGTGTGTTTGCACAGAGTCTGTACGCATCCCGACTATGGACGGACTTGTACAAACGAAACTATTTTAGTTAGTGTCGATTCATTTCCTCATGCTCGTTAACATTTGGCTGAGCTGGTGCATCGCCGCCCGACGCGCACACCGCCGGTAGTTTGGGCTCCTGCCAGTCGACGCGATGTCAACGTATATTCCGATGCTCTATTTAGTTTTGTCGGAGAACTTGTGCAAGTATTACTTTTAAGAGTATTTAAATATGTAAAAATAACACGACCGGATTTCTGTCTGTGTTTTGCAAAGATTTTAAGTTTATCACAACACACACAGCAATGTAGAACGTACGGTTATACATTATTATTCGCTTCCGTTTTCAATAAACTGCTCTCACGCATTAAGCGGATAAGATATCCTGTTACGTTATAACATTCCCTCATGATTATGTTAATGTGGTAACCTTTAAACGTCTCCGTTTTCCCGTGCGGCACCGCGGCTGCTCCTAATATTTGAGTATATTAGTGGTTGTGTAAACTGTCCAATAAACTCAAACAGGTATTGTGTTGCGTTGTACAACATTACCAATAGAGGAATGGTGTCATTAGTTAATTATAACGTGTGGCGCACGGGGGCGCTCCACAATGCGCGCCGCGCTACCGTGTCAGTGGGGCGCGGGGGCGCGCTGTGTACGTACACCCACAAGTACTACCTATAGGCTTGCTTCTCTTCAAATTATATCGTTAGGAATATACTCACACAAGCGAACATAACAGTGCACATAGTTTAGACAGGAATAGTATTTTTGACTTATTTATTATGTGTTTTTTCAGATTTTGAATTATGCAAAGTAGCATTTCACCATTTAGCAAGATATTCTTATTATATAATTGAAACCGTATCAGTTGTCAGTAACGTGTTGCTATCAGACGTGCAGGTTCGGAGTGAGCCTACTGCAGGAAGGCGCGTGGTGCGGTGCGCTCCGAATGAAAGCCTCTCGAAGGGTAACCTTCCCGCCCCCCGCGCCGCGCACCCCGCGCCCCGCGCCCGCCCGCACCGTGCTCTCCGCACGCACGTACTACGTTTGAAAGGTTTATTTCACGCTGTAATTATTTTCTATAGTTTTTACAACAAATTGAGAAGGGAAGCGAGTAGTGCGTACGTGTTCGTATCGACAGTGTTACAGAAAGGGTTCTTATCGTTCTGTCCACACAAATAGTCACAGTTACCGAGCTGATGTATAGCATAAAGTATAATTTACAAGCATGGTAACGTGTAACCATACTAACCACGTTATACATAGTTATTGGTCAGGTATAAAAGAGTATTACATTAGGTGGCAGGCGGCGTCAGGTTGCGCTGCGTGCATGGAGCGTGTCGCGTGCCCGTCGTGTTCCCGCCCGAGTGCACGCAGTGTATCTGCTGAGACTGGCCCGACTTTATCAAAGATTCGTTCTCTAGCGCCGTGACTCGAATCATTAGTGACGCTTTATCTGATTTAGGGGGCGTAGGTATGGGGAGGGGGAAGGGGGGGTTTCTAAGGAACATTTTCAAAAAGCAGCTCCACGGGGACCGACCCGCGCTCATTACCGGCCCGGGCCGGACCCGGCTTGCGCTCCTACTTACAACTTTTAAGTACTCAGGTAGTGGAAGTTTGTGTGTTGTTATCCTTTCCCCGAAATTGAGCGTAAAGTTAAATGTAGTTAATATTCTGCGTGCGCACACACAGCTGAGCAGCAGTCGGTTGTACACTATAAGCGAACACCACGCAGTGTAGCGACAACAACTACACGTCGCGGTTTGTGTGTGCACAGGGCGTGTGTATTGTTGAGACACCGGCGCGAGTCTGTATCCGTATGTAGCGCAGGCATGCACTCGGGCCGCACTTCCGAGTTTTAGCTCAGATCGAAGCTGTTCACGTTTTATTCGAAGCAATTCCGCAGAGAGCCGCCGGGTGCGGTCCGGAGAAGACCGGAGCGGACGGGAGCAGACGGGAGCAGAGCGGCAAATTGTTACTAATATAATAAACAATATTTTTTTGTTTGTACCCTATAAGCTCCGAAACTACTGGACCAATTTACAAGCTAGACTATTACCAAGTAACATAGACTATATTTTGTTCAGATCCACAAAGTAGGTCAACAAGGACGTGGGCAAAACCGCGTGGAACAGGTATTAGCTAATTGCACCGCACTGCACTGCGCAGTACCGCGCCGCACCGCGCAGCACAAGGCTGTTAACGGCGGCTTCCAATGGCGGGGCGGTGCGCGAGACGGCGCTCGCTCCCAATATTTGCATTCCACGGAGATATGAATGCCGAGTTCTGTGACACGTCTTATGTGCACGAGTCGCGTCTCAGCACCGACCAGAAGTGCCAACCTACTGCACAAGTGCACACTACCGAAACCTTACACACTTGATGTCTTTCAGCTCCAAACCCGTATGAGCGAACAGCAGTGGAAGCTGCAGCATCCTGATTTGGTGTTACCCCCAGCTATCAGGCTGGTCATGCAGCCAGCTATGAGGCTCGCCGGTGTGGTACTTCTGGCGAGCCACGCCGAGCGCTGTCATAATGCGCGTCCCCGCGGAATACGTAAGTTCGTTTGGCTAGCCGTATAGTATAGTGGTGTTCGTTGCACCGGCACAGGCTGCGCCGCGGGCATTACATAAGTTTGTCCGATCACTATTCGATGTGATGCGGTATTAACGACACTTTTACGACACTATGAATACAGTTGGCGCTAGAACGTACGAGCTCGTCCGCACTATACATCAACTGGTTTGAACCAGTTCCGAGCGGCTGGGGCCGGCGCGGGCCCACGTGACCCCCACACTAACTCGCATATTTTGTGAACCGTTTTATAAATTCATAGATTTATGAGGCCGACTCGCGAAATGTTGCGTGGAGCCGTAATGGCAACTTTATGCTGGCGCCGCCGGGAACTGCCCGAATATGGACATTTGAGAACATTACGTATGAATTCATCATATCTCCGCTCCCGGCACGTGCCGTCACTTGAGAACAGCTCAGCATCAGCACAACTGTAGCTGTCATCAGAATGGCGATGGACTAGTGGCTCATTGCCATCGTCGGGTGAGGTTAAAAGTATAGTAAATGCATTATGTGTAACGGCCATATCTGGAACAGTAATAAACATCAAATAAAACTAAATGCGAGTTGGACTCGCGCACGAAGGGTTCCTTACCATTATCTATGAAAAATGAACGAACCCCCTTAATATATATCTTTTGAATTTTTAGTATTTGTTGTTATAGCGGCAACGGAAATACATCTTTTATGGAAATTTCAGCTTTCTAGCTATCACGGTTAATGAGATACAGCGTGGAGACAGACATACAGACAGACAGACAACGAAGTCTTAGTAACAGGGTCCCGTTTCACCCTTTGGGTACGGAACCCAAAAAAATAGATTCATCTGCTAAGTGGCGTATTAAAATTATTAAAATCAAAACAAGACAGCATACGTATCTAGACCTGGCAAGCAAAATAAGTTCAGCGTAAGTGTATTGTCTTCGCAAAGATAAACCGGGTTTAGTCGACTATTTACTGAAAGAAGACAAATTCATATAAAACCGAGCTACATTGTACAAACGAGTATGAATGTCTGAAATAGTGCAGTTCCATAGAAGTCGGTCTCGGGGGCGGCGCCCGGCGACTGATCGAAATCTCTCTCCCATTGCCAGCGAAGCTTTGTAATCTTGCAGCAGTTTTTGGCAAGATATTTACAATTGCTGCAAAGGAATCTCAACCTTATAACTGTCTACCACAGGATATATATTCGGTCAACCAAAGAGTCGATTGTAAGTGGCAGCGGCGCCGTAAGTCAGGTCGTCGGGTGGCGTCGAGTCATATTGCGGGCAGAAGCAGAAAATCCAGTCGGTACAATATACGAACCAGATGAGTAGTCAACAGTCTACGAAGCCAGTGGTTGGCATATTCCTCAGGGAGCGGAGCGATGCACTCTGTAGCAGTGACTGGTAGTGGCGCCGCAGCCGACACTCACGCGCATGTCCGACACCGCGCCACGTGGGACTGTGACGTGTCGTCGAGGCTATGCGCTCGAGTTGCTCGCGCGTCGCATTGACTGAAGTCGGCTGTCAGTTGGCGAGAAATAATCAAGAATATGATTTCATTTCCGCGCTAAATTCAGTAACGGCCACTCTTGTATGTTCATGTAACAAGTAGTGTTGTTAATGGAGCAGTAAAGTATTAAAACTTTGTTTTGGCGTAGACATACATTGTTAATAATATTATATTTGTCCAAGAAGTGGAAATACTAATATTCTAATGTTTAGGTCACTTGTCGGAGAGTACAAAACATATCGAAGTGTTCCAAGCGAGCGAGCGCGCACTCGCAGCTAATTGCATGCAATATGCACGAGACGCATCGAGTGCNGCGCTCGCTCCCAATATTTGCATTCCACGGAGATATGAATGCCGAGTTCTGTGACACGTCTTATGTGCACGAGTCGCGTCTCAGCACCGACCAGAAGTGCCAACCTACTGCACAAGTGCACACTACCGAAACCTTACACACTTGATGTCTTTCAGCTCCAAACCCGTATGAGCGAACAGCAGTGGAAGCTGCAGCATCCTGATTTGGTGTTACCCCCAGCTATCAGGCTGGTCATGCAGCCAGCTATGAGGCTCGCCGGTGTGGTACTTCTGGCGAGCCACGCCGAGCGCTGTCATAATGCGCGTCCCCGCGGAATACGTAAGTTCGTTTGGCTAGCCGTATAGTATAGTGGTGTTCGTTGCACCGGCACAGGCTGCGCCGCGGGCATTACATAAGTTTGTCCGATCACTATTCGATGTGATGCGGTATTAACGACACTTTTACGACACTATGAATACAGTTGGCGCTAGAACGTACGAGCTCGTCCGCACTATACATCAACTGGTTTGAACCAGTTCCGAGCGGCTGGGGCCGGCGCGGGCCCACGTGACCCCCACACTAACTCGCATATTTTGTGAACCGTTTTATAAATTCATAGATTTATGAGGCCGACTCGCGAAATGTTGCGTGGAGCCGTAATGGCAACTTTATGCTGGCGCCGCCGGGAACTGCCCGAATATGGACATTTGAGAACATTACGTATGAATTCATCATATCTCCGCTCCCGGCACGTGCCGTCACTTGAGAACAGCTCAGCATCAGCACAACTGTAGCTGTCATCAGAATGGCGATGGACTAGTGGCTCATTGCCATCGTCGGGTGAGGTTAAAAGTATAGTAAATGCATTATGTGTAACGGCCATATCTGGAACAGTAATAAACATCAAATAAAACTAAATGCGAGTTGGACTCGCGCACGAAGGGTTCCTTACCATTATCTATGAAAAATGAACGAACCCCCTTAATATATATCTTTTGAATTTTTAGTATTTGTTGTTATAGCGGCAACGGAAATACATCTTTTATGGAAATTTCAGCTTTCTAGCTATCACGGTTAATGAGATACAGCGTGGAGACAGACATACAGACAGACAGACAACGAAGTCTTAGTAACAGGGTCCCGTTTCACCCTTTGGGTACGGAACCCAAAAAAATAGATTCATCTGCTAAGTGGCGTATTAAAATTATTAAAATCAAAACAAGACAGCATACGTATCTAGACCTGGCAAGCAAAATAAGTTCAGCGTAAGTGTATTGTCTTCGCAAAGATAAACCGGGTTTAGTCGACTATTTACTGAAAGAAGACAAATTCATATAAAACCGAGCTACATTGTACAAACGAGTATGAATGTCTGAAATAGTGCAGTTCCATAGAAGTCGGTCTCGGGGGCGGCGCCCGGCGACTGATCGAAATCTCTCTCCCATTGCCAGCGAAGCTTTGTAATCTTGCAGCAGTTTTTGGCAAGATATTTACAATTGCTGCAAAGGAATCTCAACCTTATAACTGTCTACCACAGGATATATATTCGGTCAACCAAAGAGTCGATTGTAAGTGGCAGCGGCGCCGTAAGTCAGGTCGTCGGGTGGCGTCGAGTCATATTGCGGGCAGAAGCAGAAAATCCAGTCGGTACAATATACGAACCAGATGAGTAGTCAACAGTCTACGAAGCCAGTGGTTGGCATATTCCTCAGGGAGCGGAGCGATGCACTCTGTAGCAGTGACTGGTAGTGGCGCCGCAGCCGACACTCACGCGCATGTCCGACACCGCGCCACGTGGGACTGTGACGTGTCGTCGAGGCTATGCGCTCGAGTTGCTCGCGCGTCGCATTGACTGAAGTCGGCTGTCAGTTGGCGAGAAATAATCAAGAATATGATTTCATTTCCGCGCTAAATTCAGTAACGGCCACTCTTGTATGTTCATGTAACAAGTAGTGTTGTTAATGGAGCAGTAAAGTATTAAAACTTTGTTTTGGCGTAGACATACATTGTTAATAATATTATATTTGTCCAAGAAGTGGAAATACTAATATTCTAATGTTTAGGTCACTTGTCGGAGAGTACAAAACATATCGAAGTGTTCCAAGCGAGCGAGCGCGCACTCGCAGCTAATTGCATGCAATATGCACGAGACGCATCGAGTGCAGTCCCGCGCTGCCGCAGCCGTCACAGCTCTCAGGTTACGCGAATAAATAACAAAGATTTGTATTCCGATGTACGAGACATCCGGGCCGACCACAGCCTGCGAGCGACTGAGCGCGAGTCGCCGTCTGCCTCCTCACTGGCACTAGTCACTCCTCACTGCAACATTGGATGTCAATATTATACTTAGTCATCATCAACGTATATACTCTAACAGTAAAGAGATTTTTTTTTTGTTTGTTATTGTTACAATCCTTTGTTTTACTTTAAACAATATGCAATATGTTATGAATTTGTCTTATGTTAATGTGATATGATGATATAATATTATAAACCACAACCCTCTACTTGGACAAATATTATCCTTTAATTAAGTAAAATGTGCAAAGAGAACATCTTAGTACAAGAGCAAAGTTATGAAGTTAACATCGTAGCGCCGAGCGCCCGCGGCTCGCTCCTACGTCACCGAGTGCTACGACAACACCGCTACGCCGTAGCCGCCGTAGCTGGCGTAGCGCTACGACTCAATTAACTGACCTATTTGTGCAAAAGTGAACGATATACTATTTAAATGTTAGTTCAAACATTGAAATCAGATAACTGTTGTCTTTGCCAGCAACATGCATTGGCTATATTATGGTTTACTAGTTCGTATAGTTATGTCACCGGAAAATAACAAGATCCGTAAGTTTATAAATTTCCTAGTAAATTGATAAACTTTCGTAAGATTCTAAACTGGAGATAAATTATTATTATTTTACGTTCACATTTTCGTAAATTGATAAACTTACTGAAGTCACTCGTAGATAAAATAATAAGTAAGCACTACGCATGATCTGATTGGTTGACTGTCACGTGTCACTTCTCCTTCCTCGCGGCCGCCATTGAAGACTATGGACACAAGCAGTGCCGCTATGAACATTGACCAATCAGAGAGCAGTGTGTTATTTTACGTATTTCAAAGATGCGTATATTTAAAAGAGCTTCTGTGATTGGTCGAACCATTTAGAATCTTACGAATATATATCCGTTAGTTTATAAATTTACCGTGTGACGTCGGAAATTGATAAATTTATGAAAATAAGGACGTAAAATAATACAATTTGTCTCCCGTTTAGAATCCTACGGAAGTTTATAAATTTCCTAGGAAATTTATAAATATACGGATCTTGTTATTTTCTGGTGACAGTTACAACATTTGTTTTCTTAATTCAAACTTTTGTAGTACGATTTATTTTTCGTAGTAAATATCTCTATAGTAACGCAATCTTCCCAGTATAATAATTCCATTGTAAATGCCCAGTAATGAATGTACGTTTGTTCGTAACGACTCCAAAGTAAAGCCACTGAAATGATTTTTGTAAAACCTGGTATGAGAACTGATGGGTACTCATAATGCAGCTAATGTATTTCTAACATATTTAAAAGTAACATTAAAACGCCGCAATAGAGTTAGTTAGTCAACATTTGGTAAATTTTATTTTTAACCGACTTCCCAAAAAGGAGGAGGTTCTCAATTCGACCGTATCTTTTTTTTTTTTTTTTTTTTATGTATGTTCACCGATTACTCGAAGATGGCTGGACCGATATTCAAAATTCTTTTTTTGTTTGAAAGGGTGTTCTTCACAGGTGGTCCNTTTACATCTCGTTTCCACCTGCATTGTGCATCGCAATTGAATATTGATTGCCAAGGGTAGCTCTGCCTGGGATACAGCGTCCCTAAGTGACGTGGTAATACTGGAACACCCTTACACGTATCTGTTACTGTTCCGTCACAGGACTTTTAGGAACAGGTATTTGTAGATAGGTGCGTCCAGGTCATCTAATCGTAGGTACTTACTGACGTTTTCTGAAAGGAAAAGTTTTTTTAAACGGTTTTATTTAGCTCACCCCGTTTGTTTTATTTATTCTTGGGTCAAAGGACAATGGGCAAGTTGTATGGGATTTGGTACCACCTCCAACAGTAATGTGTGATACATCATTAAAAACGCCTTTACGTGAAGAATCATATAATAAAAACGATGGGGCTTGTCTCAATTAGTTGTCCGATCCGAGTTATTATTAAAATTGCTTCGACAAAAAAATAGTATGTCATCTAAATACGCAAATGCATTATAAGGAATATGTCGCCACTATAATCTCTTTAAACTCAGTTAATATACATCTTCTAATCTTTAATATACACTTTATCGTAATCTAAAGGATTTTTAATAGACCATGGAGTCAAACTACAGACACACCATCATCAA
>NWSH02000612.1:164675-176112 GCA_002382865.2 Heliothis virescens | reverse complement strand
GAGCGAAATGTAATGACATATCACATCACTTCGTAGTGCACTGTTTTGCACATGTCTAATACGTAGCTACTTAATTGTTAACGTGATAGATTTTTTAGGATGCACACGTTATTACTTCTCATGAAACAGTAGGTTACAAAGCGATGCATATTATGTTTGTTCTTGTACAGAGGCTGTGTGGTGCGTGTGTGTATGCGCCGTGTATTGACGACTCACTGCTCGCCCCCGCGTGCATTGTTTGCACTCAACAAACAGCACACTTGTTCTGCGGCGTGCGGGGGCGGGGCCGGGGACGCGGGGGGGAGGGGGAGACACAGGTGCCGCCGTATAACTTCCACGACACAACGCGTGTCGCGCCGCCCGCTTCCTGGTACCTACACAGTGTGGGCTGTTCTGTAACATGTACCTGCTGTCGTCTATAGAGCATCCTGAAACAACACCACTTCACCAGGTATTTATGATTACCTAGGTAAATAAGCTCGGTCAGTCTGACAGCTGACAAAGTAAAGTTCGCCGGTTAAGTTTAACATTTGAAAGCAACTGTTACTGCGGACAGCGCCGCGGGCGGCGACTAGTGCCCCGAGCCACCTGCGTGTCTCGCTGCAGCAGACATTGTCTGTAGTAGGTACTGCATTTTGTACAGTATCACGGATACTAAATTATTATGGATTAATAATATTCACATGATGCATGCAGCGATCCCAATACCTAAGTGTATAAATCGTGTTAGCTCAACGATCCTCGTCATTAAATCCAGCTGATAATTCGTCGGTCAATAAAATTGCACTCTAGTTTGATTGATAGCGGTCTCAATTGCCAATAGCTATCATTGGCACTGCCCATCAATTGCCGCTGACCATTAGGGGGCAATTAACTTGACAGGTAATTGCGGGATAATCGCGATATCAATGATATACGAGAGGATTTTATATCACGTGGTATTACTGTGAAGCTATTCTTGCTATTGCTATGTGTATCTCAGTGGAAGTCTAGATCCAGTTATAGACGAGGATAGTGTCGGCAATATGATGATAATCAGACATCCGTGACGTCGTGTGACGCCAGCCGCTCCGCGAGGAGTGGCGATCGAGTGCGGCACCTCATACAACTCGTGGAATCATGTCACCGGTTTCTTGTGTCCTCCAAACTACAAACTAATACTTGTAAATGGTATTCAACTTGAAACTTATCCACTTACGAAATAATACATTACAGCATTTCATGTTGAATGAAATATTTAGATACTTATTGTGGAAGATTGCAACATTCAACTATAACGATAACCAAACCAACACCAGCCGTGTACTTGCCGCCCATTGGTCAAATCGACGATTAGACAACCGATAATTTCACACAGTGCACGCACACACACACATACATACATACAAACACAAACGAATATGTAATATGAAGATATATGTTAGTATACTTAAGTTTTAGCAATAAGCATAGATTTTATAATAGATAGCAATAAGATATATTATGTACAGCAAACCTTGTTGCAACCTCTCTAGCCTCTTTATGCTGTGCCCTACCGGGTCCATATTGTTTTTAATATATTGTTGTAACTTTATAATGCCCATGCATCACCTTTATAACATATGGAATGCAAATAAAGAATTGAATTGAAAATGTTTCAGTTATAGTCATATTGGATGCTGCAACTCACCGATTTGTAATTGAAACACTGCCTAATATGACTTTGTATGTTTGAATGTTTGTTTGTCTGTTTGCACACGCTAATCTCAGGATCCACTGGACGGATTTAAATGAAACTTGGCAGACATATAGCTTATATAGACTATATTTTTTTTGGAAATTCGCTCTTTAAGGGGGTAAAAAGGAGGGGTTAAGTTTGTATGAAACTCCGTCAGTTTGGAAGCTAATTCGATTAAAATGAATATTTGGCTATTTGGTTAGAAATTAAGAATGACGCAATAAGGATTTTTGGAAATTCTGCCTTAACGAGGGTGTAAAAAAACTTTTTACAAAAAAACAAAACCGACTTCACAAAAAAACACTGAAAAGGAAAAAAATAAAACTTTTCACATGGCTCTAGAAGTCGGTGTCTATAGGTCTGTTGACTGTCTTTATTATTTTGCCACCGACTTCTAGAGCCATGTGAAAAGTTTTATTTTTTTCCTTTTCAGTGTTTTTTTGTGAAGTCGGTTTTGTTTTTTTGTAAAAAGTTTTTTTACACCCTCGTTAAGGCAGAATTTCCAAAAATCCTTATTGCGTCATTCTTAATTTCTAACCAAATAGCCAAATATTCATTTTAATCGAATTAGCTTCCAAACTGACGGAGTTTCATACAAACTTAACCCCTCCTTTTTACCCCCTTAAAGAGCGAATTTCCAAAAAAAATATAGTCTATATAAGCTATATGTCTGCCAAGTTTCATTTAAATCCGTCCAGTGGATCCTGAGATTAGCGTGTGCAAACAGACAAACAAACATTCAAACATACAAAGTCATATTAGGCAGTGTTTCAATTACAAATCGGTGAGTTGCAGCATCCAATATGACTATAACTGAAACATTTTCAATTCAATTCTTTATTTGCATTCCATATGTTATAAAGGTGATGCATGGGCATTATAAAGTTACAACAATATATTAAAAACAATATGGACCCGGTAGGGCACAGCATAAAGAGGCTAGAGAGGTTGCAACAAGGTTTGCTGTACATAATATATCTTATTGCTATCTATTATAAAATCTATGCTTATTGCTAAAACTTAAGTATACTAACATATATCTTCATATTACATATTCGTTTGTGTTTGTATGTATGTATGTGTGTGTGTGCGTGCACTGTGTGAAATTATCGGTTGTCTAATCGTCGATTTGACCAATGGGCGGCAAGTACACGGCTGGTGTTGGTTTGGTTATCGTTATAGTTGAATGTTGCAATCTTCCACAATAAGTATCTAAATATTTCATTCAACATGAAATGCTGTAATGTATTATTTCGTAAGTGGATAAGTTTCAAGTTGAATACCATTTACAAGTATTAGTTTGTAGTTTGGAGGACACAAGAAACCGGTGACATGATTCCACGAGTTGTATGAGGTGCCGCACTCGATCGCCACTCCTCGCGGAGCGGCTGGCGTCACACGACGTCACGGATGTCTGATTATCATCATATTGCCGACACTATCCTCGTCTATAACTGGATCTAGACTTCCACTGAGATACACATAGCAATAGCAAGAATAGCTTCACAGTAATACCACGTGATATAAAATCCTCTCGTATATCATTGATATCGCGATTATCCCGCAATTACCTGTCAAGTTAATTGCCCCCTAATGGTCAGCGGCAATTGATGGGCAGTGCCAATGATAGCTATTGGCAATTGAGACCGCTATCAATCAAACTAGAGTGCAATTTTATTGACCGACGAATTATCAGCTGGATTTAATGACGAGGATCGTTGAGCTAACACGATTTATACACTTAGGTATTGGGATCGCTGCATGCATCATGTGAATATTATTAATCCATAATAATTTAGTATCCGTGATACTGTACAAAATGCAGTACCTACTACAGACAATGTCTGCTGCAGCGAGACACGCAGGTGGCTCGGGGCACTAGTCGCCGCCCGCGGCGCTGTCCGCAGTAACAGTTGCTTTCAAATGTTAAACTTAACCGGCGAACTTTACTTTGTCAGCTGTCAGACTGACCGAGCTTATTTACCTAGGTAATCATAAATACCTGGTGAAGTGGTGTTGTTTCAGGATGCTCTATAGACGACAGCAGGTACATGTTACAGAACAGCCCACACTGTGTAGGTACCAGGAAGCGGGCGGCGCGACACGCGTTGTGTCGTGGAAGTTATACGGCGGCACCTGTGTCTCCCCCTCCCCCCCGCGTCCCCGGCCCCGCCCCCGCACGCCGCAGAACAAGTGTGCTGTTTGTTGAGTGCAAACAATGCACGCGGGGGCGAGCAGTGAGTCGTCAATACACGGCGCATACACACACGCACCACACAGCCTCTGTACAAGAACAAACATAATATGCATCGCTTTGTAACCTACTGTTTCATGAGAAGTAATAACGTGTGCATCCTAAAAAATCTATCACGTTAACAATTAAGTAGCTACGTATTAGACATGTGCAAAACAGTGCACTACGAAGTGATGTGATATGTCATTACATTTCGCTCCGAGTAATATTACATTACACCATCACTTCAAACATCACGCGTGATGTTATGATGTAGCGCCATGCGATAGCACACCATCGCGCGTTCTAATGTAATGCAATGTTCTAGTGTAATAAGAAGGGGCATAACAGTCCCTACAATATTTTTTGTATGAGGTTTGAAATGTCATAGAAGTTCGTCACTTTGCGTTAGATGTCACTGTTTGCAATTTAAATAAAAGATTATTATATATATAGACAAACCGTGCAAACGGTTTTGCGGGGCATAGATTTATTATATATATTGAAATAAAAATTGTAATAGTAATAAATAAATAAATAAATATCCTACGGATTCTAAAGCATTTTTTAACTGTGGTGGAATAGTTACACGTTTCGCCGTACGCAGAAAAGTACGATATTTAATAATAATTCATAAATTAATATTAAAAAAAAGACTTATTAATAAGTATCAATAATTATTAAAAAAATTATGTTGTAGTGATTAACGATGTTTTCTCTTATTTAAAGCAATATTAATTAAGTAATTCGTATTCTTCAACATGTGAACTGAAACGTTTAGCCGCCATAAAAATCTGCATGACACGAGTCGACTGTCAATCTGTCAGACTCTTTTAAACTCCGTCGTTTCTCTCGGTGCTGTTACTGTGCTCCGTTGTGATTTGATGAATTTTACGATAACTTGCCTATCTCTGAGTGGGTCGAAATCTTTGTGGGTTTTAGGAAGTTTCACAAAAAGTAGTCTGTCTGTCGCACGTAAATAGTCCTGAGCCTGGTGACGTTTCCTCGCGAGTGAAGAGATCGGATTGAGTCCCGGTCATCGCGATCGGGCTATGAAAGTGAAGTGAATAGAAGTGGCCTCTGTTCTACCATACTCCAACGTTGTTTACGTTTGTACCAGGTTGGACTTGGACGAAGACATAATGATGAAGATGTTAGCATAAAATTAATAATAAAGAAAGCATAATAAAGAAATCAGCCAAACGCTAAATGGTTTTTTTTAAGAATCCCACTTTTTTCTCGAAGCAGATTCCAAAAGTGAATAATGGAAATTCCATGGAAATTAAACTTAAAAAAAAGCTTGAACTGCCGCGCTCGCTGTCGCGTAGGCGTAGTAACGTCGCATACGTTAGAAGGCGCTGGCATCGCGATTTTGGACTGTAAGTCCTCAACATATATAATAAGTACTCTGTGGTAATAAGACATGTTTGAACATAGTAACATAGCACGAGCGAATACGAATGTTGTCCGCGTTCATTATAATGATCATACTGATTAATGGGAAGCAGTACAGCATAGTATGATAATGTGATTTCTAATTATCTATACTTATAAAAACAAAGTCGCCCGCCCGTCAGTCTGCTCTATCTGTCGTTCGCGATTTAAAACTCAGTAAAATGCTAATTTAGCAACAAGAGACTTCTTTATATCAACTTTTTCACACTACATGAGATGTACCACTTATATAAGAGGATATGTGTTTAGTCTTATGTACTGTGTGTGAGTGTTATTTTTCGCACTCACCCATCACAAAACTCCATATCGTGATCACATTCCTTATAAAAAAAAAATACACACTGTTAATAACACATACCAATAAGATAAAATAATGAATCTAGTACTAATAAGATTGTATCCGACAGTTTCGAGGGCATTTTTTCAGAAGATTTACATATATATAGCAATTGAGTTATTTATCATGGCTTATATATATGTATTTACGTAACGAATTGTACTATTAAAACAATAGATATTGTGCAAAGTTTTTGGATACCTTTACATAATGTGGACGGTCTGCGATAAAATAAATCCGGGACCATTCATTTTTTCCGGTAGAGCTCGTGGTCCGTGTGGGGTGTGAGGGTAGGCAACGGGAATTTAGGGGGCCACGGTATCTGGATAGCGGCGATCAGCAGAGTGTAGTTTCATAAAGATATTACGCGAATTTGACCACACAGGAAGTGTATGCTCCTCATGCAGTAAGAAATCGCGAGAGTTCCGGGGTGTCCTCATTGGTGCTACATAACAGATTTCAGGAACTTTATTTAGGGAAACCCTGTGTTTATAGTTAATAGGCATTTGAACATCATTTTGCGAGTTCCGATTGCTAACGATGGTGAGTGACGTTAACAGCGCAGGCGGATAACGCGGAGTCTTGTTCTCGCGACTAGGCTAGCTACAGCCCAGTTCACGTTGTCACATTTCGATACTACGTTTAAGAATTAAGTTGTACAGGCACAAATATTACTCAATCTCGTGGGAGGTGGATACCACTTCAGGTATGGGGAACTCACTCGGAATTAATCGCGCGTATAGCTCTATATACTTCTCTATTTAAATATCTTCATATATATATAGCCTGAACACTTAGGTAAAATAGGATCGACGCAGTCTAAAATAGGTTTTAAGAAACTTAATAACACCGGCGGCTAAGTTTGGCCGACGCTGGTACGGTCTTCGGCCCAACGATAGTAAAGGGTATTATACAGGTTCTTGAAAATCTAATATATAACCGACAGCCCCACGCTTTATCTATTTATAGTCGGATAAGGAGCTATAACCGTACATTTCTCATTTATTCATCGCTCTCTATTAGCTCGCTTGAAACATTATACTTGCTTGAGATAGGGCGAACAACTAGTTCTTAGCATTTGATTGTATTGTTGTAGCAAATTCTCAATTACCTCCACAGAGGTCATGTGACTTCACGAGATTTCTATGAATTGTATTTACATATACCGATGTCTAGTTATTTATAAGAGACCAACACTCTATCTACATGTCAAATTACACCCGGCTGGGTGGGTGTGGGAACATCCACATTAAGGAACCACCGCCAGTGGTATAGTTAACAGTTTTGATTGTTAGGGTCTGTAAAAGTAAAGATTAAATCTGATGCTTAAACTTCACTTTCAGGACTGGACAGTTCACCGTCTTATAAGAATCTTTGATGTTCAAGTGGATTGTGAGCGGGAGCGCGTCGATTCCTATATGAAAGCAAGCAGAGAGAGAGCAGGACACACAGACGATGACACAGAAAACGTTTAAACACTTTATTAGTAAATAATATTTAAACTGTCATCTTACTTGTATCACAGGTTGTTACTGATTTGTGAGATGGATATTCATAGAGCCACATGTCGGTAGGCGAGTGCCTTTGGAGATTTCACACTATTCTAAACATGTTGAGTTCCTAGCAAATCACATTTGCTAAAAACAGTGACGGTCACACTCGAAAAGTTAACACTAATTGGACGTTTCTGCTCCGGTAGCATATATATCTATTATCTGGTGAACCACCATACCAAAATTAATGTTACACTAACGAGTACTTATGTTATATTGCTTAATTGCTCTTAGATAACACGCGAATCATGTACGACACAGATAAACGTGGTTACTTAATTAGATAAGTTTATCCAATAGAAGTGATCATAGTAATAGGTATATCGTGAAGGGCACACAGAGTGCGTTAGTTATAACGCAAACCACAAGATTTCCTGGCGTTAATATTGCTTAAATAGATGGGTTTTCGGGAATTGTCAAACCAAAACCGCGAAATTTTAATGACAAACAGGAGCCAACAGGGGCTCTTGTGTGTAAAGAATATCTATGTAGCTATTCTGTGACGGATGATGTTCATGCGAAGACTTAGATGAGCTCTGTGCCTCCATATACCGTCGTCTCGAACAAGAGAGACCACAGTGGTCAAGGTCTGATGTTGTAATCCCTCGATTAAAGCTTCGCAGTGCTTCGGCACGACGAGGCTTCATGTCTTGCAGGACCCACGAGCTAACCATTTGTTCAGGCACACACCTCTCTGACCGGGTATGCCTCAGCCGGGGTGGCAGACGCGTGCACGCCTGTGGATCACACGCCGAGTTACCGCATTTGAAACACAATTCTGTGCTCCTACAGTGTTTTCAAATAACAGTCTTTGCGGTTCATATGGTACACACTCTGTACATAACTACAAACTTTTTATAAAGCATTGGTCGTATAAATATTTTTTTTTATATGCAACATCACTGTATCTAGAATAATAATCAAGCTACACATACAGTGGTGATCCACAAGGGCTCATAATTATGCCCCTTTTTCCTTCAGTTGTTCGTCTTCGGTGGTCATCGGTCTTAATTAAAGGATTTTGGAGGTGGAAAACCATTTCGAAACTATTTTGGGAGGATAACTGATCAGAATTTATAATAGACATTGATCAGTTAAGAATAGAATAAGCAAACAGGCACACACACGTATCGAATGCAGTGGTAAGCAGTTTTGTGAGCCTACGCCGTAACTAAATTCTTTTTCTATTAAATATGACAGTAGTTGTAGATATGATACTGCACACTCCATTAACAATATACCGGGTGTGGTACTCTCTAGCGGATGCAAGGCTTAATAAAAGACTCGAGATCGAGATGAATTTCTCAAAACTGGATTATAATCGAGCCAACACTGTTTATAATTTTATCGTCTACGTGGGTTTAGTTACAGATATCAATATGCCGTGCATTGGCAGATAACGTTTACAGATTTCGGGACCATATAGTCAAAGCAGATACCCCACTGTAGAGAACAGTAATATCAGCTCTCAGTTGATGTTTCATGAACACTCTCGTTCTAGGACCAATAGCGAGTTTCATAATCGCGGTGGCTTCATTCACGACTTCGCTTAAGGACCAGTCGTACTTTTATATCTGGGTCTTATTAGCTCAACTCTTGTATGAAAGGGGATATTCTGAGAGGGGAGAGCAGTGGGGCGAGCAGGCCTGACTGTGGTTGGATGGATAACTCATTGTCTGGCAAGGGAAGGCTGGCCATCACAACCAATCGTCAGAATAACCCGGGTCCCTATTATTATTTTCAGAACACACAGTGCGGTACTATGGTTTTACTGACTAAAAACGGCGGCAGCGCAGGTGGGTAGAAATTGGACTTCTTTTTAACTATTATTACACCGAGGCATTGACCCACTACTTGTTACAAACTCTAGGTCTCTATAAGGATTTCGTGTTTGGCACTTTCTCTTTAACGCTGAGAAACTAGTCACCGAGCACGGGAAGGATTGTATGATCACACGCTCGGAGTTGAAGAATGAAAAAGAAAAAGGCTAGCTCGGTATCTCCGGGGCACTATTCTCACACAGTGTACTAACTTAGTTGAATTGAAGAATATATTAAAGACTAAATCTCCATAACTTTAAATATAAAACGCCACGAGAGCAGACAAAATTTTGCCGATGAATAAATAATAATTTCAAGTAATAAATGTTTGTGTTTTCTTCTATTTACACACATAACACAAATAAGAAGAAACACACCCAATTTTTTAATTATAATTTGTAAGTACTATGAGAACATTAAATATTATTTTCTTTCTACTTACAAATACGAGCTATTGTGACTTAGTTGTTTCTGAAGATTTTTTTAAGAATACACCCAAATGTACAAGGGCAAAGCAGAAGTCGTGCGTTAACTGTACCTACGACTTATTACGACATGGACAATTCATTGTCAAAGTTGTCCTTGCATAGCAGTCTCGATCGCGGCCAATAAATGTACGCACTAGGGGACACAAAGGACTCAATTTTAGAGGTCTAGGTTGTTATGGATCTTAGTTAAGGGTGGATACAGTGAATAGAGTGACATGCTAATATATTTATAAATTAGTCGCTCTAGTTATATATCGTATTAAATATGAAGACGACCCACTGAAGAAAGCCTTTAACGGCAGTTTCCCCCGTCGAGATTAAAAACTTTAAAAAAACTGTGAACACCTTAGGGCGAGTCAAACTTTTGGGTCTAAAAAGCCGGGCAACAGAATAAATAAAATTAATAATAATTCTATGCAATAAAACATCAAAGAAATTGACGTCTGTCTTTGGAGAAGAGAGTGGTTTTTAACGTATTTTTGAACTAAACACATTATTGAAATCTACAAGAAACTCTTCTATATTGATAGATTTCACTAATAGGTGAATAATAATGGAAAAAAAATTATATCAGTTCCATTGGTATGGAGAGGCCCCCTCTAATTATCTATTAGGTTAATTAAATCGTAAAGCGGGTCAATTATTAAATACATTCCACCTACCGATGAACTATTAGTCTAATAGTCGATTTAAGTTGGGTGGACATTTTACGGACAGACAGACAACAGGACAGAAAACAGACAGACAGACAGACAGACAGTGATAATTTATTAAGGCGTGCCATGTCGGCTTACGGAAACCCTAAATAAAAAAGCCTTAATTGTTTCATGTTAAATTTACCATAGTAGCATCGACTGGGGCTCGGATAAAGCGCCGTGACGCCGCCCGACGGTAAACGAGCCGTTTTGTAAGTTTTGTTTTGGCGATAACTTCGAATAGTGGCGTTTTTTGATTACGCACTCGCTTAAAGCGATTTCCCGCGTCGAGAAGATGTGGGAAACCCCTTAATCCAATATGTTCTTACATATTTGTTAAATCAGTCAATTACAAAGTAGCTATTGATTACGCTCATCTTCATTTGCAGAGGGGCTTGAGCAAACGTAGCGAGTCTCTCCCGCTCCCCGCGCCGCCCTGCTCCATCTCGCCTGACAAAGTTAGCGACGTGACCGCAAATCAAGTCGCACCTGCGCAGCCGCGCCGCCTCGAAGCCGCGCCACGCCAATGCCGCGCACTCCGCGCCACCACGATACGCCACGCCGCGCCGGCATTGCGCGCATTTGTTTATGGAGCCCGTCATTGTAAAAAGCCGCATTTTGAAGAAATGCTGCGAAATACAACCGAGCGAATTTGTAAAATTAAACGGTTAAATAAGCAACACCTGAAACGGCCGAGCCAATTAATTCGGGCTGAAAGGATTATTGTAACAAGCGAACAATTTAATCCAACAAGTACGAGTCAATATTTTCGCAATGTACTGACAATTATTTATATTAACGTAGACAAGCGGTCCGTCCAAAGGATCTTCGAGGATAATCCAGTGCGATGTGTCCACTTTATCTATTTAATTCACCGTCCCCCTCCTCTCCGTCCGCCCCGCAACCCCGCACCCCGCGCCCCTCGCCTCGCCCCTCGCCCCGCAGCTACTGTCCGCAATTTATTCGGACAAACATATTTCGGCGCTCGCGTAAAAACTACGCGCATGTGTGCACACAGTTCGGCGCCGGCGTCACCTCGGGTCGCGCCGCCGTCCCTCCTAATAGAATCACTTGGCGAGTTATGTTTTTGTTACGCATGCGAGAGATACCTCCACTGATTATTGGAGCCGGACGGCGCA
>NWSH02000612.1:141010-155349 GCA_002382865.2 Heliothis virescens | reverse complement strand
AGTAGCCGTAGTCGTATGCCACTATGTTATTGATTTAGGGATGTTACTTTTCACTAAAGGCCAGGCGTCAGCTCTCAATAGGCTCATCTAAAAATGGTTGAACGGTTGAGATTGACGGAGTATTTTAAATAACACAGTGTGTTGTTTTGTTAGTATTGGTGGCATACGACTACGGCTACTATCTTAACATCCTTATGATTAGTATTTTATGTAACACATTAATGCATATTATCTTGTTTTTTGCTTTTTAGAGCGCGATATTTCAGTAGTCGGGTTTTAGTTTTTGAACTTATTTTTTATATAGTAATATTTTAATTACTTCAGATTCTGACCAATAGGTAACTTTAGCTAACCAGTTATTTTCCCGAGGTTTCACTCGCGTCCCGTGGGAAATACTGCCCGTTCCCGAATGAAATACATATAGCCTATATTACTCGGGAATAATGTAGCTTTCCAGCAGTGAAATTGCTTCAGTAGTTTCTGAGCCTTTAAGTTATAAACAAACCAAAAACGTTTCTTCTTTAGGTTATTAGCATAGATTAGAATAGAAGTACAAATTATTATACTAGTATAGACTTCTGCTACCGGTTTCATTCACTTCCCGAGAAAACTGTTTCCTACGCCCTGATAAAAAGTAGTTTGTATGTTACTATGATATACAAGCTATACGATCCGTTCAGCTGTTTCCGCGTGAAAGAGTGACATCATCCTCACAAATTTACGCATTTATAATACTAGATTCCGCCAGCGCCTGCCAAGATAACACTTCCCGTACCCGAAGGCTAAGTTTTAGCCTCTAACTTATATTATTGTAATTATCGACGCGACGGTCCCCGTGTTAATCATTGAAACTGCAAAAGTCGCACTTTTGTGTGAGTACTGAACTGTTGCTATGAGAGTTGAACTCGAGCGGCGACTTCACAATCTATCCAATCATAAAAATCTAATGAGTCAGTAGTCACATAGCGCGACCTGTGCACGGGGTCTCGCGGGTTCGATTCCCGGGTCTGCCCGAAATCGCATGGCAAAACTTCTTATTTTGTGGTAACATAGCATTATACTGCGGAAACCTTTTTGTAGTTAACAAGGTAAGCACCTTACGGAAGTGCGAGCCTCATCGATCTGTGGGGACGATACAATTACAAAGTAAAGTTTATTCACCAAAACAGTGCATGTTATTGTTGGAGAAATATTTTGTTAACATTATAAGGAGCTCGACTCGCACTTGCGCTATTATTGTTACTGTTGATATTGTACCAAAATAAGTAAGGTTTACCGTTCAGTAAACAGGTACATAGCACGTACCCCCCGCACCGGCGCCCGTCCCGGGCAGCGCCCCGGGCAGCGCGTCACGCCGACAAGTTTAGACAACCGCCGATACAATGCCATACAATAAGTTAGCGAATGTGCAAACTCTCACGAGATACACTTCACACTTTCTAATAAAGAGGTAACAATTTTTGATTGTTTTTTTTTATACCCTAAAAGCTCCAAAATTACTGAATCGATTTGAAAAACGTGCTGCACCCGGGGGAACTGTTTGTTATGAGCCTTCATTACGTTGCGAACCGGTCATGCGAGTTTTCCTCGCGCTCTTGAGGACACCTCGCGCTACTTGTTACGCAGTAAATTGATATATCCGATACTTTTTGTGCGTAGCTCGTTATGTGCCTCCGCCAAGTGTCGCACTCGCACTGCCTCGAACTGATTCTCATAAGGTTTACGTACAAAGAAAGAGTGGAATGAGGAGTACTTAGGTGTTTAATGTACACCCCAGCAAAGCCGGGACGAGTGGCTAGCTATGTAATAAGTTTAAGTTTAAGCGGCACCTGACGAGGTTGTAACCTCTTGATAGTAATGAGGTGTTTTGTAAAGGCACTGCGCCCACTGCGCCGGCCGACAAATGAAATTGTTATGAGGGCAGCGCGCCGCTCCACGGAATTGCTTTAACTTTTTGCGAGCGAAACGACGGCCGTGTAATTACATTTGGTTCCGTACAAATAGTGTTGTTAGTTAATTCAGCAAGTTGTCGCGAGCAGAGCCGCGGCGCGAGCCGCTACCTGCCGCATGAATTATGCACGGCGTTAGCGCGGCTCTCTCAAAAGGTTAAAATTAATTAAACTTGCAAATTAAATTAAGGACGGGAGCGGGTCGCGCACTCACGCACTCGCGGCTCACAGAACCTTATTGTACGAACTGCTGCTAATTTGATCATGGACTCTGCACTCGCTCACGCTCACGTCACGCGTTGACTACAAGTGTAAACGCTCTCTGAGAAATGAATCGTTGCACAACACAAGCCAATCAACTCATATTTATGCGTGTTCCGCATCCCCTTACCTCAATTCCGTACTACACGAAATCAAGAAATAACTCCTCTGCCGCTCTGTGTGCCTGAAGTGCGACTTGTTTGTCACACCTTGAGACTGAGTGTGTACAGTACTGCACCCTGCAGGCAATAGAGCCGACAGTATCGAGCTGGACAGGCTGACTGACATTGCTATATAAGGGAGACAGCGCGCGCGTGTGCGTGTGTGTGTGCGTGTGGCGCTGCGCCCGCCGTCTGATTAATTCGCCGGGCGCCATTGTTCGCGCTCGGCGCTCGCATCGCCGTGTTTATAAATTGCCCCTCGTTGTTGCCATCAAATGGAATTGTGGCCTATTTACCCACACAATGTACAGCCGGCCGCGGCCTGCGTTACCATCACCGGCTTGCCATATAACACGGCTCATAGTCACGAGTCCGCATCTCGTTCGCGCTCACACCTCCCGTACATTCATACCATGTCGAGTTTATCTTATCGTGTGGCTTTACTTTTCTTACAATTCTTTAAAACATTAAACCCGCGACCTAGTTCAGCTGCCGTGACTTGCAACCACTGACACTTGGCACGGTCAACCAAATTTTTATTGTACAGCTTATGACTGTACAATAAAAAATACCACCGTTTAACAGACATTCCATGCAAAAGTTACAATCTTTACGGCACCCTTATATTGTTGTTATATGTTTCGTGTATTTGATTAGTATCACGCGTACACTACTGCGCTTGTGTGCGAGGACTGACGGCAACAGTGCGATGAGTGACGAGATGATGTTCACGAACGTGCTCCGCGTGCCTCTCTCATTAACATAATAAATTGTCAAACAAGCTGAATTAGAGTAATCGTATTGTCGAACATAACGTAGTCGACTTAACCATAACTCAATTAACAGAAGTAGAAGCGCCCCCCGCGAGCGCAAACACCTACGTGTAGCTACCAGACGCCATTGTAGCGTCAACCTGTTGCTGCTGACAGGTGACAGGTGACAGCTGACAGGTGATAGCTGACAGGTGAGTGCACTCATCACACTCACTCTGCTGCTGGTACAGCGCGCTCCTACTTACTGCTGCCGTCAGCGAATTCACCGCGGCGCGCATTGGAACTACTTTGCGCGCCCAGATAAAATAACTATAGCCTTTGCCCATAAATCCACTATTTCTCACAATTAATAAATTTTCCAAATCAGTGGTGTCAATCAGTTCTCAGGACTAGTACCTTCAAGCGAACCAACTAACAGAACTCTTCAGCTTTATAATGTTATATGTAGTTACCTTACATCAACGACATTATACGTCGCGCTCTTGTTGCCGTCGGAGCCTGTATAATATATAACATATGGAATGCTAATAAAGAATTGAGTATTGGAGTACCAGCTGAACTAGAACTAAATGGCTTGGCACGCGACGACGGTAAGAGACCAGACGGCATGACGTTATTCTCTTGGAAGATGGGTAGGCCTTTAGTGTGGGACGCAACTTGCGTCGATACTCTTGCGCCATCCCATCTTGCAAAGTTCTGTATGTTGTGCTGCTGCTGCCGCTGCGGCTGCGGAGAACCTCAAACGGTGAAAATATAGTGGCCTTGTTGGAAACTATACTTTCGAACCATTTGGCGTTGAAACCCTCGGGTCATGGGGTCCGAATGCTCACATTATATTTAAAGAACTTTCTAGGTCTCGTTCAAACCAATTTTGGTTGATAGTTTTTATTAAGATCTATAACATATTTTATTTTTGATTTTTCACTTTGGTAGTTTAGAAATTACAGGGAGGGGGGCACACATTTTAACACTTTGAAATGATTGGCTTTGAGAAAAAATGGTTTTAGAAACCTCAATCTCATTTTTAAAGATCTATCTATTGATACTCCACAAGTACAGGTTAGATGAAACTAAAAAAAATAATATATACAAGGTGTCTCAAAAGTAAGTTCACATTTGCTTATTTTATTACGCGAAAGCAACTATTCTGAGGGGCGCGGGGGTTATGTCAGTCGGTAGTCTGGCTCTTGGGAATTTAGTCGCTATGGAGCGTTTCTCTGGTGCGGACCGTGCGTTGTGCGTACGTGAGTTTTACAAAAACGGTAATTCAGCGACTGTAGCGCGTAGAAAATTCTGCAGTATTCGACATATTTGTCACTTAAATGATGCGCCTAGCACTCGCATCATTGCAAAATGGGTTAAGAAGTTTGAAGAGACTGGGTCAACCCTGGAGAAACCAAAATCTGGGCGGCCAAGAACATCAAGAACAGCCGAAAACGTGGACAGTGTTACTCAGTCTATTCGAGATGATCCAAACCTCTCGATTCGGAAGCGTGCTGTTGCTTTAAATGTGCACAGATCTTCATTATGCCGCATTTTACACAAGGATTTAAAGCTGCCCCCGTACAAAATTCAGTTAGTGCAAGAACTGAAGCCTCAAGATGCTGGTCAGAGTCTTGCCTTTGTAAATCAGATGATTGAGCGCAATCTCCAGGCGAGGTGACATAAATTGGCCTCCACGGAGTCCCGATTTAACGCCTATGGATTTTTTCCAGTGGGGTTATGTCAAATCAAAAGTTTACGCTAATAAACCGACTTCCCTGGCACAATTAAAAGAAAATATCCGTCAAGAAATGGCAGCCATCACGGAGACTACCTGCCGAGCTGTCATAGGCAATTTTAGAGCCCGACTAAATGAATGTCGAGAGCGCAACGGTTTACATTTGGACGATGTTATTTTTAAAAAATAAATTCCCAAACAGTGTACTTCAATATAAAATAAAAAAAATTTCAATAAAGCTAAGACTTTTAAAAAAAGATTTAAATGTGAACTTTCTTTTGAGACACCTTGTACTAACTTCTGCCAGCGACTTCGTTCGCAGATCATGTCGTTTATGCNTTTTCTTCTTTTCGAAATGGAACATTAACATAATTGAAAAAATACGCAACAACAGTTTCATTTTCAGGAATATTTTTTTATAATATAGCATAGCAAATAGTTTAAAATATAACGCACTAGCTCTATTGTTTATCATAATTAGGTGTCCACTCAGGTAAAAAAATGCAACCCTTTTCGCCCACCTGTGTGCTTCGAATTTGAAATAAATATTGTTGTCATAAATAGTAAACAAATTATATTTGTTAAGTATCTTTTGATAATGTTCTTATTTTTGATACATTTTATTCAAATTGTAATTAGATAAAATATATTTATTCAACATTGCACAAAATTTCAAATAAACTGCTGTCACATTATGTACTAGCTTCTGCCAGCGACTTCGTTCGCGGATCATGTCGCTTATGCAGCGATAACGGGTCGTCATAATCAAAGATCTGAAAAGTCGAACTGCTAAACTATCGGGAGTTACACGTATTATTGTGAGTCAACCATAAAAGATAGACATATGCTGTCCTTGGATATTTTTTATACAATTTTAAGGAGAACATTTCCGTCATACATAATTTCTATGTAGCTTTAACCATTAGTTATTAGTTTAACCTTAGTTATAATACGTCAAATATAATAATATATACTTAAATACGTATTCCACATTTTTGTACTTTGATGACCCGAAACACAGGTTTAATTAAACCTAGTTCGGGTGGTCCCGATCATAGATTGTGAACGTATTTTTCGCATATATTATGTATTAATTTAGATTAAGTTAACTCCTATGTTTGTTATTATTAAGCCTTTTTAATACAATTTCAACTTAGCAATTTGTATTCTTATATGTGATCTATGTTTTTAATAAATTTTATTTTATTAAAATTTTTAGGGTTCCGTAGCCGAATGGCAAAAAACGGAACCCTTATAGATTCGTCATGTCTGTCTGTCTGTCTGTCTGTCTGTCTGTCTGTCGGTCTGTCTGTCTGTCCGTCCGTCCGTATGTCACAGCCACTTTATTCCGAAACTATCAGGACTACACAGTTAAAACTTGGCAGGTAGATGTATTATATTAACCGCTTTACGATTTTTGTACAAGAATAANTATTTAAGCGGCGGCCATCTTGGATTTTGATTTTGTATACTGCACTGTATTCTACTTAAAAAGCCCTTTCATTTGATATCCATAATCCATATTGATGGGATTAAAAAAGTAAGTTGTCCGCCATACTGTAGCGGCGGCCATCTTGGATTTTGATTTTGTGTACTGCACTGTATTATACTTATCAAGCCCTTTCATTTGATACCCATATTGATAAGATTGAAAAAAACTAAGTTGTCCGCCATCTTGTAGCGGCGGCCATCTTGGATTCACAATAATATTGAATATGGATTATTGTATTGTCACCAGAATCAAAGGCGTATACCAAATTTCAGATCAATCGGTTAACGGGAAGAGGGTTAAATTTCAATTACAAGATTTGACCCAAACAAACAAACACCCTGACCTAAATAAAACCGGAGGTTCTCAATTCTTATTTTTTTTTTATGTATGTTAATCCATATCTCCGGCAGTTATAGACCGATTTGAGAAATTCTTCTTTCTTTGTGTTTGAAAGAGTACGATGTCAGTGTGGTCCCATGGTAAGGAGACCAGGATCTGATGATGGGATCCTGGAGAAATTGAGAGAACTCTTCAAAATGTCAATAATCTCACGTTTCTACAAAAAGAAGTGAAATCCCACCAAAAACATACTGTAAAAAACTAGCCAAGTCTATGGAACTGCTTGTTTAACTCTAAAAAGTAATGAAATCTAGACAAAGTCGTGCTGAGTCTTAGTTTCTTTACTGTGATTTCTTTACTATAACAGTTAATGTTATATAACTGGCCATTGACTTTACCCATTTACTAATAAAGAATGTTCAACGGCCAGCATACGGTTTTTTACGTCGATGATACTATCACGGGACCGACTGTCACTGTGGGTGGGTATGGGTATTAAAGATATTATAGTTTTAGACCCGGAAACTGAAAAGCATAAAATAAAAAAAAGTTTTTCAAAAAAACAAAACCGACTTCACAAAAAAAAACACTGAAAGAGATAAAATAAAACTTTTCACATGGCTCTAGAAGTCGGTGGCAAAATAAACACAGTCAACAGACCTGCAGACACCGACTTCTCGAGCCATGTGAAAAGTTTTATTTTATCTCTTTCAGTGTTTTTTTTGTAAAGTCGGCTTTGTTTTTTATATTTTTAAATGTTTTGTTTCTTTTTTTTATGTTTTATGAAATATTTAAAAATGTAAATGTATGTGAAATAAATGAATCAAAAAAATAAATCTGTAGACAGGTCAATTCTGTACATGAAATATGTTTTCAAAATAACTATTAGGGATCAATACTGATGCCAAAAATGCAATCAGTAGATTTTTTTCTGTCTGTCTGTATAACCGTTATAGAATCAAAAACTACTCGACGGATTTTAACGAAACTTGGTACAATTATTCTTCATACTCCTGAAATGGTTATAGTGTACTTTTCATCACGCTACAATCAATAGGAGCAGAGCAGCGAAGGGAAAATTCTTTGATTTTGACGACCCATTGTCGCTGGCATAAGCGACATGATTTGCGAACGAAGTCGCTGGCAGAAGCTAGTAAAATATAAGTTTGAGTGCCAAGTATGTATGATATGTGAAATATATAATAAAAGTTCAATTTACGACAACTCAGCGGCGGGAGGCAGGTAGGTACTTACGAGTTGTACATCGGCGACGGGCCGCGCGGCGACACTCACGCCGCACGTAATTTCCGCAAGTCGCGCGCACGCCGCCGCTGGCACCTTTCCAGTGGCCAAGAAATTTTGCTCAAAACACCAAGGGCTCGAAGATACTATGCCTCTTATACTCCAACGATGAGACACTAGCTACTATCAAATTGGTTATTTCTTAAAGCCAGTTCTATGTAGTGTGGGCATCTAAAGAAAAGCAAAGCTAGTGCCGATCAGGAAACACTAGCGCGTTGGGCTCGGCATCGGTTAGATAATGCTAGAGCCCTCTTGTTAACACGGTCTATTACATATTTAAGAGCAATCATTAGCGAAGAAAGCTTACCTGGTTCCAGCGAGGCATGAGCGTGGCCGGCCCAGTAGCTGCACCGCGGGCACCAGGACACCGCTCGCAGCAGGCAGCTCGCGCGATCCCCGACCGACATACTGTGCCCGCCCGGCCCCCCCGCCTCCCCACACCCCCGCTCCCCCGCACCAACCAATAAAAACCCCTGTTTATCTGGCACTTATGCCGTACCTATGCCTTTATGAAATGTTTGCTGAGCGCATCCACATCGTTTGTTTTAATATCGAATTCCGCGACTTGAGCTAAACCAGGTATTTGGGGAATAAAAATAAAAACGAGTGATGTATTTTCTACTCACCACAAACCTTCTTTTGTTAAATGTTATGATAAAAAACCGGCCAAGTGCGAGTCGGACTCGCACACGAAGGGTTCCGTTCCATTATCTATGAAAAATAAACGTACCTATTGCCTAAAATTAGCCAAAACACAAACTTTTCTTGACAACAAAAAATAACTTTGTTTTTCATACAAATATATGAATAACAAAGTTATAATTTGCGGTTACTTAAAAAGTCCTATATCTCAAAAACTACTGATTGTATCTTGTTCAAACCAATTTTGGTTGATAGTTTTTGTTAAGATCTATAACATATATTTTTTTTAGATTTTTCATTCTGGTAGTTTAGAAATTACAGGGGGGGGGACACAAATTTTAGCACTTTGAAAGTGTATTACTTTGAAATGATTGACTTTGAGAAAAAATGGTTTTAGAAACCTCAATCTCATTTTTAAAGACCTATCTATAGATACCCCACAAGAATAGGTTTGATGAAAAAAAATAATTTTATTTTCAGTTCCATGTATGGAGAGCCCCCCTCTAATATTATTATTTTTTTATTTTTGTATAAAAATCGTAAAGCGGTCAATATAATACATCCACCTACCGAGTTTGAACTATGTAGTCTTAATAGTTTCGGAATAAAGTGGCTGTGACATACGGACAGACAGACAGACAGACAGACAGACAAACAGACAGACATGATGAATCTATAAGGGTTCCGTTTTTTGCCATTCGGCTACGGAACCCTAAAAAGGGCAGGTAATTGGTGTGACGTTTAAATAAGTTAGAATTAGTATTAAGGCCCGGTTTCACCAAAGTTAGATAAGTTTTATACCAAAACTAATGATGACATTTATTTTGGGTGGTTAAACAAAATCTAATGTGTCCGGGTGCTCTAAAGTTCGGAGCTCCGGCTGGCAGCGATACCGCTATCGAGCGCGCGCCGCCTCGCCCTGCGCCTACGCCGCGCCGGCTTACATTACACGAGGTGTAGGCAAACAAAAGCGATTATGCTAAATAAAATTCTGTCATTTTAAAAGTAAGTCACTGTTAACATTCTGCGAAACAATAATATGCTAAATGTTTTTATGCCTTTAAAAAGAAGAATATGCCAAGTGTGTTATGCCAAATGAAATTCGGAGTACCTATCAAGATTTTGCTAGACTGTTCACTGCTCATTGTTTTATAAGATAAATTCCTGTTTAAAAAGTAGGTAACAGGGTTAGTAAATTCTGTGGCGGTGGAGGACTTTGTTTTACAGTATCCTTATGTCGATACTTAATTAGTGATTTATAGCGTGCAATTCTGCAATTGCTGATTGCCGAATTCGGGTAAGAACTGCGCGTGACATTAGACTGTGACCGCGGCGGGGTGCGGGTGCGGGGGCGCGGGAGGGGGTGACATGTCGCTGTGGCCGGCGACAGACGCCGCGCTCTTTGAGCCGCTCAAGTGGCGCGTGAAATTATCTAAATATCGCGGCTCCCGGCGAGCAGCACCCGCCCCCCGCCCGCGCCCCGCGCACACCCCCGCCCGCGCCCCGGCACACTTCAGCCGTTAAATTGGCCGTCCTCGCTCCACGACGTTACGCGTTGCCATAATAATTTTGATCGGCTTACACCTAGTTAATTCAATCGGCGGCGAGCGTTGGTCACAGCACACTATATGTCATCTACATCATCGGAATTCTGAACTCTTTCTCATTAAAAAAAAAGGGAAACTAAAGCTTTTTGCCGCAGCTGTAACTAACAAACAGACGCTGTTTTAAATGAGTAAATAATAACAATTAGTTAAGCAGAGCGCGTGACACACTGACACACTGGAGGTGTTGTCGCCGCTCGGCACAGCACCGCACGGAACGGCACCGCGCCGCGCCGCACCGGCCAACGAGCGCGCTCATTAAATCATCTCGCTCTAATAACCCGCCGCGCGCCGCGCAGCCTCACATATTTATTATTATGTAGCATACAATTTATTATAGCGCCAACCAAACAATATCACAATTACAATAAGTATTTATGTATAATAACTTAACCAAAAATATTATCATGTATGTACTTAAAATGTTAATGGAATGGGCACTGTAGACTTTAAAAAAACTTTTCTCACAATGTACAATGTCCACCTTCACCTTATAGTTCGACGTTTCCTAATGTAAAAGCCAGCCAAGAGCGTGTCGGGTTACGCTCAATGTAAGGTTTTGTAGTTTTCCTTCCAAATGTAAATATGTTGGATTTTAGATGGTAATGTTGTATTGCGATTTCAATCATTCCTTTTTTTATTTGAAAGAAAATACGTTCAGAATAATGAAATATGTAAGTTGTGTAAAAAAAGTATATTCATAGTTAAATTACAATCTTAGTTCAGTTTTTTTTTCCAAAACTTATGAACCCATCCCTATTTTTCTACAAAGTTTGTATAAAGTTCTACTTTTGAGATTTTTTATATATTCTAAACTTATGGTTTAAAAGTTCGAGGAACCCGCATTTTTTTCAAGTTTTGGTCAATTAAATTTCCAAAAATATTAACATAATCAAAAAAATAATTAACTAATTTAAAAATAGCTATCCGACGATATATCACACGTTAGGGTTTGAATGACACAAAAAACAATCCCCACTTTACGTGTAGGGCAGGCACCCTATTAAAACATTTTTTCCACTTTTCATTTCTGCACTTTGTCGGAGTGATTGATATACATTTTGGTACTAAAGAGCTTTACAGCGCTAACGGTCACTGAGATTATCCGTGGACGAACGGACAGACATAGCGAAACTAAAACGGTTTTTAGTATACTACGAAATCCTAAAAAAACAATTTAACTTTACATAATATTTTCAGTGGCTTTTCCCGCGTCCTTGGGAAACTTTTTCCCGTACCCGGATAAAATATAGCCCATATTACTCAGGAATAGTGTAGCTTTATGAAAGTGAAAGAATTTTTCCAATCGGTTCATCAGTTTTGGAGCCTTTCGGGTACAAACAAATTAAAAAATATATATAAATTAAATATAATATGTATAGTATAGACTTGTTTCCACAGACGGTTTCACCTGCGTCTCGAGGGAACTTTTCCCTTAAGGGGTGCCCAGTACCCAGGCGTGTTTAGTGATATTTTGGTTGTAATCTTATTATTATAATGAGGAAAGGTACAGTTGAGATTATAATATGAATGTGAGTGCAACAAATATATGTGAGTGTCATTGTAAGCAGAGAGGCGACGGAGGCGACAGGCGGCGCGCTGCACTCGGCGTGTCGGCGCGTGCCGTGCGCGCCGCTGATTGCTAACGCGATGTGTCAACCGGCGCCCCTCCCCCTCCCGCGCACCCCGCCCCACACCCGCACCCTCGCCTGCTGACAAACTGCACAAACACAACTCATATTTCCTTATGTGAACAAGTTACTCTTCAAATAGCTCATCTACATACAATTCACTGTTACATTGAAGTCAAGTCATACTTAGCCCGCGCGCGCTTCCCGAGAGAAAGTATGTACTTCCCGAACCCCGGATAAGCCTGTATAAAGCCTATGTCACTCAAAGATAGTGTAGCTTTCCAACACTGACAGAATTTTTCAAATTGGAGAGCAGTGTCAGAGCTTTTAACTTTTAACAGATACAAACAAAAAAATATCCTCTTTAAAATTTTAATATAAAGACCGAGATTGAGTGGTCGTTACATCATGATTAGTAGACCTTAGACTGGCTTCCATGAACGATGACGATGGGTTTTCTTTTTTTCCTATACCTAGATATACCCGGGAAGGCAAATCTATTAAAATTACAATCTAGCCACAAAAGCTAATGAGTAATTTAAATTTAACTTAACATGCTAAATCTATACATATAATAAAATCGTAAGCAGAGCTGTGTCTTTACATCTTCTATACACATACATACATACATATTACATATAATATATATACATATAATAAAATCGTAAGCAGAGCTGTGTCTTTACATTGAATATTTTTTCGAAAAAATGAGTGTTATGCATTATTTGTATGCTACTGAAGCCAAAACAATCGTTTTTTAAATTTTTGTCTGTTTGTCGGTTTGTCTGTTAGTCTGTTTGTCTGTTCGCGATGGAATCAAAAACGGCTGAACCGATTTGAAAAATTCTTTCACTGTTGGAAAGCTACACTATTCGCGGGTAACATAGGCTATATTTTATCCGGATGCGGCAAGTCGTTCCTACGGGACGCGAGTAAAACCGCGGTAATATGAAAGCTCACTGATTAATAATGAAATCTCGGAAATTATAACACCTACCAACTTGAAATTTGGCAAGTAGGTTCCTTATAGGGTGTAAAAATACTCTAAGAAACGAATTTTGGAAATTCCACCCCTAAGGGGTAAAAAAGGGGTTTAGTAGTTTGTATGGAAGTTCAATGATTTTTGAAGTAAGAGACATGAAATTTAGCAGATAGGTCCGTTTTAGGGTGTAAAAATTATTTAAGAATGTATTTTATGAAAATCTACCCCTAGGGGTGTAAATGGGGGTTGGGAGTTTGTATCAAAGTCCTATGTTTTTGCAGTAAGAGACATGAAATTTAGCAGATAGGTCCGTTCTAGGGTGTAAAAATTATTTAAGAATGTATTTTATGAAAATCTACCCCTAGGGGTGTAAAACGGGAGTTGGGAGTTTGTATCAAAGTCCTATGTTTTTGCAGTAAGAGAAATGAAATTTAGCAGATAGGTCCGTTATAGGGTGAAGACATTACCTACGAATATATATTTTATGAAAATCTACCCCTAGGGGTGTAAAACGGGGGTTGGGAGTTTGTATCAAAGTCCTATGTTTTTGCAGTAAGAGACATGAAATTTAGCAGATAGGTCCGTTATAGGGTGTAAAAATTATTTAAGAATGTATTTTATGAAAATCTACCCCTAGGGGTGTAAAACGGGGGTTGGGAGTTTGTATGAAAGTCCTATGTTTTTGCAGTAAGAGACATGAAATTTAGCAGATAGATCCGTTATAGGGTGAAGACATTAGCTAAGAACGGATTTTACGAATTGTGATGTAAAACGAGGGTTGTAATTTGTATGTAAATCCTATGTTTTTGAAGTATTAGTTTGTACAGGCTAATCTTCGGAACTACTTGATGGATTTGAATGATTCTTTTTTGTTGTGTAGGTATTAAGTCTGGACATCATGTAAGCTATAATTTATTCCGGAAATTTGAACACCTGATGCAGAATCGCAACAGACCAGCTATACTATAAGAGATACAAAAATTGAACTATATTCAAAATGTTCCACGTGATGAGCGTTTTCTGCTGGGATAATTAATGATTATGACGACCCGTTGTCGCTGGCATAAGCGACATGATCTGCGAACGAAGTCGCTGGCAGAAGCTAGTATATATGTTACGGTAAATATGAGCAATCGGTAATTATCTATAATTACCGGTAATTATAGATAATTACCAACGCACATGGTAAATGTAGTTAATTATTCACAATTACCGGTAATTATATAAAACTCCCGCACGACCGTGGTAAATGTTGAGAGAATACTCTCGTTAAGGATTGAAATCTAGGTGGTTTTTATAGAAAGACCCAATATGTCCTAAATCCGTTTGTCATTAAATATAACATTCAATAATAGACGTAAGACATAAAACCGTTTTCAATAAAAGTCCTAAATTTCAGTTGATTCTGAACTTGTAATTTTTTGGAGCAGGATGTTTTCTGTCACGGCTCCGGCGCTGCGGGGCTCCGGCGGTCCCACGCGAG
>NWSH02000612.1:83832-102676 GCA_002382865.2 Heliothis virescens | reverse complement strand
ATATATAGCGAGTATATAAGATATCAATATAAGTAAAAGATATAAATATATATTATTTATCTATAAAATGATGATTAATTAATTTATTGTCATCAGTGTTAATTTTTTGTTAAATGTTTTGAAAAGAATGGGTACATAAATAATATAAGAATATTAATTAAATGATAAAATGAAAAAAATTGAACTATGAATATTGTTATTTTTTATAGAATCATTACACTTAAGTTATATTATAAAAACAGTTTTAGGTTACAAATCCAGACTAGAATAAAGCTATATATCAGAATTGCTATGTTGAATTATTAACTAAAGATGTGTTTTATAAAAACAAATGTAAGGTCTTTTATTAAAGAAAACAAATGTTCCATAGTGTCAAAATTTGTTCAATTTGATTACATTTAAAATAATTAATACCTTTTAAAATTATTATGGTAATAACATTCTTCCAAACAATTTAACAAATAAATTACAAACAAATGATACAATAATATATGATCATAATTGATATATAATAGATAATAAATTTTATATATATTTCTTAATATATTGATGCTTAATATACTGAGCTATAAATAATAATCTATCCAAGATACTAAGTAAAGCCTAAGTCAAACTGGATCGCACTCACACCTACCAATATATTTAGCACGAGCCTGTTGTACATTGAACTAACTATGGTAGCTTAAACGTTAAAGAAGTCGAAATTTTGCATTATATACGCGGCGAGTTGAAGCAAAAAAGGTTATCCAATTGACACCCGTCTAGCATTGATAATCTATAAAACTGTGCGCATGCTACCTGCACAGTTATTTTAGCGTGAACATATACACTGATAAATAGCGTGTGCATAGTGTGTATAGCGCTGCGGCCGAATGGAATAGTCCACAGCGGTGATGACTTTAACGTGGTGACTGATACATTAACACGTAAACTTTATTGTAGTTCAAGAATATTTTTAGAAAATCAACATTAGTCGGAAAAAACCGAAAAGAAAGTGACGATAATGTATAACAAACGTGACTATGTAAGTGTCCGTTCCATGATGCGTTAGAACAACCTCGATGTAAAAACTATTACGTCCAATTAATCTGGGTCCTCTACGAAAACATTTAATCCAGTACAGGTTTCAAACTGGTCCAACTGTAAACATTATACAAATCGGACGCTAAGGAATTTTTTTACAATACGTCTGGTTGAAAGAGTGATAGAAAAGATACAAAACAATTAGTAATCATACGCGATAAGTCCGATGTGTAAATAATCCAATACATGAAACTAGAAAATAAACGGAGTCAAGAACGCGCGCACGGCAACATCGTCCACAATGCCACATTGTAATAATAGTCGCGAGCTACACTATGAGCATCGCGAATACTTCACTCAGCTTTAAGGAGTGAATAACATATAATCGAGATTATATAACGAGGTTTTAAACTGCTATGAACATACATATGAGTTTTAAGATTATAATAGTTAGTAGTAATGTATGTAGTTGGGTAGGATATATAAGTGCGTACTAATCTCAGTAACAGTTATAGTGAGCTTTGATCGTAACGTTCGTTTTATAGCGAAGAAAGTTTTGTAGCTAGGAGCTGCATTAGAAGTTGTTATATAACAAAAAACCAAACATTAGAATGTTAAAATTAGAGAATGGTAGTAAATCGAATTTTCATGAACTGATTTGCATATAAGTACAGGGAACATGTAAAGTCTTCCAGACAATTAATTCTAACTATTGAAACATTACCTCATGAGACTAATTCGCAAAAAAGATGATAACCTCCATAGACTTGCCATCACCACATACTCAGAGCATGCACGTACTCGAGTCAGTGCATCATGTGCACGGTGCCTGATGCACCGTGACGTCAAACATCATAAGCACATGCTATATGTCATAGTATTGTGGTTGCATCAGTTTAGCTGGGTGAAGATTGAGATTAGGTTCAAACTGCAAAAATTTCAAGAGCAGGTATTATAAGAAGTTCATCCAATGCCGAAGTGTGATTTTATTGCAACTCAGACAACACATTAATATAACACAACTGGCAACTTATTTTTGAAATTAAATAAAATTGAGACCTAAGACACGTTTACTGAAAGTGCTGAACTTAATAATCACGCGCATACGAATAATGAATCATAGAGCAAATCTGAAAGTTAGCATTAGCTAAATTAAAAATGGTTAGTATTATAAAAAGTATCAATCTTTTAACCACCCAATTTTCAAATTATAAGTAACAAGTAAATCACTATTCGTTTGTCCCATGTATTTGATAAATTGACAGCGACACTTCAGGCCTTAAATACAGCAGTAACAATAAAATTAGTCACGTTAGTTGGTTATCTTTACCACTGCAATTACTACATAAAAACAACTTACGACGAATATGAGTACTAACTATACTAACAGTGAAAATCACATGAAGAAACAAACCGGTAGTATACGAAACGGTATTTAAAATCTGGCACACTAGCTATGAGTAACGGTATTGGCTGGAGGAACCCCCCCGCGCGCGTATATCCTAGCCTCTACGATTTTCGTAGTGCACAAGACACAAGTTAAAACCATATAGCAGTAAATATATCTTCATATTGTCATACGCGAATAATGCAAGCACGATAGTTTAAAATTGGTTACGAGAATGATGGTATCGACAATAATTTGTTTGTTAAATGTGGAGTTACAGAACCCCCATAAAAAACTCCACATATTACGCTTCACTAAAGAGGATAAGGTTAAGCGCAACAAGTAGAACACAACAATAATTAAGATTACTGAGTCCGTCCGTGTACAGATGCTTTATTACACAAATAAAAGGCACTATCTAACATGCCGATAATTCGTCTCGTAGAATCTATCAAGAACGTTAATTTGTATGGTTCTTATTTAAACCTTAGAAATTAATGAAAAATTAATAGAATGGTCAATTCTTTAGAATTAATCAACATCGAATGCACACAACTGTTGTGTTCGAACGCGATTATGTCGGATGCAAAACCGTCAGCCGTGTAATTCAGTGAGAATAAAATAAAACGTGCTGCACTGGCAAATTTATACTGTATTTTTTCACACTTCATTGTACAACACTACAAATTCGTGCAGTCCGCTGCGTCAAGTACAAAGTCTAACTAACAGCTGTCGTAATTTTAAATTTCACATGTTACACTGTATATGTAGGCATATTATTTGTATGTCGACTGCTCATTTGTATGTATGTTTGAACGTGTATGTAGTATTAGTCCAATTTCATGTCCTCTACAGCCGAACGCTGGAAGGATTTATACTACTGTGTGTAATTCGTCTGATAGCGCGAGTGACACGGTACATAAAAAAAAAAAAAAAAATGGGATTTCGTACGCCATATTGTAGTGTAAAAATTGTTTTCCCAACCCATCAATGGGTGTATCAAAAATGAAGAGTTTAAATAACGATTCCAAAATATATATAGATTGCAGTTTAATCTCAAATGAAAAGAATTATAACGTCTACGAAACCAATAAGTAAAAAATATTAATACTTTTACACTCTCAGTTTTTGTACAAATGACAATATAACCAGAAGGAAAAGATTAAGATTAATAAATCCAAAGGGAAGGAATTTTTAGATGATTACCAGTAAGTTTTGGAGCTACGTTAAGTAGCATAATATGGTGTTAGGGTATGTCTTCTTCTTTAATATATATAACAGTGAGTAAAATAATGTAAGCATAAATCACGTCAAAAATAAAAAACTGAACAGAACAAATGAAATGATGTAATAGATTTTATACATATAATACGCGAGCGTGCATACTGCGCGGCGGCGGCGGGAGGCGCGCGTAGAACGCGGGGGCTCCTATTGGAAATGAGAGAACTAGACGGACTATATATTAAGACCATCCGAATATAGGGTCACAATATTTGACTTGGCTTCAATACTAATATAAGCCTGCATAATGAATACAAAAGAATACAATCGCAACAAGATAACACAAACGCTCGTTACTGTGTTCATCAACAACAGCGAATACCGGAATAATTTATAAGTGACTAGAAAAGTTGTTAAAATATGAGGATAGATTTAAAGTGAACTTATCATAATCTACCCTCATATTTTAATAACGACGCGACGCTAAGATTACAAACTAAGAAGGTCGTAAGTACCATTAATATTGCTATGCAATTGTTTTTTGAAACTGGTACTCCACTTATGCTTACTACTGTACAAGCACTTAAAGATGGAATAAATTCCTACCACATATTGCTATAGTATAGAACATTATAAGCTTGCCTCAGAAGAACTTAGCGAAAAGTTGTAAGTGGCTGAGTTATTTGAATACATTTGCCTACTTACGAACTGTCCTCAGGTAAGGACAGTAACACAACGTATTTTGAAATAACCGGTCTTAGTAATGGACCATCTTATAGACTTATAATATAGTGCCAGTTTCCAGGTTCCAGATAAAGTTCTCGATAGTTATTTGACAGATACCACAGAAATGTAGCCAAAATTAAAAACATTTTTACGGCCCGATAGCTAGAATTTTATTATCTGAAACCTGTGAACCAGGCCTTTAGTCTCGCCTCTTCGCACATCGTTGACATCATCATTATTATGTATCTATTTAAAGCGATTGTTAAATGTCTAGTCACTTTCCCGAATTTTGTATATAACGGTAACAAGTGACTATGTAATCCGCACGCAGATCTATGCTCGCTTAACTGTTTGTTCTGCTTATTAATTAATGGAATTTGTTCAAATTATACTGTGTGCGAAAGCAGTTATTTTGCTACGTCTACTAGAATCTGCGAATGGTGTTAATTAGGACACTTTAGATTGTGAGGATATTTATTACTTGTTTTACATTATACTTTGTTATTAATTCACTGCTATTATCGATGAAGATAAGACTCCTTGAATTTAGAATACAAGTGTATAAAGCACCTGAAATGCATGAATATATTACAGAGTAAAAGTGATATGATTAAGTTGCATATTGGCATTTAGCGGACCATTTAACGTTGATGACATTTTTGTCTCACCTTGAGCGAACTTATTATGTTCGCATTAGTTGTTTTTTTTTTCTAAATACAGTAAATACCTTTAAACAATACATTATCCAAGTGTTCAGATTCTTAAGCATTTGCAAGGAAGTCATAGCCTGTCAGTTGCACCCGTGCGCCTCCGAGACGATTGTGTGCCGAAACAAAGGCGGAGCGGGTGCATTCATAATTGCATTTCTTTTGTATAGTACTGGCTCGGTGCTGGAAGGCTGTTCGAGGGATATTGCAGGCTTTGTGTGTGCTTTGTAGGCAGTGTGGGATAAAGCACTGTATCAGTATTATTTTAACAGCACTGGTTATTTTAAGAAACAAAGCTCAAAGTTTTTTTTTATAATTTTTATTTAGCACTAGCTTCTGCCAGCGGCTTCGCTCTCGCAAAATAAAATTTTACTTTTCCCGGTTTTTCCCATTCTCATGTTGACTAAAAACCACGATGTACGATGTGTCATAGTATTAGCTAAAATTAAATACGCTAATATCTGCTGATATCAGTGAAGGTTATCGTAACCCATACTTTTTGAGGATTAGCGTATTTTTCGATGCATTTCCAGGAACAGGAGATAGTAAACGTACAATGTCATGAAATGTTGTTGTTAACATAGTACGGGATATTTATAAAATTCAGTTTAATAGTTCTGTCAAAATTAAGAAACACTTTTAAGGTAAAAAGAAATATTTTTAAGGTAAAGGGGAAAATGGTATGTTTTATCATAATAAAGTTAATGTTATTGGAAACGTCAACAAATGAATACTTTATTAATATTTATGTTATTATCGACTAAACCTTGTCATTGATCAATAATAACCAAGTATTTTTATTCAATACCATCGTATCGTACAACAGAGTTACGAACGGTATCAGAATTCATCATTTATTAACATGAACCAGTACAATTACAATAGTTTGCGACTACATGTAGGTACTACGGAAGCGAGCCCGGGGGGCGCGCTACAGCTTTCTGTCCCGATGCAATATTAAATTGGAGCGCTGTAGTCTATGCACTGTAGTATCGTTAGCTATTCAGTTAGTTATGTAACTTGCTATATTGTTGCCAATATAATAATAAACATAAAAGCTTATTATTCAATTAAGAGTTCACCACAATTAACATATTTCCAGTAATCCTTTGAACTAACAGAGCTTTGTTAATCGGATATCGGATTGTTTGCACACAATTCAGCTGCAAAAAGTGTCAAAACTTACCAACAATCCATCAAACTACAATAAGAATAATTTTATCCCAAAAACCTAATTGCCAATTGTGCCCAAATGGAAGAGAAATGTTGACTAATTTTCCACAATGAAGAACCCTGTCAAAATCCGGAACAAAGAGAGATTATAATGCTAAGTTACCGCGAAACATTCGGGCAGCTTCGGGGACGTTCGGCCGAGCTCGGGACACAAATCGTACGTAACGGGAACAGGCGTGAAAACCTGACGGACCATTGTTTCTTATTACGCAGCTAGTTAGTTGCCTTTGAACTCGGATACTGTTTTATGTTATTATTCAGATGAAACAGGTCCCGAAATATTGGGTTTCTGTAGCTTTAACTTTGTTTAATCGTCGCTGCAGACTTTGTTTAATCAAATCTTATAGGGGTCCAGTACAGCTGTTTGAAGTTCAAGTGCTTCAAGTCTTTGAAGTTGCTGTCTTACAGATTTTCACATTATCCTCAACAAATAATATTTGGAAAGTTTAACAAAAAGATGTTTGTACAAGTTCTCAAGTTTATAAAGGTTCTTATGCTGTACCGTGGCATAAAGATAATAGTTTCAGCTCTTAAGTATTATAAAATGTAAATATCAGCAATTTGTGCAATAACTTTTAACGAACTGTTTACTAATGAGTTGATCACGTTTTAACTGGAAACTTTATTTTAATCTCACTTTTAAAGTTTTAAACTACGTGGCGGCGCGAACACTGATGGTTATTGAACTAACCTTTTATATAATAATTAAGATTTACTTTGAAATTAACCTGCGTCGGTCGTGTGCAAATAGTCTCCAGTGTCGACTGACAGACTGATACGTAGAGTTTTGTGTATTGAGCCTGTTCCTAGACAACCAATTATGCCCGATTAATAGGCAAATTACTATCCGGATTTATTGGCTCATTTAGATCTGGAACTGTGTTTTCTGTGATTACACAATTGGCACATCTGTGACACCCGAAATTAAACTGATATGTATTGACAGATTTTTATTGTCTGTATAAATTATATTTATTCTAGTCATTGCTATGTCTCATTGTTCATTGAATTTGTGATTATGATCTGTATTTCGATGAACGAACATTTGTTTATATCATTATAGAGTAGTGGCGTGTTATCTACCAGGCGTAAGCGAAGATCTGTTGTTAAGATTGTGCTCATAATGCTAAGTAGGTATCTGCTCGCGAGTAATTAACCTCATTCTGACGACATCGTTATTTGGGACTCCATTATGAATAGACGATTGGACTACCAATTCGGATAACTTGGACAAATCACAAACGACCAACTATCTTTAAATTGTTAGCATCTATTGAACTGAATGACAAAAGGCTACCTAAAACTTTTTCGATTAACATTCGAAGCTCAGTTCACATTATATCGGCGAGGTTGTTGTGATGTATATGGCGAATAAACCACCCCTTTTATGAACACGATAAGGGGTTATAGGCGATAATAACAACATCGCCAGCTAATCAGTTAGTCAACTCGGCGATAATAGATTTTTTACGACCGTTGATTATAGAGGCCCGTTCGGAGCACGTGCTCGGGAGAACATTTATGAGCTAGTGTTGGAAGCACGTGTTGAGCTATAAACAAGTGTTATTTTGTTACCAATACTTTCCTTTTCAATGTATACAACTAGAGTTTTTTCTCTCACAATGGTACCTGGCTGTTCGTTTGAAAGGGCCGTGTCGTTGCGCGGTCGTTACGTAGTCGCCGCGTGTCGCCATTGTTCTGTTCTCACACAAATAGATTCACGTACATTGCACAGCCCGTTCACTGTGATAGCGTTTATTTTTTCTGTTTTGTTCGGCGACAAAGTTCATGGGGGAAAATGTTTTTTTGCTTTTTTATACAAGTTGCTTTTGGCACCAATTTATGTGTAACTACTGCGGAAAGGTATTCAATGCTTGTGGTTTTAAGAGCTTCAACTATCATATTTTATGCGTTAATTAATAGTAGCTTCATCAAAAGTCGTAAGGCGCTACAGCAAAAATATATTAATATCATATCTAATAGAACAGACATTCGCCCACATACATGACAACTCTCAAGGTTGGTGAAATATCTTGTGAATGACCGAGTTATCTCTCTTCGTAGAAACTGTTTCTAAGTTTATTTCGGAACTAATTTCATTCAGTGTACTTATTAGGCGTAACGTTGCGTAAAGTAATCTTAAGTCTGGAGCTAATTCAGATTCACTATCCGCAGCCCGGAGTATAACAACCTGGATTTCATAATGGACACTTATTCCCAAATTGTGTCTCATCTAAGAAAGTTATTGTGTTCATTTTCCTGTGGTTCCCTTTATCCTGATTTCGTTTATATTGGTTTTTAGCTTCATCTTCTCGATAGCTAAAATATGTCTCTGATTATAACCGGATTATCCTTTTGAGACGCTTTTCTTGCCGAAATTACCCGATATCCTGACCTTATTCTTCTTTGTGTAGAAAACATTGGGTCATTGTTTTATCTGAAATGTTGAGTTATTTTTATTATCACGGATAATGGTTATTACACAAAACCCCTATACAGCTAACGTAACAAAGCACTTGTTTCCTAAAAGCAAAATCATAAATCCCCTACAACGTAACGTTCACCTTTGATATAAAGCATAAAGCTTAATTATCACCGTGGGCTTCGCACAGAACTCACGAGTGTTGGTAACCGACAGTTTTTACTAACTACGTGAAACATTCCGGTTGGCCGGGTTACTCACATCAAAGCTAAGAGCACATTAGAACCCTGTGGCTGACTGATGGAGGTGAACTATGATAATTGTGGAATTACTCACAAACTGCCGACCTGTCTAGACGTAACCACCAGATATTAGTTTTGACCACACATTATGACTTGGACGAGTTTGCCTTGATTAAATTCTATTATAAGGATATTACTGGTAGGGTAGGATTTGAATTATGTAGTCTGTTAAGCAATGTTTAATGACCGTAGTTATATCATAACTAAGGCGCCTATAGGTGAGCTCGAATATGCCGATTATGTAAATGAAACTATAAGTAATTAAAATAAAGTTACGTTTGGTGTTGATTCCGACTCTCACAATACAACAAAAATAGATTCATAAATCAATTCCTGTAAATGAGACTATTATTTCGTACACCATGTTCATCAATAAATAGCAATAACCCGTAACTCGCAGGTCGGCTGGTCGATTACACACGATTACACTGCCGATACAAATCATTTGCCAAGTTGACGTTAATGGGGTATCGGGTCCCGATTACACTTCTAGTTATTAACAATACACATAAAGTTAGACAGGACATTATTCAGGAGGTGTAAGTTAAACTATTTTTTGGTAATGAAGCCTTAAAAATACGACACAGTGACAGTAATTGGTGGAAGGAAAAGGGAGTGTTTCCTATAATTTAAGTCGCAAAGTGAAGTAGCAAGTCGTGTCGCGATTTATTACTCCGAAGTAGTTAATAACATGTGTCACAGAGTAACAGGAATGGACGTGACTTCTACGCTAAGTTCTGCTTACAATTTGTGAGATAACTCTAAATAGTAAAATTCATATTAAAGTATGATAGAGGAATTGTTATACAGCCATCAAAACAAGTCCCGTCACGTGTTTCATAATCTAATGGAGGCGTAGTGATGCTAATAGGCAATCAAGGCAACGGGTCGTCGGTTCCAATCCCGACCGGCAGAGGTGTCCGCTTATTAACCCGAGAGACTGACTGACAACCGTACGGTAACAAACTCGTTAATATTTCACCGCCCAGCTGGAAAACATGAAGGTTGAAGGTCAACTCAGAGATCACAACGTGACACCCAAGGTAGGCGGGGATTTAAATAAAGTATTATATGAATTTTATTTCAGTCACGCAGAAGTGAATGTGTAAAGTGCCTTAGTAAATTTTAATGAAATGTTGGTTCTAGGAAACTTAATTCATTTTGCTTTTGGCAGCTTTGTTCTCTAGAGGTTTGAAAATGGAGAGGAAAATGGATCTAAAAAGAATGTTATGTATAGAACTTGCTTCTACATAAACCTAACACGAGTAAAAATGAGATGACGTCAGATAGGAAGGTACGAAATATGCTGCGGCGACCCCAAATAAAAATTGGGATAAGGGCAGCGGTATGATGATGATGAGTAAAGGTCAAGAGCCCATAAAGTCAAAAATAGTTATCGAATTCTGCTAAAATGCTTCAAGTCAAGCTAAAAATAGAACACATAAATAGTGCAGAAACCAAGTATGCACAAGTCAATACGACTGTTAGAACATTGACCCAATTCGGAGAACATCTGGCGAGATGCGACCAGATATGGCTCGGAGCCTGACGAAACACTCTACGGAGATACTGCCGAGCTTTCTGATATATTCAGATTTCGTAAAGCATTCGATCTTGAATTGTTCAAAAAACTTTGGTAGTGAAGTAGTAGTACTCCATGATTAATATCATGAGTACGCCAAGTTAAATGTCTTCAGAACCACCAAGTTAAGTCATTCACCAAGTTTGACTTCATGAGAACTGCACGACTGACGTCATGATTACTCCACGATTGACATCATTAGCAATTATATAATATCGTAAATGTATATCGTAGTCTCATTATAATAGACAATCAATCAATTTACAAAGTTCGACTAATATGTCTTGAAGAAAGGTTACTAGGAAAAGGTTACTGGAACTAATTCCTAAGTTGGAGAACTCCCGCGGACCGAGCTGATGTGTTATGACACCGGTAGTCTGACCAATCGGAGAGGAATGTTTCGCTAAAAGTATTTCCCGAAAGTGACGTGTTTTTGATCGATGACCCAACGGTCTGATCCCTGCGCTATGCGTCCTTTTCTAAGTTGGAACTTTGTGATCCCAACAAAAGTTTGCTCCAAAACTCCAAATATTGTTAAATGGGTTTTCCCGAGTATGTTTTGATACTAGCTTAAATGTACGTGTTGTAGTTTTATTAAGCTTTGTAACAATACCTAGATGTACGCATGTCACCGTCTGTATTTCTTCCTTTCTAAATAAACGACAACATGCTTTTAAAGACTCATGCGTTTCTTCGTATAAGAAGTTAGAACGTAAAATTTTACCACAGTTACGTAGAACACATTGTCGGGGAGATTTGTGAGGCGTCAGAATGGAGGTCTGAAAGGGAATTACGTCATATTGAGAGGGCCTGTAATTACACGAGTGTTTCGACACAGATTTTGTACGAAATTTTCTGGCTGACATTGTAAGGAAATGCTACCTAACATTCTTACCTTTTTGGTACACTTTTTTTTCTGAAATTGTTTCAAATACCTTTGTTTTGCGGAATCTAGAGAGAAAAAAGAGAATTTTTGGGAATTACAGGGTGACTATGCCTATAAACGTGTTTTAGCCTAATGGTATCAAGGTAAATAGCATACTTTGTGTTTTCAAATTTGATCTCTTCCCTGTAGATTCATAACCAAGACCCAGAACAACTTTTATAAATTCTATTATTCTTGCAGTTTCATGTGTGTTATAAATTTTTGTGGAGTGTTATAAATCAAAATGAAGTATGCGACCGTTTTGAAACGACTTACTTTACGAAATTCTTATTAAATGTAAGGTATTTGTGACAAAGTTGTTGAGTCGGAGTGTTCGCCGCTGCTGGCGTCAACAATATGTACATTCTTTGAAATAATGCGGAACAAATTACGAAGAAAGAACAACTTGCTAACTAATTGTAATGATGATTATGAGTTTCTTGGAAATCACTCGCAGTGGGTACCGTAATGGTGTCACATGTTTATTATGCAAAGTTTACTATTTAAATTCAAGAATTTTTCTTTGTCCATCACTGGGCTGCCGACGCAGTGATTAAAATGCAAATTTGTAGAATTATCTCGTGTCGTCCCTCGGTGGCTCCGTGACACTGAATGTACGCGCCGGCTAACTCCTAGCCCTAGAGCGGAGCTGGTTGTACGCAATTCCGCTGTCTTTACTTACCACTTTTGTTTCATAATATTAGCTATGCAAATTGCTACGGTTCGCAATCCAATTACAATTAAACATTTTCAGTTTTCAACACAGTATTTTTCTTCCATTCTTAATATTGGGAAGGTCGCGTCGTGCTATCTTTTTTCTTGAAAGTTCTTTTAAAAAGCTGCCTGAAATAGATATTCAATAACATTTTGTTTGATCACTTGATAACCTTGCAGGGCAGACTCGAGCGGAATTCAGATGTAGACTGGAGTGTCTGACAATTGAAAAATGCTGGTAATGCTGGCGTGCATGAAAATGTGTGCTATCTATCTGTTCTGCAGAATTTTCTAACTCACGTAGGAAGTGTAAGTTCAAGTGATTTACACGCCGCTGGGATATTGGGGTGCTTTTGTAATAAAATGAATTTATTTGTACAAGAACTCGCACTATAAAACTTCAGAATACATTTTGTTCAAGCTGTTGGAAAATAAAATTCAGCGTTTAAATTGTAGGGTTAAAATAGTACAAACCATAATGATAACAATGATCTATTACATCACGATCAGAACTCGTCTTCGACTCCGACTCCATACAATACAGAAACATGAAAACTTTACGGCTCATAAACAAACCAGCATGCGAGCATTATCATAAACCGTTGCAGCAGCTGGCACGTACCAATAACAAGTGAACTTGCACTTGTTAGCCGGGGCAATAAGCTTCGATGTGTGCCATCCTCCAGATCGATCGAGGTGAAAGTGGGCAAGACCTTTGGCAGCGCGCCAGCGCCGGCCAAGGTCTGCCGCGGGAGGACGCGCCAGCCTTGCCACTGATGACCTGACCTTATGTGGGACTTTCGGGGTGCGTGTGCGTAATAACTTTTAGTTAGGCTTAGCAGTTCGTTGGATATTGTTATTTAATACGTTACACGGGTTATCGATGGTAGCTTTATGTTTGCGATTCGGTATTAAAATCAACTTGTGTTAGGTTTCCGTATCAGATTTAAATGACTGCGCCCGGTAATGAGTTATTTACGTTTAGAGCTAAACCTTAATTAACAGCCGCTTTAATCCCTTTCATGACTAAAATAAACATCCAAGTCACATAACAGTCCAGCTTCACACTTTAATCCAGTTATGTAAGTACGAGCGCGCATTCAGTACCCTCGGCCTGCCCACGTATTCCAAGCCCGATATTTTCAACTATAAAATATAGCTCCAAGGTCACGCCGATACGTACAATACAAACCTATTTTCCGTACATCCGTTAGCCACCAAATTGTAGCTCGTTTGTAGCTCAAATGAACACTAGGTCGGAACAAATATGTACTCTGTGTAAAATATCGCCGGACAAATGGGACAGCGCTAAAGAGTTGTGGGAGCAATCAAATACGTCAGGATCGGTAATAGGTACCTACCCTCCTAAAATGTTTCATTAAGTTGGTAGTAATCGAGAAAAGCTTTAAAGACTGGGCGTTGCATCGACTGAGGTGCTCAGGTATATTATGATGATTTATTTGTTTACGCTATGTGTTAATGAAAAATAACGTTCATTAAATAAAGCTTCGTAGGTACGAAACTGCCTGAAATTTCTCATCGGTAAACCAAAATCATAATTATCACACACATTGCCTAGTGCTTCTGGTTATGAAAGCACATTTAAATTGAGACGCAGCGATCCAATATGCTGCCACTCACAGCACGAGTGCGATCGTGTGTGAAGCGCCATTATAGTTTTGGGCGCAAATTCTCGGCGGCACGGCGGAGGCCGCGCGCTGTGAGGAATCCAACTGTGAGGAGCGCTCGAGAGGCTCCGAGCTTGCGGTGCAGATGCATTCCAGGGTTGAATACACAGAAACGTATTTGTGGTTTTAGACAGTAGATTAAGGAAGATTTTTTAGCTAAAACTCAGTGCTTCTTCAGACTGATATTTGCATGATATGGCCACCGCATACGAACTAACTTAAGTAAGTTTACAATACAACCGAGACTTCAAGTAGGTCAACACTAAGTGCATTAGACCAAGTTTCGAAAAGCAGTCGCGTGGTTTTGGGCGCGAGTTGCCGGAATTGCTAACTCGGGTCATGTTAGGTCACCCGGAGTGGAATAAGCCAGCTTTACGCGACCCACAAGGACCATGCAATTAATAATTTCAGTACACAGCAATAACCGTTGGCAGCTGTTTTTACACATCTGTATATTAACGACGTGCTAGCAAATTAAAATGCAAATTAAGAGGACGCTCGTGTCCGGCGTCCGGGATCCGCGTCCGTCGTCCGAACCGTCGTTCCGATCCGGACGATGATACAAATAATGTATTCGTATTTATGCGTGGCTGTCACCACGATCATTGTCAGGTTAACCGTTATGCAAATGGCAGGAAAAATGGCCGCTGGACACTGTGATAGAGTGAATTAACGGGTGTTGACTAAGGATTAGCGAATACAGCTTTTGTGAAGGGGAAAGTTTTATTTGATACTGTCAACAACGTTATTTGAAGTTTATCTACTGTCATATGTGTCATATGACTTATCTGTCTTGTTTATTTATGGGTATTCGTATGCTCTGAAGTCTTATCGTTATAAGACCATAGTACGGATGCAAAATATGCGTAGATCTTCTCAATTTCCCAAAAACTTCATAGCAACGGAACGACTAGGACAAAAGGAAGATTTAACACACAATCAGGTTAAGAAAAGACAGTTCTTTCCAAGAAGTGAACTCTTCAGACAAAGAGTCAGCAACTCTTTTATTAGAATAAGTTACGACCTCATAAATCTGTGTCTATTTTGGGAAATTCCCACTACACCATAAAACTGGAGCATGGTTGTCGTAACCACAATCACGCAGCCTTCAATCCGTTCTATTTTGGGAGACGTGGCACCAAATATAATGGTTTCCATATAACCTACTTATAATTTGGTAATAGACGTCGCCTGAGGCGGAATACCCTCGAAGAGTAAATAAGCTAGTTACATGTATCAAAATCGATCTACATGTAGATGTGACTATGTATATGGGAATTTTGCGAAGCATCGCATTGTATTGCAACTGCTCTTACAATTAAAGATTTACCACTAGTAAAGGAATCGTCACCGAGACTTATTATATCTTTGCTCAGGAAATTTTACACGGTAGCCGTCAAGGGAATCCAAAAACCTGAATTCTGGCCGATGGTCTCACCTTAGGACGTGCTGGTTCCATGTAAAGCAATTAACAGTGCTGAAACGGGTCGGTATTACCACCGACTAAGCGTGACATGGTTTCAAGTTACCCTATATTAGTTCCCAAAGTTGCAGCAGCAGTTCTGTCCACACGGAATTAATCATTGTATCTAGATTGTTAACGTTACCAATAGCGTGTCCAATAACATTCACATCTCAATCGATGTTGGTCCAGTGTTAACACAACGATCTCGCGCTCTCACTACAATAGATTAATTAAAACGCTGCCTCATTAAAACTGTCAATGGCGGTATTCGGCGCTGAAAATGTTTGTGCAAATGTGCCTGTGTTGCTGCTATTGTGGTCTCACTTGTTATCATAATGGCGGCTTTCACAATATACTGGAAATATGAATTCAAGCTGGCTCGTACGCAATCATAACAGTTGTATGCTATTATGTTAGCGTTTTCGCGGACAACCACAAATTGAGAATAGGTAAACGTAATGTCATCTCATTTTTTCAATCATTTAAAATGAATATAAAAAGAAGCTGATGGTATTTTCAGAAGGATTTAAAATTTGATTGGGTTTTGCAAATGACCTGGAAAACGCCAACAAATCGACGAACATATCGCACATTCCCTTGGTTTGGTAAAAAATATCGAACACAAGCCGAACCGCTTCCACTAATTAGTCGTGCCAGTAGAGCCTGCATTAATAGGCGGTTGGCATTTGAGGGAAAAACTGTGCATATTTACCAGAAGCTCGGCTTATATCGCGGGTACATAATTATTACGTGCCGCTGAGAATACTTCGGTTGGAACCGAGCCGTGCAGGCTGATGCATAACATCGACTATTTGCCGACGGATTTGTGATGGTATAGTTTTTTTATAATTTATCGGTTCGCAGATTTTACAGTTTAAAAGATAATTACAAAATAATTTAATAATTACAATTATCGTAACGATAAAGCTGCAGCTGTCTAAACAGTTTTAACGGTTCAGCTAAATGTATGTTAAATATTGTGCTTAGCTACCAGGAAGATATATCCACGTTTAACGATACAGATTATTCCATAAATATTTAAATCCAAAATCTAATCCGACCTTACTTCCGTGTGTAAATATAAAGCTGAAGCTAAAATTGAATTTATTAGCTTGCCTTACTGATTCTAGAAATAATAATACATTTTCTTAAAGCTTTCTTTCTAAGTAACATAATTTGTGTTGCAGAGAAATTTTCATTTATATGTAAAGTTGATTAAACAGCTTGGCACGCAAGGTTACCTATAGGATGTATGGGTGCAGCGTTCTAATGAACAATAAAGTGTAGATATATCACTGAGTAACGCCGTGTGAGGCTAATGCGGCTACGTTACGGCTCGGTAGCACGGCGGCACTTGCGAGAGCAGACAAATACAGAAGGTCAAGTTCACAAATACGAATATCAGGGTCCGTTAATGTTGAGATTTTTGGCAAGGTGTTAACCTTCTGGATAAATCCTTTTGAACCATAGTCGTTAAGCACGAGCTGTAACGTCAGTTGTCGATAGGATTTGTGAGTCGAGGTTACCCTTATTTTCCTTTACTATGGTAATGGTGGATGTCCAGTCGGTGCAGCAGACAGTCGGCTCGGCACGACGCTGCAATACCGCACAGCACTAATAAATTGCACACCCGTTACAAGAGCAAATTTATTTCAATTACAAATTGCGAATATTTATTATTATACGCGAGAGCCGCGGGGTTTGGTTAAATGTGAAGTGTGTTCTAAATATACGGACGGACAGAATGTATATAACGTATGTATCGCTTTCAAATATAGAAGTATCACATATCTAAGTCACGTCCATGATCCATGAGGAGTAGGCAGAGATGTACAGCACTTCATTTATATTTTGATCACGGGTGTATCTTTTTTACCGTAATATAAACGGTGCTCTCCACAAAAAACTTGTAAATATATGCCCGTAGAGATATCATCAAATAGTAATGTGTAATAGGAAGTGCTTTTTGATTGATCCATTTTAAATGTGAGTGCTAACTCCGAGGGTATGGGTCAATCGAGTAACAAACGTGTGTAATGGTCTGGAAACTTCGATAGGTACTGTCACACGTCATGTCGCCTGTCAGCCATCAGTTATCGACTTAATACCTATTCAGAAACATTTTAAAGTTTATAATGTGAGATATGAATTTGTACTCTTTCTGAAATAAGGAAGACAAAGAATTACTCCCGCTAACAGTTCACAGTTGACGATGCATTTTTAACGATTCCCCTTTGTCTCACACGAAGGCCACGTTTCTGCCTGAAATGTCCGTATGATGTTTGTGAATAGATTTGAATACGAAATGCCCGTAATTCGGCCTGGTCCGACTTTCGGCCACATAATCCCGGTACCCGGATCAAAGTGTACGTCTCCGGGGGCACGTTTATTGCAACCGTTGTCCTGTCGCATTCCGCCTGAGATTTATACGCAAATGTTTTCTCAAACTGAGGCAGATGTATGGGGGACACTGTTACAGCGAATTCGATACACTACTTTTTCAGGACGGTCTCAATTCTGCCATTTATGCAGAGATGCTGAAATCTTTGAGCAATGAATAATTGAACAGTCTACATCAACATTTTAACAGGTTGTTTTTGATCTCTAGCTATTAATTATTTGAGAAACTGTAATTTGTTTGTACAAAAACTAAAGTAAATAAAATATTCATGATTTAATTTTGTAGATAAACTTATACTTATTGAAGAAATTTTTGTGTAGTAAATATTTTATGACTTAATAACCGCTATTACAATAAGTAATTACTACAATCCGTTATATTGAAATAAACAAAAATATTTTGTATACAAAGTCTGGTTATGAAAAAAAAAACACCAAATTATTGGGTCTGCACGCGTTCCATTCAAGTATCATTATTTTTCAATAAAAGTCTAATATTTTGAGTGAAATTTTCAGGGTCTGTGCAAAATCTCGTAAAAGAGCTAGTGTGTCCAAAATTCATATCTGCAGACTTCAACCATGTCATCTACATATACAGTCGTATTAATAAAAATCATCTATTCCAAACTTAATGCAGTGTTACTCTTGGAGTAGCTACTCCCTCTGTAACAGAGTATTAAGTATGTAGTAAGATTGCTATTAATAAACATGGAGTAAGCCTCAACTAACAAAACATTCCTTACGTCGAGAGTAGTGTGAATACTATGGCAACCCAGTCAATTTAAAAGTAAAAAGAGTGAGTATGTGAATGAACAAGGAATCATAGATAATTGAGGTTTCGTGAAATTGTCTGTCAAATTGACTTGTAACTACCAAGTGCGAGTTGTACTCGCGCACGAAGGGTTCCGTACCATTATCTATGAAAACTGGACGAATATATAACCTACAACTAGCCAAAATACAAATACTTTTCGGCAACATAAAATAACTTTGTTTTACATACAAATATATGAATAACATTATGATTTGCAGTTTCCAAAAAAGTACTA
>NWSH02000612.1:47479-70569 GCA_002382865.2 Heliothis virescens | reverse complement strand
CCAGTAGTTCCTGAGATTAGCGCGTTCAAACAAACAAACAAACAAACAAACAAACAAACAAACAAACTCTTCAGCTTTATAATATTAGTATAGATTATGGAGAAGTTCTGTAATATAACATATTAATCGTCATAACATGCGATTCTCAAAAGCACTTAGCTCGATGCAAGCGCATACTAGTATCTGTTCTGCGGTTGTCCTCGGTCATGTCGGCGGTAATAACCTCGCTCCCTGGTGGCCTTCCTCCTCCCCTCCCAGGGTACTCTTACATGATGCTTCAGTAAATTATATTGATATAACTAGTTAGTTTCATATTGCATGTATGCTTAACTCGGGTGATTAAATTTTCAATTGAAATTTCAAATTCTTGCTCGAATTTTCTTATATTTTTAGAAATGAATGTCAGCCAGTTGAAGAGTAGGTACTCCAAGCACTGTGTGTAAAAAAAACAAATATTATGTAAATAAATTTCATTCTTCATAGCATTACGAGGGCATCAAATGCTAACAGCGTTGTAAAGATAATACCCAAAAAAAAAATATAAATTTCAAACCTTTACACTAACACAAACATGTCTTGTACTAGACTGTCAATGTAAATAGTAAACTTTTATAACAACTAAGAAAAATCTTCTAAAACAGGTTTCGTCAAACTTATTTTCATTCGTAGTTACATAGTACTGAACTAAATTGATTACTTACGGACTGCCTACATGTTACATTTCTAAGTCCAATTCCACTGATTGTGTAGGTACTTGTATATTCAGTTTTCTATATCGGAAAAAGTGGGCCATGGTCACTCATTGTAATAAAATAATATTCAGTGTAATAGCTAAGTTTGATATCTTTATTCACTCACGATATTCACACACAGAATGCGCAAACACGATATCCTTTAGTTATGCGTAACACATTTCCATCTGTGGGAGCTAAGATCCATATCTGGATTAAAATTAGCCTATATTTGTATTTAAAAGTAGCATCTCCAGGATACCAAATATTCCCACAACTTCATTTCAATTGTTCAGCCTTTTTAGCGGGAAAGAAACTCATTATGGCGACTTCGCATTTACTATACTACTAAGGATAAACTACGATATTAATTGGAGATATGTTGCCACATGTTAATCCAGACTTTACACCTTAGTTATTCATAGTCGTACGTGCCATTTACATTTATCTATGCTGATAAATGACTTCTGAAGGTCTTCTGAGCAGAGTAAAGTGCATATCAACTAAACGAAGTAACAGTTTAGCCAATCAAATACTCAATAATGGATAAACACCCGTCCCTGAAATTGACAAGCATGTATGAAACAGTTATAATTGTAGTGGCTGAGACAATCGATCGGCTGCAAGTGGCGGCCGCCAGCGGCTCGAGTGGCTGCTAATGAGCTCAATTCTGGTCTCCAACTGTTGGATAGTGGGGTATTTGACGACTTATGTCTCTTGGCCTTGAGATTTCATTCTTTGACACAAGAAAAAAAATGAGGTTAACATAAATATTGCCAATGCGACTCACAGTTTATTTGTTTACCAAGAAGGTTAAAATCAAGTGAACCAGTCTCGATAAAGTTTGGTATCGAGACAGATTTAAGTCTCAGGAAAATTATAGGACAAGGTTTGGTGCATAAAGGGCCCTTCGGATCTGGGTCTAAGTCGTTAACTTAGTACGCCAACGTAAATCATAACTAACGTGACCAAAACACCACGTGTGCTGATTATCAAAACTGTTCGCTTCCGACCCTCCAATCAAGCTTCGAAAGCGAAATTAAGTGCACAGAGGTAACCGGGCGAGACAGTCAGGCGAAATTATTCAAATGTGCGGAACCGCTCCGAATATTGAACGAATTCCATGATCAGGACCGAGAAATTGTGACTAGAAATATGTTTCAAGTGGACTTGTGTATATGGCATGAATGATTTCTATTTCCTCTGGAAATTGAACGGACACTTGGACAGGTGGTCTGCGTTTTAGTAGATATTTTTTGATCTAGGACTCGAAAACTAAGTCTGAAATAAGCGGTTTTAGGGTTAAAGGTCATAATCATATAAAAAAGCACAGCACTGAAACTTATTGTGATGATTAATAAATCATGAAGTAGGTAGGTATTATCAGACCTGCCGATATGAAATTTATGCAAAATATTCCTGAAACTTCCACCTGACTAAACTTAGCAGTTTGCTACCAAACTTGGAGCCGTTTGAACTGAAATTAAAACTACTACTAACTTTAATTGAAGTTACTGTTTGCCGGCCGAGGTTCACAAACATTAGTTTTAATTGTTACTCGTAATGGTAGTAATGTTTTTGTTAACTGTGTTGTTAAAATGAGTATAATATTACTGCTGTAATAGTCTGATTACCATTTATAGTTTAGTTTTACNCGCTCCCTGGTGGCCTTCCTCCTCCCCTCCCAGGGTACTCTTACATGATGCTTCAGTAAATTATATTGATATAACTAGTTAGTTTCATATTGCATGTATGCTTAACTCGGGTGATTAAATTTTCAATTGAAATTTCAAATTCTTGCTCGAATTTTCTTATATTTTTAGAAATGAATGTCAGCCAGTTGAAGAGTAGGTACTCCAAGCACTGTGTGTAAAAAAAACAAATATTATGTAAATAAATTTCATTCTTCATAGCATTACGAGGGCATCAAATGCTAACAGCGTTGTAAAGATAATACCCAAAAAAAAAATATAAATTTCAAACCTTTACACTAACACAAACATGTCTTGTACTAGACTGTCAATGTAAATAGTAAACTTTTATAACAACTAAGAAAAATCTTCTAAAACAGGTTTCGTCAAACTTATTTTCATTCGTAGTTACATAGTACTGAACTAAATTGATTACTTACGGACTGCCTACATGTTACATTTCTAAGTCCAATTCCACTGATTGTGTAGGTACTTGTATATTCAGTTTTCTATATCGGAAAAAGTGGGCCATGGTCACTCATTGTAATAAAATAATATTCAGTGTAATAGCTAAGTTTGATATCTTTATTCACTCACGATATTCACACACAGAATGCGCAAACACGATATCCTTTAGTTATGCGTAACACATTTCCATCTGTGGGAGCTAAGATCCATATCTGGATTAAAATTAGCCTATATTTGTATTTAAAAGTAGCATCTCCAGGATACCAAATATTCCCACAACTTCATTTCAATTGTTCAGCCTTTTTAGCGGGAAAGAAACTCATTATGGCGACTTCGCATTTACTATACTACTAAGGATAAACTACGATATTAATTGGAGATATGTTGCCACATGTTAATCCAGACTTTACACCTTAGTTATTCATAGTCGTACGTGCCATTTACATTTATCTATGCTGATAAATGACTTCTGAAGGTCTTCTGAGCAGAGTAAAGTGCATATCAACTAAACGAAGTAACAGTTTAGCCAATCAAATACTCAATAATGGATAAACACCCGTCCCTGAAATTGACAAGCATGTATGAAACAGTTATAATTGTAGTGGCTGAGACAATCGATCGGCTGCAAGTGGCGGCCGCCAGCGGCTCGAGTGGCTGCTAATGAGCTCAATTCTGGTCTCCAACTGTTGGATAGTGGGGTATTTGACGACTTATGTCTCTTGGCCTTGAGATTTCATTCTTTGACACAAGAAAAAAAATGAGGTTAACATAAATATTGCCAATGCGACTCACAGTTTATTTGTTTACCAAGAAGGTTAAAATCAAGTGAACCAGTCTCGATAAAGTTTGGTATCGAGACAGATTTAAGTCTCAGGAAAATTATAGGACAAGGTTTGGTGCATAAAGGGCCCTTCGGATCTGGGTCTAAGTCGTTAACTTAGTACGCCAACGTAAATCATAACTAACGTGACCAAAACACCACGTGTGCTGATTATCAAAACTGTTCGCTTCCGACCCTCCAATCAAGCTTCGAAAGCGAAATTAAGTGCACAGAGGTAACCGGGCGAGACAGTCAGGCGAAATTATTCAAATGTGCGGAACCGCTCCGAATATTGAACGAATTCCATGATCAGGACCGAGAAATTGTGACTAGAAATATGTTTCAAGTGGACTTGTGTATATGGCATGAATGATTTCTATTTCCTCTGGAAATTGAACGGACACTTGGACAGGTGGTCTGCGTTTTAGTAGATATTTTTTGATCTAGGACTCGAAAACTAAGTCTGAAATAAGCGGTTTTAGGGTTAAAGGTCATAATCATATAAAAAAGCACAGCACTGAAACTTATTGTGATGATTAATAAATCATGAAGTAGGTAGGTATTATCAGACCTGCCGATATGAAATTTATGCAAAATATTCCTGAAACTTCCACCTGACTAAACTTAGCAGTTTGCTACCAAACTTGGAGCCGTTTGAACTGAAATTAAAACTACTACTAACTTTAATTGAAGTTACTGTTTGCCGGCCGAGGTTCACAAACATTAGTTTTAATTGTTACTCGTAATGGTAGTAATGTTTTTGTTAACTGTGTTGTTAAAATGAGTATAATATTACTGCTGTAATAGTCTGATTACCATTTATAGTTTAGTTTTACAACAGACAGACAGACAGACATGACGAATCTATAAGGGTTCCGTTTTCTGCCATTCGGCTACGGAACCCTAAAAAAGTGTTTTTGCTGAGGTATTTATTTGCTTATACTGTGGACATTTACATAGAGACCCACCCCATATACTGGTCAATTCCTATCCGCAATTTATACGGGGAAGCGCCTTTTACATGTAAATATGATTTTATAGCCAGTTTTTATTCATTACCAGGGAACACAACATAGCCCTTTCTATTTTCGGTTTCGCCCTCTACACTAGCTTTTTAACCGATTTCCAAGAAAAGATGAAGAGTTATTATAATGTTTCATGTTCTTCATTCTCAATGTCGTCACGCTGGCCATACCATCCAGTTTTAAAAACAAATCGACCATCTCCCGCCTGTTAACAGTAACTCACAGTGGAGGCGCCAGGTGGAGCCCCGAGCGCAGTTCGCAGCACATTACTGCGCCTCACAATTTATTACTCTTACCTCACAAACACGGGCCTTTTCGTTCGCTATTTTCTTGGTTAGTAACCGATTTTCGAAGAGTTTGGAGGCCCTGTGGGATTTGATTTGCAGATAAAAGAATTAGGTACCATTGATTTTTCGAAACAGTTTAAGGAACGATTTCAAATCTTTTAAATCCAGGGTTCTAATCTACAACTCCATCACCACTACTCAACCTATTAAACCTGAATCGCTGATAAGAAACCATGAATACGAAGCGCAAATAATCACATTTATTCATAAGATTATAATGTAGTACATCGATGAAGCGGCGCCGTATTGTCGAAGTGTCAGCGAGACAGCCGTCAGCTCCTGAGATGTGCGCATTACGCGGCTAATGTATCCGCGAATCAATCATAATAACGTCGCCCCGATTGTTTTCACCGTTACATCGTAATAACACGAAGAAGTATTAGTTGACAGAAATATGTTGGCTCGAATAATCTCGAATTATACCTCAGTTCAACAGTCTTTTCAGTTCGTAATTTTTCATGAACCTACAAAGTGCTTTGGAACGTAATTCTCAAAAAAACTTCCACGTATTTCTGTGCTTATCTTGAAGCTTGTTATCTCACTTAGTATTGTATGAACCTTCTTACTTTCCCGTATCTGTCCAATATGTCTCCTTCAGCTTTCCCAAACATTTCCTAGTATATTACGTGTTATTTATCCTGTCATTCGGTTGATATAATCGTTTGTTTTCCCATCATATTTGTCGACATAAGATAAACATACATACATAATAGCCAGTTATTGGCACACGTTTCCGCGGTCAGTGATTGCATATTTTATAATATAAAAATTATTGGAGTGGAACAATTGCAAGAGTACCCGGTGAAATAACGATGGCAAATTGGAAATGGGTTCCGATATGCGCGCCCCGGGGGATGCACTGCGAAACGCCACTTTATTCATAGTCCGTGACGGTTATTGCCAATTTAGAGGTCGCCTCTTCTCCGATTGAAGCAAAAATTGCTTTAATACCATTTCGTTAACGCGTTGGCGCTGATTGTGTTACAACATTGATTAATACAGCTCTGTTCATAACCTTTGCTGATTTGATTATAACTCCCACTTCAATATAAAATAAAATGTCAATCTGGGCCCATAGAGAATTAATCATGAGATACTTATTTGGTTATTCATAAAACATCAATGATTTTATCTGTACCTACATGAAATCGTCCCACATCCGACAATGAAAAATAAAATAATATTTATTAAGCTTTCGGCTCGAATGAAGCCTATTAATTTTAATTCGTCGTTCAGAATAAATAGCTCAACTGAACGATCACTAATGGACAAGCAATATATCAATGTAGTTTTGACAATTTTCTCCATGAATAAATCAGTTGAGTTTCCAACGAGGCCGAATATTCGGCATTTAATCCTCTAATATTCGGCAGACGCTCGGCCGATTATATCCCAAAACGAAGGCCTTTAAGTGGTTTCTGGCAGAATTTGACGCTCAATTTAATTATCTAGCTTTATTCGGCAGTTGATAAGTAAAAGCGTTTCAACTGAAAGTTAGTCGGCGCTGATTGTATTTGTACTGGTTTTAGGCGAACGATTTTTTTTTTCTTTAAAATATATTTAGGCTGTCAGCCTTATACAGCATGTATTTAAAACAGGCGTTACACAAACCTACCCTGACACATGTTTTACCGTCCCAGAAGTTTGGATCCTGTGGAACTTTGCTCTCAGCGAACTTAATGCCCGCATTAGTACGACCTCTGCTCACCCACCGCCATTTATATTGTAAGACTTATTCTTCGTTACGAAACGCTCGAGTATGGGGAATTAACTCAGCCGTAAATTTTTAAGAGATGATTTTTTAATATTTATGTAAGCACGTATTAGCACAAAAGGGAAGGAAATTGAGTTTTACAAGGAAGTTGGGTTTCGGTTATTATGAAATATGTTCTTACTCTGTTATATCTGTTTGAATAAATGAAAGGCTGAACAATCTCTACCTTCATAATTCCATTGCAAGCATTCGTCTTGGCACAGCCAGATAGTTCTGTTTTTGTTAAACACTATTCCCTGTTTTCCGTTCCTCTTATCCGTTACGCTCGGCTGCAACCTACAGAATATTTCACACTAGGATTTCCGCTCGGCTTTTCCGCGCAACCCAACAGAAGATTAATCTGTTCAAATGATGGCACTTGAAACTTCGTGTTAGGTTATTTGCCGCAAATCCGCAGGTGTGGAAGCGCTCTTACACGTGCTCACCTTGAGTGGAACTGAAAACGTACCCAAACAGAAAACTCGAAACTTTTTCTAATACGTTTGTTTCTTTTCCATTGGCACAGTTTTCTTTACAATTTAACATACTTATTGGTTTCTCTATTGTGAGAACACCTTCCGTTTGAATTCGTTGGTCCTCATTATGAACTTCGCTGCGATGAAAGTGGCAAAGCTTTTTCGTCGTCGTCTTATTATCTTTTTTGTACCTTTATTTTATTCTTGTAACGTCTCCTTAAGAGATTTTGCCTGTGTTCACGAATATGTAGTGGAGTGGCTAGTGCACCGCTGCACGTGCCCCGTCCGACCTTGGCCTGCAGTGTAATCTGCACTTGAACTGACAAATTGTGTGTTCCGCTGCCGGTATTATGCAACGCAATTGATGGCTCTATACTGCATTTTGATAGTCGGAATTTTATTGTTCACGTGTATTGTTGTGTTACTTTTGCAAAAACGTAAATCGATTATTATTTTGCATTTCGGTTTTTCCTTCAGCATAATCATTTTATATATCATAGAAACTAATGCAGACAACCAATATCCAATTAATTCCCATCGGTGTCAATACATTTTTATCCTCAATTACCCGGGGGGGGGGAGAGGGGAGCGGGCTCCCGAAACTGTAATTGCTTCCCACCATTAACTGCTGACGATTGCATAATACTGCAAAACAGGAGTCATTAAGAAGTACCATTCAGGGATAGATAGGGAAGATACGGTACTCACAGAATCGTGAACCTTATCATCATCAGCCTACTATGTTAGTCCATTGTTGGACATCTAAGCTCATACTTTTCTTCTACTGGATAACTAATGGAAGATTTTCTATCTTCCATATTAAAGGAACTTCGTAGCTGCACAGTTTTCAATTTCCAAAATCCAGTATTGCTAGCGCATGCTGATTTTGACAGAAGTGCAGTTTTCCTTTTCGTGTTCACCTGTACCGTGACAATTCCCCCTTCGATGTTTCGCGTAATGGTTTCGTACGTTCAATTAAGTGAATTGAAACGTTTTGGAAATGTTGAAACTACTGTTATTTTGTTTAAGCTAACCTGTAATAATAAATAGGGTATATAGTAGATCCGTAGGGATTACAGCTTATTTTATTACATGGGTAGCTATAATAGCTTTACATAATTCTATGAGTAACAAATAAATATAATTTGCCTTCATAACATACCTATATTTCATCCTCGAGAAAAGTAAACGGAGTTTCATTAATAGCAGCAATTTTCTTTTTTTAAATAAACTAATTATATTTTAATGGGATTATAAATGGCTTATTCAGTAGTTGTTCTATTAATAAAATAAAGCTTTAAATGTAGGTTACACGCGAGTAATCATATTGCATAACGTTTGTTGCCGTAATACTTCGGTGAGGCATATTTAATCCCGTTAGCTAGATCATTGAAACCATTATTATTCATGGCTCAAAAATAAAAGTGAGTAAAGAGTGCCTAAGTAATAAAAAGTATAGGATATCATACATCCTCATAACATTAAATAGTTATGTCACAAATAATATGCTCTGAAACTTTATAGTCAAAGTGCGCGTGTCTTATTACCGCCCTGTGAAGCGGAACAGCACCGAGGGGACTCGTTCTGAGTCGCCTTACACTTGAGCCGCAAGTAACTACACGCATTACCTTTTACGTTATGCTTATACATGAAAAGATAAAGTTTTGGACAGACTAAGATTTCCAATGTACGCTTGCAGAGGAACGATAGTTCGGTAACTACAGTCCGCGTATATTTGAGCACGCGTGCCATCTCACGGTGCATTTAAAATTATCTGTACAATGCTTTTACCTGATAGTCTAAGTGTTGAATATTTGCCAATTCAGCAATGATCACTTCATACAATTCGGGCAAAGGTCCTATAAATAGAACCTTATGCCAAACACATGTTCAGCCAATGTGTTTAAACATCAAACATTGTGTTAAATAATCCGCTTAACTGCAGTAAGAGCTCATCCGGAGACTGGCTGAGCTGATTGATTGAGTGATTGAAGCCGATATCGTTTAATTAATCTGAGGAGCTCTTATGGCCAGTGGACCACGCAGCCACTAATAGTGTTACTGGGTCACTCTGCCGTAACTACATCCTATCGGGTGGCTCTCAGGTACACCCAAAAGACCATAGGTGGGAAAGGTATTGAGTTATGTAATCAAGACCTTTAGCATTGTAAGTAGTAACTGAAATAGCGAGAATAGTAAAGATAAATGTTAATCATAGAAAAAGATGAAGACCAAACATGTAGTTCTTAACTTCGTGCAGTCACAGGCGTCCTAAAAATTTCAGTTCCAAGTCTTTTGTACACGTAATTGGTCTTATTCAGTCCCGAACGCTCTCATCGTGTAATATTACAATGTCAAACCCGCTATGATTACAGCGTGCAGTACAGTAGCGGCAGCGGTGCGGCAATTGTCGAACGTGCGGCATGCATTATTGAAGTAAAGGCAAAGGAAAAGAATAACGAGCGGGAACCGACGACATTTTGTTTTCAGCTTTGTGCACTTGTTCTTATACAAGAATGTGCAATTATCGTCATTGTGTGTTGTATGAGGTTCTTCGTGGGATTTAAATCTTTAAAAACGTTATGCAAGCTTTGCTCTCGTACAAGTATATTAGAAAATCGCTTAAGGTAGAATTTAAAATCAAGACCATATCGAAATCGAATTCGATAAAACCAAAAACTATTTAAATACGATTTTCTTGTAATGGGTGCATTAAGGCGACCTAGGGAAAATTAAAGCGTCTATCGGCGATTTTATACAATGATTGCAACTTAGCCCAACTATTGTGCTGTCGAATAAGATTTTTATCTAAAATAATGTTTTATTTAACTCCTATAGGTTCAATGGACAGGCCCTCGATTAAAAGATTATATGGAGAATATATACCTAGCAAGGGTATTTTAAACGGCAAGGTCCAAAACAATTTTAATTCTAGAGATCTATTTTCTGACTGAATAAAACAACTGACGGTACGATATTTTTTTTTCACAACGTGTCGCTCTCACAGTTTCTACAAACTAGTATTTGTTTGACCTACAAACAGATCTATCTGCCAATTTAACATTTCCACGAAACAAAAAGTCACACACGTCAAAAATGTTATTTGGAGTTAAAAACCGTTACAGCACCAAAATCCGTAAAGCCTTTCATTAAATATGCCGTGTGTGCCTATATTTCATTAATTGAAGCGCTGCAGCCTGTCCGTGTGTTCCGCTACGGATATTGGCAATGATCGATCGAGCGCTGCAGCTGCTGAACTGTCAGAAAGACTCATTGCTGTGGAAGGAGCGTTGTATTTCATTGGAGATAGGTTTTAGATGGGCTGTATGACTGAGAATATATTGTATCAGTTGTAACCTTTTTTCACAAACCTTTTTTGTAGTTTTTCACTGTGTTCCTGTCTTTTGTTAACAACAGGTACAGGTGCAGTAATAATAAGGATCTGGAATGAGGTCATTCTCGCTGTCTTTAATTTTACATCTTGGGAATTTTGAGACACAACCCTGGGGTTTGTTGAGATGTCAAAGAATAGTTGACAAGAGATTACCACAAAAATCAAGATCAAGATAAACACTAGCCCTGTACAAATGAAAACGTATCATTAAATGCGGTGCTAAGCTGGAGATTATTTCATGTAATTCATCACAGCCGGCTTAACGAATCGCTCTCGTGTTAATGTTAATCAAGCTACATTTATGATTCACAAATACTGAATAAAACCAGCACTCGCTGTTTGATCACAAAGTAATTTTGTAATATTACTATTCGAAATACAACTTTGGATTTACCTAGGCCGCCTAAAATAATATTTATTAATTCCATGTGTTGTTTCTAAAGCACCTACGAAATACTAAACTGCTACGTCATAGTAATAATTAACAAAAATATTTTTTGCTACTAATCAGAAATATTTTATCAAAGGAAAAACGACAATTTATCTACATCCCCAAAACATATACTCCTAATGTTAAACAGCGCTGTCACTTAGTTCCAACTTTTAAACTAAAATGCATACACATGCATAGTAGCTTGCATAATGCACCCGTCGCTCCGATCAGCTCACCCATTACTAATGCTCTCCGTAACTGCAATATAATTACGTGCCCTGTATGCTTGTCAAGGTCATTTCAAACTATCACTGCACATGTGGGTAGATTGAAATTATTTCTTCTTATTTGACTGTAGGAGTAAAAATGTGGATTTGGGTTTATATGGCTGATATTAGGGAGGCCTATGTCATAAGCCGATGATGGTGCTTGTAGTCTAGAATGTTCGAACCACTTTAATTAAAATTTTAGATGGTTGGGTGTAGGATATTGATGAAATTGCGTAACGTAACAATTTCAGTTTTTGTTGGCGGGAGCGACCTTGATACGTTTCGAAGGTTCAATATTGTTGGGTAATATAAACTTTGGTGTTTGCTCTTTTTGTTTCCGAAAAAACATGTTTCAGTTGCTTATAACATAGGCGCTTACAAGAGATAAGTTATTTAAGATATTGAGGCATTTTTTTTTTCTTTTTAGAAAAATTAATCTTTAGGATAATGGAGTACTTATACAAATGTAACTCTATCCGTTCTCTATGCTTGAAACTAATGAATACACGTAACGTGTGCAGCCAAGTGGCGCCCAACGTGGGACTCATTACTTTTCACCTGGCACTTCGTTGGGTGAATATTTTGATTATGTGTATTACTTAGTTTTAATATATGTTTGGATTGAACATGAATAGTAAAACAATATGTATTTAAAACGATCCCAAGTTTAATTTGACAAAAAAAAACAATTGCGAGACTTGATAAATATACTACAAGTGGTGTTTTAATATAAAGTTAAGGTCAATTCTTATAGCACTTAACTCAAGCTTAAATTATATTAACACTTGAAAATTAAATAAGTAAAAATGTAGTTACACTTACAAATCTCAAGCACATAATAACACTTTTTCAATTTCAAATAACATTCAAATCTTATACTACACTCCAGACTCGAGCAAACACTGACCTGAAATTTAATATTAAGTGGTGCAATACATAGAAAAAAATAAAAGTATTTATCCATTTCCATAAACTCGTAGTTACTTCAATTAGTCCTTGATATGTCTGCATCGTGGGACATCCAATTTGTCAAGTCGTTGATACTTTATACTTGTTGTTATGTGACCTTCTTCCAATTTTTACCTTCAGTTCGTATTGTCAAGCCTATGGTTATGGGTGCTTGGCCCGCCCAGGCCATTTAGGTTTAACTATCGACAGTTATCGTTTTTGCATGCAAATTGTGTAATGCTTCGGTATCTTAATCATGGAATTAGTTTACTGGATCCTTAGTTAGTTGTATGTAAATCGCAAATGTTATCATTATTGCTGAAATTTTGAATGAACGCAGATTTTAATATTAGTTTATTTTTGGTTATTTTGCGCTCTCTACACAGGTTTTGTTATAAATAATTTCTAGTGACAAAGTATAACAACAAATTGATGTTTTCGTTCGACAATCGAGTGTCCGCTTTGTTCGATTAAATCGAGTTAAAAATCAATTACGTTAGCTCTCGAGTGAAGTGTTGCTGCTATTGATGGTTACAATATTAATGTTAGGTGACGTTGTCATTGGATATTTGAATTTTTAAAACGGTCAAGCGTGGTTCAAGTGGGCACAGTATTACTTGTTTGCCTTTGAGCTTGAAAATAGAAACTACTCTGTTCGTGATATGTTTGTTTGTCTCTATTTTTTCTACATTAAAAACGGTACTGTAATAGTTGTTGATATGATGTGTAATCTGATGATTATTATTTATGTTAGTTCTTAGTACTGACAACGAATTTCTTCCTTAACAAAACAACCATCCGAATTGGAAACTTCCCTGTTTTGGGAAGTCGGTTAAAAATTAATTCAACGAATCGACATCGAAAACATTTTCATCAACACAATTTCACACAACCATCTCCATATGAATTAATCAGCTTATTCATAATAACGTGTGTGTATAATAGAGCGCGCGACCGACGCGAGCGATACGATACTCGTGTAGGATATTGACGCGGACAATCATTTCCGAAGCGTGCTATCTGTACATTGAATCTCTGTAATGTAATGTATTGTACATTCGAGATGTACTAGAGTTATAAAGAAGTATTTGTTTGTTTATACATTGTGTTCGGTTCGTACAGGACTCAAACAATGGCGCGTTTTAAGAGCTACTTGTAACTTGTGCAGTGGATTCTATGGTATAGGTTTAATAATTATTATTTTGACAATGATAAATTGCTAAGTACTGAGTTTTTAATAGCCTGAAATTCCAAAATTGTTTTAATAATTTTATAAATATAACAAAGGTATGCTCGTGCATTGCCTCTACAATATAAATTAAAATGACAGCTCCCTCGTTATAAATAAAAGAATAACTGTTTCATATCACTCCAGCTATTAATAAATCTTTTCAGTGACACTACTGCTTACAAAACTGTCACAATTCCAATATCGTATGGCAGCACAGAAAAGTTATTATGACACCTTTGATATCTACGTGAATTTTAATATCATTCGATAAAATACCGCTATTGAACATACAGACACTATTGATAAAAGAATTTGTTCATAAAAATGTCATTATGATATTTATGGCTTCAGTAAAGATATCACTTTCATAGAGGCGAGACATCCTGAATACATCAAGTTTAATACATAAAGATACGTATGGTCTATAATGTGACTGACCTGACGTTAATATACCTTCAAGATATTCCAACGATCAAGAATGGATGGAAACTCCTATATTTTTAAAAGATAAACCTCACACAAAATATCTAGTAGACATTATAATATCCCACAATGCAACACCACTATTTCTTTCAAGACCCTCTAATTCTACAGAAGTCCGTATACTAGACAAATAAGAAAAAAAAAAAACAAACGTTGTCCATCTCTGAGTGGAAGCAAAAGGCACGACATACCCTTAAAGTGTACTTTACAACTTTTAATTACCTCGTCCATCATTAAGTCCTCGTGTACTTGCCTATGCGTAGGGCTGTCACTCGCTCTCAAGTTCGTAACGTATAGGTTTTAAAAGCATTATCACAGCATATATGCAAATTATATGTCTCAGAAATTATACGTAATTAAATAATGTATTTATATATGTACAAAAATATAATATTATCTTTAGAAATTTGCCCCCTGTATCACAACACAATTACCTGAGACTGTATACAAGCAAGCACGGAGGGAAGTAAGTAGATAAGGAAATAAATAGGGGAATTACATAAAGAAATACATAGGGTAGGATATAAGGAAATACATAGGGGAGCACAAAAGGAAGTAAAATTATAAGAAGGAAGTAAAATTTTGCAGCTTTCACTTGTAAGATTTTTGTTTGTGGTAACCCTGTCGACAGGTCAAATGTCCCTAATGGTGTCCAATTAACTAAGTCCGCTCTCTATTTACTGAGCCGCTGTAGAAAATATGTCATTAAGTTAAATAAAAAACTTGGCTCTTTCATTTGTGATGGTCAACTCATTTTTTGTCTCTCTCTTTTGAGAAGGAAATACCCGTAGTTAAGGAATATCCTTGTGTAGCTACTTTTTTTTTTTAAAGTCTAGTTGAAGGTCGTGAAAAAACTGCGTACCTATTGAGCCTTGAAACCGTTTCTGTTTAGTTCCAAAATACAATCGAAAATGATAATAAAGTACAAAGGAAGAAATAAATTAAATCTATGGAATGTAAGTAGCTTTGCTTTATTCCCGATCGTAAACATAAACCGAGATTACTTAATACAATTTGTGCTAATGTAAACAAACACCTAAATAGCCATACATATTATTATTGTTTACTGAGTTTATAGGAGGATATACTACACTTGAGTGCAGTGAATTTGGGTCAGTAATAAAATCAGAACAACGACCAAAAGTATTTAATTATTTTACTGCGTCATACATTATTCAAAGTTGTCATGTCAGTGTTTTATTCTTGATATTTCGTTTTATTAACAAATCAATTTTTATTCGGCGCCCCATGGAGCTTCGAATTCAATACAGTACGTGTACCGGGATGATTGCAAGCGGCACAGCGGTGCAGTGCTATATGCAAAATATATCTCTGTCCGTGATGTAATCTCGAACATGGTCGGAGATGTACTACTCGCGAGTATAGATGCTGTTACGAAGATTGATATTGCAGTAATGTCATGCCACGATTGAATTACCAATAATATTCATAGCTGTATTGATATTGGAGGGATTCGTCGCACAAACAGGCTTTACGGAGTACATCAATACTGCCATATTGTTTTTTTTTATAGAAATCACTAAAGATTAACATTTGTCGATTCTTTATTTCCTATCAATGTTCGTTATCATGACGCCTACGTTCTCGCGATATTTAACATTTCTATCAAAAGCAATTTAATATGATGTTCGCAGTAAGTACACGTACATGACAATTGAGCGGAACACCTGAGCGCCATTGTACATTGTTGTCCCGTTCACAATGCTGTGTAGTGTAATTGCCTTCTTTGATCAATTACAGATTGTACGCAGACGGCTTTCTTACGACGAATCGCTAATTTTCTTCGCGTTTTCTTTTGAATTAGAATATGTGACGCGGTATATTCTGTTTTGTGTGAGTTAATGACAATTATATTGTTCCCTATTATTTGTCCAGGTGTGTAAAACATTCTTAAGGATTCATATTTTTTCATTATAATATTAACTTTATCAGGTAATATGAATAAGTTTCCATTGTTCTTCGTAAGTTGTAAATATTAACTTGTAACGGACCGGTGTGGCAAGTTTTAAAGTTGATCAGTTTCCCGACTACCGAGCTATTGCGAACATCTGCCTGGTGCGCGGAATTGCTGTTCGCTACAGAAACTATAAGTAGTTATTGTAGCTTTGTCTTGGACTGAGTTTCTAATAGATATGTGTCGAAGCAATAATCTTGATTTATGTTTGGGATATGTGAAGAAGTTTTGGTATTGAGGAAATAGAATAGGAGACAGGCGCCAGATGCAGTATTGTACTTTAAAGTTAGTTAGNTTTTGAATGAACGCAGATTTTAATATTAGTTTATTTTTGGTTATTTTGCGCTCTCTACACAGGTTTTGTTATAAATAATTTCTAGTGACAAAGTATAACAACAAATTGATGTTTTCGTTCGACAATCGAGTGTCCGCTTTGTTCGATTAAATCGAGTTAAAAATCAATTACGTTAGCTCTCGAGTGAAGTGTTGCTGCTATTGATGGTTACAATATTAATGTTAGGTGACGTTGTCATTGGATATTTGAATTTTTAAAACGGTCAAGCGTGGTTCAAGTGGGCACAGTATTACTTGTTTGCCTTTGAGCTTGAAAATAGAAACTACTCTGTTCGTGATATGTTTGTTTGTCTCTATTTTTTCTACATTAAAAACGGTACTGTAATAGTTGTTGATATGATGTGTAATCTGATGATTATTATTTATGTTAGTTCTTAGTACTGACAACGAATTTCTTCCTTAACAAAACAACCATCCGAATTGGAAACTTCCCTGTTTTGGGAAGTCGGTTAAAAATTAATTCAACGAATCGACATCGAAAACATTTTCATCAACACAATTTCACACAACCATCTCCATATGAATTAATCAGCTTATTCATAATAACGTGTGTGTATAATAGAGCGCGCGACCGACGCGAGCGATACGATACTCGTGTAGGATATTGACGCGGACAATCATTTCCGAAGCGTGCTATCTGTACATTGAATCTCTGTAATGTAATGTATTGTACATTCGAGATGTACTAGAGTTATAAAGAAGTATTTGTTTGTTTATACATTGTGTTCGGTTCGTACAGGACTCAAACAATGGCGCGTTTTAAGAGCTACTTGTAACTTGTGCAGTGGATTCTATGGTATAGGTTTAATAATTATTATTTTGACAATGATAAATTGCTAAGTACTGAGTTTTTAATAGCCTGAAATTCCAAAATTGTTTTAATAATTTTATAAATATAACAAAGGTATGCTCGTGCATTGCCTCTACAATATAAATTAAAATGACAGCTCCCTCGTTATAAATAAAAGAATAACTGTTTCATATCACTCCAGCTATTAATAAATCTTTTCAGTGACACTACTGCTTACAAAACTGTCACAATTCCAATATCGTATGGCAGCACAGAAAAGTTATTATGACACCTTTGATATCTACGTGAATTTTAATATCATTCGATAAAATACCGCTATTGAACATACAGACACTATTGATAAAAGAATTTGTTCATAAAAATGTCATTATGATATTTATGGCTTCAGTAAAGATATCACTTTCATAGAGGCGAGACATCCTGAATACATCAAGTTTAATACATAAAGATACGTATGGTCTATAATGTGACTGACCTGACGTTAATATACCTTCAAGATATTCCAACGATCAAGAATGGATGGAAACTCCTATATTTTTAAAAGATAAACCTCACACAAAATATCTAGTAGACATTATAATATCCCACAATGCAACACCACTATTTCTTTCAAGACCCTCTAATTCTACAGAAGTCCGTATACTAGACAAATAAGAAAAAAAAAAAACAAACGTTGTCCATCTCTGAGTGGAAGCAAAAGGCACGACATACCCTTAAAGTGTACTTTACAACTTTTAATTACCTCGTCCATCATTAAGTCCTCGTGTACTTGCCTATGCGTAGGGCTGTCACTCGCTCTCAAGTTCGTAACGTATAGGTTTTAAAAGCATTATCACAGCATATATGCAAATTATATGTCTCAGAAATTATACGTAATTAAATAATGTATTTATATATGTACAAAAATATAATATTATCTTTAGAAATTTGCCCCCTGTATCACAACACAATTACCTGAGACTGTATACAAGCAAGCACGGAGGGAAGTAAGTAGATAAGGAAATAAATAGGGGAATTACATAAAGAAATACATAGGGTAGGATATAAGGAAATACATAGGGGAGCACAAAAGGAAGTAAAATTATAAGAAGGAAGTAAAATTTTGCAGCTTTCACTTGTAAGATTTTTGTTTGTGGTAACCCTGTCGACAGGTCAAATGTCCCTAATGGTGTCCAATTAACTAAGTCCGCTCTCTATTTACTGAGCCGCTGTAGAAAATATGTCATTAAGTTAAATAAAAAACTTGGCTCTTTCATTTGTGATGGTCAACTCATTTTTTGTCTCTCTCTTTTGAGAAGGAAATACCCGTAGTTAAGGAATATCCTTGTGTAGCTACTTTTTTTTTTTAAAGTCTAGTTGAAGGTCGTGAAAAAACTGCGTACCTATTGAGCCTTGAAACCGTTTCTGTTTAGTTCCAAAATACAATCGAAAATGATAATAAAGTACAAAGGAAGAAATAAATTAAATCTATGGAATGTAAGTAGCTTTGCTTTATTCCCGATCGTAAACATAAACCGAGATTACTTAATACAATTTGTGCTAATGTAAACAAACACCTAAATAGCCATACATATTATTATTGTTTACTGAGTTTATAGGAGGATATACTACACTTGAGTGCAGTGAATTTGGGTCAGTAATAAAATCAGAACAACGACCAAAAGTATTTAATTATTTTACTGCGTCATACATTATTCAAAGTTGTCATGTCAGTGTTTTATTCTTGATATTTCGTTTTATTAACAAATCAATTTTTATTCGGCGCCCCATGGAGCTTCGAATTCAATACAGTACGTGTACCGGGATGATTGCAAGCGGCACAGCGGTGCAGTGCTATATGCAAAATATATCTCTGTCCGTGATGTAATCTCGAACATGGTCGGAGATGTACTACTCGCGAGTATAGATGCTGTTACGAAGATTGATATTGCAGTAATGTCATGCCACGATTGAATTACCAATAATATTCATAGCTGTATTGATATTGGAGGGATTCGTCGCACAAACAGGCTTTACGGAGTACATCAATACTGCCATATTGTTTTTTTTTATAGAAATCACTAAAGATTAACATTTGTCGATTCTTTATTTCCTATCAATGTTCGTTATCATGACGCCTACGTTCTCGCGATATTTAACATTTCTATCAAAAGCAATTTAATATGATGTTCGCAGTAAGTACACGTACATGACAATTGAGCGGAACACCTGAGCGCCATTGTACATTGTTGTCCCGTTCACAATGCTGTGTAGTGTAATTGCCTTCTTTGATCAATTACAGATTGTACGCAGACGGCTTTCTTACGACGAATCGCTAATTTTCTTCGCGTTTTCTTTTGAATTAGAATATGTGACGCGGTATATTCTGTTTTGTGTGAGTTAATGACAATTATATTGTTCCCTATTATTTGTCCAGGTGTGTAAAACATTCTTAAGGATTCATATTTTTTCATTATAATATTAACTTTATCAGGTAATATGAATAAGTTTCCATTGTTCTTCGTAAGTTGTAAATATTAACTTGTAACGGACCGGTGTGGCAAGTTTTAAAGTTGATCAGTTTCCCGACTACCGAGCTATTGCGAACATCTGCCTGGTGCGCGGAATTGCTGTTCGCTACAGAAACTATAAGTAGTTATTGTAGCTTTGTCTTGGACTGAGTTTCTAATAGATATGTGTCGAAGCAATAATCTTGATTTATGTTTGGGATATGTGAAGAAGTTTTGGTATTGAGGAAATAGAATAGGAGACAGGCGCCAGATGCAGTATTGTACTTTAAAGTTAGTTAGTAGTTCATCATCTGCCTAGCCTTTTCCCAACTATGTTGGGGTCGGCTTCCAGTCTAACCGGATGCAGCTGAGAACCAGTGTTTTACATGGAGCGACTGCCTGTCTGACCTCCACAACCCAGTTACCCAGTTATAAAGTTAGTTAGTTTAGTTAGTTAATAAATATAAAAGATTTCCTTTAATTTGCGCCCGCAGACGACATTTAGTGCAGACGTGATGGAGCGTATGCGAAACTACTATTTGCAAAATATTTAGTTGGGTGGAAACTAAATCATACTAAAACTACTCTGTTTCCAATTGAGTGTATTTAACAGATATTTCTTGCTCTAAAATACTTGTATTCTTGCTTTCAACTTTTCAAAAAATAACCAATTTTGCACCATAATTACTGTAATTACTCCGACTATCACATACACATAACCCTTTCACACAAAGTAATAATTATTATCTGTAAGTTTCTAATAACAAGTTATAGTCGTCTGCAGTAACAATAACGCGGTGCATTAACTGCAAGTGAAGACTAATGCAGCGCCATGTGTTCGTCTGCGGCCCTCGCTGCATCTCACGCGAACAATCAACTCGTTAACTTACTTTATAACGTTTTATTGCACTTTGTCTAATTACTATGTTACATTTTTACTGCTTTATCACCGCGAATGTTACATTCGGTATAATCTCTTTAGAGGAACTGGACAACTATTATGTTTTACTTTTCTTCACATTGTTTTCATAATTGTGTAATGCATAATTGGAATTAAAAGAGTATGCAGTGTACCAATATTAATGTACCTTATTGCAAACAGAACACCGAACTATAGCCACAGACTTTTCTTCGATTGATAATCAGCTACATAACAAACCTGCCACTACATGTGTCAGACTATATTTGGCCAGTGAGGACCAACGAATATATTCTCAATATTTATGTTCATGCATAATGCCAGTTTACAGGTACATTTTCGTTCAATAAATTCAAAACAGAAGGATCAAAAGTTAACAGCGAGCCCACAACTGTATACTGAATAACATTGCATATTCAAATTGAGGCGTGCGGTGCAATTTGATAGCGCGACGCACCAACATCATCGGTGCAGTTAAATGCTATGCAACGCTGTGGCTATCAATTGGGGGCATGGACGAATCGAATATTATGACATACGTGTGCTGTTATTGTAACTTTTGCTTTAATATAGTCAAAGTAATCTCCCCATTGGAAAAAGGCTAGGCAGATGAAAGTCAAAGTTTTCAACAGTTTCCCATGTAGCTGAAAATAGTAACTTGTAGAAATTAAAACTTGCATTCTTATGAATTCGCTGTCTTACCGCCTAATATTGTCAAAACAACAAATCGCTGGCTGATCTGTTTAATCGAGACCAAAATATATCTCACAATTCCACAAAACAAACAAACCAGCATCCGATACAAATAAAATCAATAATATAATTAAAGCCACACTTAGCAATGGTTTTCCGATAGCACTCCACAAGTTAAGCACCGCGAGATATGGAGTTACAGTATTCTGAGTGTTTTCATTAGCGCGCCTCTCGTCCCCGCGAGTAACAAGCTGAGAACAAACCGATAAATACTATTAATTACTAGCAATTGTTACTCGAATTGTGGAAGGTACTGCTGTTGTTGTTATTTGTTTAGATCTTACAGGTAATAGAGCGTAATGAGGTATTTTGGCTAAAGTGGGTTATAACAGGGTTTAACGTAAACGTAAGTTTACATCACATGAAGAATAGGTAGTAAAAAAAATGATTTCTGCCACACTCCTTTTATAGACAAGTGTGAGGGCTATACCAAAAACTACACAATTTGTTGATCAAAGATGTACGGAACCCCACATAAACGTGGCAACTACATCCGTAGTAACAACTGGACCGAATTAACTAAGAGTCCAATCGTTTACGTCGTTCATTCATCAAGGAATTACTCAGGCGGACAAACACACAAACACAAGAATAACACTTATATGTTCCACCTCACTTACTTCCCGCATGGCCGACCACAACTTACCCCCCGTATTACGTACTTGGAAGTTTCTGCCAAACTGTTACCGACTATATTTCGGGTGCTAGCCACCATATTGGAAGAATTAATTAGCGGTTTCAATATATTCGCCAATAAGCTTCGAAGTTGTTCGATTTTAATTAGTTTGTAAAAATTTTACACAGTATCTTAGATCCCAGAGACATTTTGGACCTCGTCATTGAAATAGCCTATCTCCTAAATATACTTTAACATAACTGTCAACTCCAAGGGATACTTTAGGTTCAAAATTTGTTTCATGACGTAAACACAGAACATTTCCATAGGTTACAACTACACAGGGTACTACTCACTGGTTTATGATAACAGCCTGAATATCGCCCCCAAACTGCGGCTATAGCTCGGGGCTCGACACTAAAATAAATCAGAAGCGGCGCTGACCCAGAATGTTAAAAGTTTACACACTTACGAACATAAAGCCGGCTGTAATGTTCGCCCACTTTATGTGCACACAAATGGACAAACAGTCGCGTTACATATACATACTGTATTAAAAACTTTTCTCACTTAACACTCAAACAGCTGATTGATTATTTAATAATTCTGAATTTTATTTTGATCTTCAAATTAATTTTTTTTCTCAAATTCACTCTATTTTGTGTTCATTGTTCTCTTTCACTTTATTTTCACTTGAAATGTCTCTGAACATTCAAGTACCTCTTTACTTTAACTTATTTAATTTTGTTTAGATAATTAGTTCTTTTCTCTTAGTTCTTTAATTTAGTTCTTCTAATAATCTTAGATTTTATTTATTTGTTGGTTTATGTTCTTCTGGTTATTGATAAGGTAGTTGTTATGGTATTAATATAAATTTAGCTTTTATGTTTTGTTTTTTTTTTCTTAGACATAGGTCATCACTTCGATGTTGTTTATTAGGTTTAATACTGTTCCATTGATTTAGGCTAACCTAGATTTTTAATGTTACTTTTTGCTTATTTTTTTCTTCTTATTTTAGTCATTCTTCTTTGTTTTTTTTTCTGCTTTCTTCATCAAGGGATGATGTAGAGTCCTCATCCTTTCCTCATTCATATTTTTTTTTTT
>NWSH02000612.1:19757-44727 GCA_002382865.2 Heliothis virescens | reverse complement strand
ATATGTGATTCCGTGAGAGTTTTGGTGCGTACTATTCAGTTATTGTTTCTTTCTCTTTATTAGTTCCTCTGATTTGATTTTTAATCAGTAAATTTTGTTCCATAGTCATCAGGTTAATCTTGATTTCAAGAAAAATGCTTGGTAGAATGACCCATTGATTGGAGTGTTATCGCGATCAGATCAAACTAAGTTTGGTTTTAACTGGAAAACCGGTACGTAAGTCGATATAGCTATACTATCTGATATATTGATTCTTCAGTCGGTGCTAGGTTCTCAATAGTGCTTGTTTTTGATTCTAGATTCACGTCGGTTTTCCGGAGTAGTTTTATTTTACGAAATAATACCATCTTGATATCCACTTCGAGTGTGATCGAGCAGGTATACTAACACACCTTTTTTGCCATATTTCCGATACAACTTCGACGAGTAACGGTAGGAGTTCTGCATCGTGAAGCTTCATACCGACAACAAAAAGTGTTTTTCTAACAGCGTTCTTCACATTTTTCTGTCGGTGGAATTTTGCTATTTCTTTTCCAAGTACAGTCTAAGACATAATTTTTAACAACACATTTTTTAAATTCTAACTGTTAAATTTATATTTGCTGCACCAATTGTAATGATGCGTTTAATACGTATACCTTGAATTCTAACTTATTTATATTAATTGCGTATGGTTTGATTGCAATCACACGTACCAGGCTTCAAAATTACACTTGGATTTTTAAATTGGATTTCTGCGTAAATTTTTTAAACGCATTTCACAGTTAATATAAAATCGACAACTCTTTTTTTTATTTTCTTCAAATTTTAAATTTTTTATACATTATTATTGTTTCATATTTTTTTTCATCCAATAATAAATCATGTAGCAGAAAAGTGTTATCTTTTATTTTCACAGTTCTTTCGCTACAATACATACATCATGTTCTCGTTTTGACATCGCGTCAATCATTAACGTAAATGAAGGATATTATATATCTTTGTACATTTTGTTTAATAAATTATATTTTAGCGATAGAAAATATAAATACTAAATTTATATTAGCGATAGAAAATATAAATACTAAATTTATATTTTCTATCGCTAAAATATAATTTATTATTTATTGAAAATTATCATAATTTTATTAACAGACAACTGTCTACACGCGATATACAGGCAATCTAAGTATAAATAAGCATATCCACAAACGATGAAGGCTTCACATACATCAGTATTCGCTATATCAGCATTAAGGCGTATTAGGCTGTTATCAGCAGCTCGGCGTTCCTTATGTCGCACAAAGACGCACATAATGAGCTCGATGGGTATCTGGAACAGGTTCCCTTTCAGACAGCCTTGCCGGCATTATAAAACGGTTTGACATAATCTGATTAATGTCAGATCGCATCGGTAAAGCGGATCAGCTCTCAGGATGTGTCAGCACAACACTGTGATCCCAATGTGATGGATCAAGACTATTTATAGTCAATAGTTCTATCTGTCAAAAAGTGGAAAATACTGAAATAACTCTTCATAACAAACAATAAAAGAAGTTGTTATAACTCACTGAAACCATGATTCAAACAACGTCAAAAGGAATTTTGTACCCGTGATCCCAAATTCATACAAAAATGAAGTTACAGAACTCAAAGGCACAACCATTATGTATTCTAAAAGAGATCTAACATAATTCCGTAGCCCGTCTACGTTGCTACGGGCTACGATGGCGTAGCAAGCTACGCTCGTAGCATGTAGCCACGTAGCACTGACATGTATTGGTCTTTCAAACGATCGACTAAACTAATTTTGTGTGAACTAAGTTTTTCAGTTTAAAATTCCTAGGTTTTAGCCTGGAATAGGTATTGGCTCACCGAGTATATTAGTGTATTTACGAAGGAGGAAATTGTAGCACGTTAGGCTGTGGTATTGGTAGGCTGTCAGTTATAATGAGGCAGTGTGACGTGCTGCAAGGAACGTTACTTATAACGTCGTCGCTGACACGTTCAAATTGCGGCTTCGAAAACACGACGCGCTGTGTAATGTGTTGTCTAAGTAGTTGAATGATGGCTGTAGAACACTTAAAATGTTTTGAAAAATGTGAATTATTGTTGTTGACTCTGCTAAAGTTTGGGCCCTGAACTAAATATACACAATACTAGAAACAGAATATACCAACTTTCTCATTAATTGGTGTACTGTGTAGAAAATATTTTTTGATACATGAATTTTCTTAGAATATGTATCTTATCAAGCAGACTCATTTCAAATAAATAAGATGCTGATTATCCTGAGATAGAAGCAGATAGACTTGTGACAAGTCTTTAATATATCTCAGTTTCCAGAGTTATTTCAATGCGTAGACATTTATTTGATTCAACAACAAACCCTAATCTAAATATATAAAACTCAAAGGTGACTGACTGACTGACTGACTGACATAGTGATCTATCAACGCACAGCCGAAACCACTGGATGGATCGGGCTGAAATTTGGGACGCAGGCAGATGTTATGACGTAGGCATCCGCTAAGAAAGGATTTCCCGAAAATCCCACGGGAACGGGAAAAAACGGGATTTCAAGTATAGCGCGGGCGAAGCCGCTAGCAGAAACTAGTCGGTTATAAATCTTTTCTGATCCTCTTTCTGATAGATATAGGTTATTTTAATCTTTAAAGTGATATGACATCTTCGAAAAATATATCTTACGACATGCATACAAAGTATTTATTCATTGATTACTACAGCTTTTTGAACTATTCTCATCATTTATTTCGTTTTGTGAATAGTGCAATAATTGAAATACAGCCTATGTATTCTTTAAAACACACCGGAACGCTTATTATTTTGCTATGTTTTGTACAAAATCCTCTAAACAGTTTTCATTTTATCTACCAATAAATTCAAAAATTCCCTTTTAATAAAAAAGGTGAGTCAACAGAATTTATAATCTTAATCAAATCAATTTTACACGAAGACGTTTTTACATAGAAATCCTAACGAGTTGTATCTTCGTAGAATTAATTTTCAATCAAATCGAAGTTTTTTAAAGTTTATTTTGTATCTTAACAGGCGTTATATTGCTTTTGAGAAATTGGATCCCGTTCGAATCTCACGAGATATGATGCACGAAAATACAATTAAGAAAAGCTTTTTTCTCAAAAAATATTGTTTTCAGTGTATTTCTTAACTCAAATTATAAAACAATTTGCAAAATTTCAGAACATTTAATATTATATTTAAAAGTTCATCATCATCTACCTAGCCTTTTCCCAACTATTTTTGGGGTCGGCTTCCAGTCTAACCGGATGCAGCTGAGAACCAGTGTTTACATGGAGCGACTGCCTGTCTGACCTCCACAACCCAGTTACCTGGGCAACCTGGCACCCCTTGGTAAGACTGGTTGTCAGACTTTCTGGCTTCTGACTACCCGTAACGACTGCAAAGATGTCCAAATGACAGCCGGGACCCACTGTTTATCGTGCCTTCCGAAACACGGAAGAACTCGTTATGAAAAGATGGTCACGCCCATCCAACGGACCGACCGCGCCAAGCGTTGCTTAACCTTATGATCGATCGATCCGCGCGGCTTTGACTTAGCCACGAGCTCTTATATTTAAAAGTTAATCATGTATTATGCTCTTGGTCTAAATGAAGAATAACCATTCAGGTATGTCACATTTATCAGTTCCTGGCCTGTCAAACTATATTCAATTCATACGATATAATTCCCTCATATTATGTGACAGTTGAAGACAAAGTCCTTGTGTGAGTGTGTGACACGCGACAGTAACTCATCATTCCCTTATTTGTTACTAACCTACTAAATATTACTACCAGGGTATTTTAAGATACATGTATGTACGGAAATACAAGTTTCTTGTGTCTTGTAGCTGTTTTATTTTTTCCAGTGATTTTATTTCAGTGTTAATTTTCCTAAAGTACACTCAATTAATATTTAGGTATAAAATTGAGAAGAAAAAATATTTATAACCCCAAAGACTCCAGTTACACAATGAAGTCTAAACTTTGCAAAAACCTTTCACGAAGGAAATGAATCGACGCTTGATTTATTGCTCCTAATGACCCGCATTTTGTATAAAAGAAGAAAAATATCCTTATTGGAATTAATCTGCATAATACTGCATTTTATTCCGCCATCAATTTGCGACGAATTCTCTCTCTGTGATTATTAGCTAGTGGCAGATTGTATGAATATTGCATCATGGCTGCGACCCTCGCCGAGAGGAGCTTTCGACAAACTTAACTTCTCATTAATATTTCATACCTTATGTAGAACTTTAACCTTCATATTGTCTTTTAACCTTTTGTATGTGAGAGGAGATACCTAATCATTCTCAAGTATAAAGTAAGGCTTTAAATCAGTCTCATTGTGTGCAATAATGCAACTTACGAGCAGGTAATTCCAGGTTTCCGTGACAGAGTGTGAAAGTTGGGCATTTTTATTTCACTCGGTGCTTGAAACTGGTTTTAATCTTGGAAGTAAATCTCAGAACAAGAAAAGAGTAAATTTTCAATTTCCTTTGTGGATTCCAGTTCGTGTTTGAGTAAAGAGTAAAATGAAGGAAAGATTACGACGTTATATTATTTTTAAAAGAATAAATTTTCTGTTATGATTACGAAGTACATTTTAACTTCTTTTTTCACTGTCAATTAAACTATAGTCCAAATTACGAAATCCTTTACTTTATCAACTTTTTCTTTAACTACATCTTTGTTCGCCCCCTCTCATGAAATCACAGCATAATTCTTCTAATATCAGAGGGAGCACAATTCATCAGCGTCTGCCGGAATTGGGGCAATATCTCGGGGCGAGATATTTTTGAGCGCGCCGCACAACTTTTAATGAAGTGTCGTCCCGCGAGCCCTGGAGCCCCGGAGCCCCGAGTTAAAAACTAACGCCAACTGCTTACCGACTCGCACTTGACTTGTCTTAACCACGACATCTGGTTGAGTAGTGAAGTTAAGTCCAACTTCAGTACTTCTGTTAATAATCATAGAAAAAGTCACCCACTTTTTCTTGGTGTTTTTTAGCAGAAAAAAAGAAATCTTTCAGAAAATAAACATAAATAAATACCCTCTCAGCTTTCGGAATTTTGATCCTAAATTCCTTAATAAATGTAAGTTTTTCAAAATCAATACTGTTAAATTTTAATAAACTCTCGTATTCTTGATAGTTCTAAACATTAAACTTAACCAAACTTAAACTTTCCAGACCACATTTATATACACATCTGAGTACTCCAACCCCAATATTATAACCATATGCAAATAGATATCATCAGTCTCAAAGGGCGCGCAAACATTCTTACAAAGGCGAGCCGCCTGAATAATACATGGCGGCGTGCCTTTGACCGGTAATTAACTCCCTTAATTGTACTCACACGGGTACGTAAGTTCGTGTGTTTTACAGATGCGATACATTGATTAGTTAATCACGTGTATAGTAATTCGTGAGATTATTTTTGTCTGGCGATTGTAATCGTGGACTGATTTATTTTGTCTCGAAGCAAGATTTTTTTTTTGCTGAAAGTTATTGAACTGCAATATATTTTAAATTATTGTCTAGAGTGGGTGGCACCATGTAACTATGACGGCTGGTTATGGTTTGATTATCATTCTGCACACTTAGTATCTAATCGTATGTACTGAATCGCTCGCAATGAGGACACAGCCTTACATATAAGTAGGTGGTGAACAATATCTTAAACAATATCGAAATAAACTTCCACACAAGACAAACTTACTCCGTCGGCGTACGCTCGCCCTAGTTAATTATTTAGCTGCGTTTTCACATTTCAAATATTAACCTTACAAGAGAAATTTAATCTAAAGCATTTTACTGAGGAAATTCTACTGAACTACACATTTCAGAGTAAAGTCAACGGCACATTGGTATTTGGCGACTCGGCAACTTCGGACAAACTTCTTGCTCTTACTGAATGTAATTTCCCACTTCTTGAAAATATGATGTTTATTTTTCGTGCTTTTTGCTATCTTTATGAGGTTCCTAGAAACTTTACATTTGTGAAAATTGCGGTGAATCTAAAAATAAAGTGAGAAGATAACTCGGTTGGTTAGCTAAATTAAATGTGTGTTTAGTCTACACATTCAAGGTCAAAATGAACTTAACTAGCAACTTTTTCTTAGAAAAGAATTTCTCTAAGAAAAGCTCCGAAGTGAATCTCGCAAATCTTCCACATATATTATTAACGTGTAAGTTGTGCGTGTGTACATTTGTCGTCCTCGCAGCAAAGTGTCGCTTTGTGCCGGCCGGCGTGTGGCCCGAGATGTCCCCGGCTGAACGTTCCTGGTACAACTGATGAGTTCTTCTACCTTGCTCATATGTTGTATTTCAGAATATTGAATCAAATGACAGCACATCAAGTTACCACAATCTGTCAAATTTCTGCACTCGATTTTCAACCTTATCACAATGGAGGTAGGTTAATATTTGATCGGTAAAATTTGACAGATTCGTATACGTTGACCTGCTGTTGTCTGTACATAACTGGTATTTTCTCTGAAGGTAGGCGAAATTTCAGTACAGCAACTGTTGTAAATTGAAAGTTCAAATCCTAGGTTTAAACGGACGAAGCCTTTTAGGGTCAAGTCTATACCCAAGCTTAGACAACGGTTTAATGACCCCGATAATATTTAAAACTGTATAAAATGACAAAAAAAACTACAACAAATACAAACATATTTTCTGTCTCTAAATTAACTTCCCGAAAAGGATACTGTATCTACATGTTTCAACAATGTCATGTGTCAGTCAGTGTAGCGGTCCCTCGTCAGTGGCAAACATCATGTACTCAGCTTACCCCCTAACCCCCGCGCCGTTGTGATGTTTGTGTTGCTGTGGCGCGGGTAAGTCATGCTCTCAACTTTGTTGCGCCATCAAAAGGTATCAGTCATGTAGGCATGTCATGTTTTGAATATTTGGTTATTAGAAAATATCCACTTCTTAACCACGAAATATCGAAAGAATATTATTTCCTCCACGTGTCTATTAAATATATAATACTAACGGCCAGTTTCACAGCTTTCAGACCGACTTTTAGAGAGCTATCTGACAGATAATGCGATAGAAATGTTTTAAATGTTGACTACCTATCTAGAACTTTATCTGGAACCTGTGAAACTGGCCGTTACTGTGTTCACGACGTTGTCAGGGTCTGTAGTTTTATTACTCGATTTGATTGTAATAAAATGATCTCCACAAATTAAACTAAACGGGTCCTCGAACTTAAGATTAGTGCTCAGTTAATTTTAAATCCATATTCATGCTCAAGTATATAGGTTAGTGAGACTGTTCCATATATTCACACGTTACGTTATGTGACACAAACTTGTAATTGGGTGTTCGTCATTAATTTATTTATTTAGATGAAGTCGCTCGGGACTATATACGAATAATTATTCACATATATTCAACAAAATATGGCGTACTCATACAATATGTATGTAGGGCAGCGCTAACGTATACATGTTATTAATGAACTATGTATGTATTATTTTGTACGTAGGTATTTTCTGTTGTTTTGACGATAAATTAATAAAGTGGAACAGAGTACTGAAATTGGATTTTTATCGGAAACTTTTTTGGCTAATATTTTAACTGCTTTATGTGTGGACTTATTTTTTGATTGGTCTTCTGATATGCTTCCCTTGGGAATACACATAACGAAATAATTTAACCTACTCCATCAAATATCATCATTATCAGCTTTTTTATTGTTCCACTCCTGGGCTGCGGCCTCCTCTCACACAGAGAAAGACTGTGTGTAAATCACCAAACTTGCTCAATACGGGTTGGTGATTTCAGACTTTACAGTCCAGGTTTCCTCGAAATGTTTTCCTTCACCTTTAATCAGTCATTGGTACCTGAGACATACTTAAAAAGTAAATACAAACTTAGAGTTGTTGCATTGGTACTTGCCTGACCTATTCTTTCGATGGGAATTCATCAGATGTCCGCTGTGGGTGGCATAAAACCCACCGTGTTCCTTCTTGAGTCCGTACCTCGGCCGCGGAAACTCTTTCTCACAATCCCGCAGCCTTAGGGATCGAACCCACACACTCATACTTGAGAGGATGGTACCACTAGGCCACCATCAAGTATACATATAAACAAGTCTACCAGCAGTTCAAGATAGAGTGCAACAAGCGATAGTTGCACTCGAAGACGTAAGGCGACGCCGAGACCACTCCACTTGTATTACCGATGGGCGACATACATAGACCATACAACCACTGGATATGATATAAAACATTTTTTTTAAGACATTATTTGCAATTTTTTTGAGTAATTCTTGTTATGTTTTGAAGACTATGATATGTCTATGTTAATCACCATTTGGCATTTAGCCATAATAATGTGACAGCTGCATCACTGTAGACGCCAGTGCGAAAAAAAAGTTGTTTTTTGTCTTTCGTTGCCCTATTTTAACTTCAATTCATTAATATTCTCACTTCGTAAGACAGTAGCATCAAAGTTTTTGGCAGTAAAATTCTTTTAATACCGTTTGCTACACGTCCAACTTTCTAAGATCCAAGGCTACAAGTCTACGATGCTACGGCGCTACGTCGCTACGCCGTAACTCGTAGTACCGCTACGTGGTTACGAGTTATCATGTTGCAATCGTTAGGTCTGCCTTTGTTAGGTGAATTGGATTTACAGCTTTGTATTTCTTGTTTCCTATAAATATATTTATTTTGTATACTGGATAATGTATTTATTCATTTCATTTGGTATCCCGGTACAGTACATACATTAAGTATTCAGGCTACGCTGTTAGTGCAGAATAGATACTTCTCTTCACAGTAGAATCTGACTAGATTGAATTGCGAATTTTCAAAGAAAAAGCAAACTATTTGAAGTCACACTTGTTGCAAATTGAAATAGTCAGTGGAGGATTTTTATTAAAATGTCAGCATTATACATTTATTTATGTTCGAGCGCAGCGCCTGCACTCTTATTAATAGCACTGTTACGCGTTGCGTCCCCACAATTAGATATAATTAGTTGCTAAGTATTGTACCTCTGTCCTTGACTTTTTGAAAGTCATTCCGGCTACGACCCCTGTAAGAGTCTGAGGCATTACAATTTATAATACCCAATTATCGTCTTTCCTTTGGAATCCCCGAAATTTCTGGACATTTTGTGGTCCTCCGAACCGGATCTATTGGAAGTATAGAAGAATTAAATAATACTCAAGAAAATTGGGGATTATTGTGGATTTTACCAAGAAGGTGATAAGCTGGTTAAGTGTGGTAACGTGGACAAAGGATTTTATTTATTACGGTGTTAAGAATAATTAAAAATAATATCACCCAACACTCAATCAGGTATTATATTAAATAATTAAGGATTAAATCAGGTTAGTGATATTTTTTCTTCAACTTTTTTTGTTTCAATTTACCTATTGCGAATTGTGAATAGTTAGAACTTAAAATAATTTTGTGCTGTTACAATTATACGTATCCTAATTATAAGGTACAGTAGTAATAGTAAACTACATTTATAATTTGTTCGGCTGCATTCTAACTTGTTAATTCATTCACATCGTTAAGTTACGCGTAGGTAGATTGTTAAATCGTTGTTAAGTTAGCGTTAAAGTTGTTTATTCTTGAGTTAGTTAATAGCCGTATGTGTATTATTATTTTAGTTATTGCCTCTTAAATTGTTGACGATTATGTATTAGATTCCTGTTTAGTTATTGTGGGATTTGTCTTAAATAAAAGTCGATATTTAAAATCATCATTTATATACAAATATTATTTACAGTTATTTACATATAAGTACAACTATTTACATTTATTTACATAAAAACGTTATTTACATACAGACTTATCTTTAAAGTTGTGTTGTATAATTTAAATCTAAGTACGCATTCAACAAATTCCAGGTCGACTGCAACCGGTTCCCAATATGTCCGAGGAAAAAGAACTAGTTAAGAAGCGAGGAAGCTTTAAGGGTCGCTTGACGGCGTTTGTTAATTACCTTGATGCATCATGTGACAAGCAGTTAACTAGTTGTGAGGTAAAGGAGTTACAATTGCGTATGGGAAAAATCGAAAGTTTGTATGAGCAGTACGATGAGGTTCAGTTGCGACTAGAATGCATGGTAGAAGACGTCAAAACACAATTGTCGGAACGTTCTGAGTTTGAATCGTTGTACTACAAGGCACTTTCTAGATCGCAGGAGTTGTTATGTAAGTACACTAACGATGATAAGGAGTCTGTAAGTAGTGATAAATGTACGCGTATTAGTCAACGGAAACCGGTTAAGTTGCCCACGATACAGCTACCAAAGTTCGATGGGTGCTATAGTAATTGGTTGGAGTTTCGTGATACTTTTACTAGCCTCATTCACTGTAATGATGATATCGATCATGTCAACAAATTTCATTATTTGCGAGCGTCGCTGGAAGGATCTGCTGCTGTTGTCATCCATGCCATTGAGTTTTCCGCAAGCAATTATGATATAGCCTGGAAGCTAGTTTGTGAGCGTTATGATAATAAACGTTTATTGGTGCACAATCACGTTTCATCTTTATTTAATATCAACGCTATTTCTAAGGAATCTTCCGTGTCATTAAAAGGATTGATTGACCTACTTAATAAAAATTTACGTGCATTAGGATCTTTAGGTGAGCCTGTAACGCATTGGGACACTTTATTAATATATTTAGTTACTCGTAAGTTGGACAATGTAACGTATCGTGAGTGGGAGCAGCATAAAAGTCGTATGGACAAGGAAGCTACCATAACATTTGATGCATTCATGCAGTTTCTTCGTGATCGCGCTGTGTTGTTAGAAACTTTAGATTTAAAAGGGTCCAGTAGTAACCAGCCCACTCAAAATAAACCTGGTTCTCATTCTAATAAAATAAAATCTACGAGTATGGTCGTGTCACAGGATTCTCATAGTTCCAGCACTAATTTAAATAGGTTATGTCCGCACTGCAAGGGTGATCACATATTGTCTAGCTGCTCACAGTTTCTTGCACTCAGTATAGACGCCCGTCTCAAATTAATACCTAATTATAAAGTGTGTTATAATTGTTTTCACGCAGGTCACTTTGCTAATCGTTGCAGGAAGCCGGGATGTAAGATTTGCAAGCGCCGACATAATACGTTGATACATTCAGAGAACAAAGGTGCTTCAACGTCTCGCGATAACAACGTAGTCTACAGTAGCTCGTCCCATTCCGTGTCAACGTCATCGCCCACTGACGTCGCGGCTCGCACTAATAATGCGACTGCTAATAATTTAACTTTGGCCGCGGACATCGTCGGTTCATCTTGTAGCGAGCGTAAACAACACGGAGGCGGAGTTTTATTGTCTACAGCTCTTATCAAGTTATGTGATCAATATGATCGTCAGCACATAGTGCGAGCCCTGCTTGATAGTGGTAGTACTTCATGTTTTATGACAGAAAGTTTATGTAAACGACTTAATTTAGATACTCGCCAGGTAAATGGATCAGTTTGCGGCATAAATAATGTTAGTTCACGCGTAGGCAAAATGTGTCATCTTAAAATGACGTCATTAGACAATAGTTATAGTTCTAGGTTTTATTGTTTCGTTTTGCCATCTTTAACGGGTGTAGTGCCGTGTCGTGAAGTCGACATTTCTGATATAAATATTCCAGATGACATTTGTCTAGCAGACCCCACCTTTTATAAACCTTCAGAGGTAGATTTATTGATAGGTGCTAATCTCTTCTGGGACTTGGTTGGTTCGCAAACAATAAAGCTAGGTGAAGGTAAGCCAGTATTATGTCAGACAGTGTTAGGCTGGATAGTTTCTGGCCCTGTTATGTATAGTAACGGTAAACCAGCTGATATCGTTTGCAATTTCAGTCAATCTGATTCATCTGGCATTGATAGTTTTAATAAAATTCAAAATGAATTAGTAAAGTTTTGGAATCTGGAAGAGGTAAACTCCCAATCATCTAATTATTTACCCGAGGAAAAATTGTGCGAGGAGCATTTTATTAAGAATACGACACGTCTAGATAGCGGTCATTTTTGTGTTCGTATTCCGCTAAAGCAAAGTCCTTCTGTTTTAGGAGAATCTTTTCAAAGGGCTTCTAAATGTCTCTCCAGCTTGGAACGTAGACTGAAGTCGAAGCCTGAGTTCAGTAAGTTATACTGCGACTTCATGTCTGAGTATGAGACATTAGGACATATGACCGAAATTAGCCATTGTGACAGTCCCAATGGATATTTCATACCACACCATGGGGTACTGCGTGAGAGTAGCACTACCACCAAGCTTCGCGTAGTTTTTAATGCGAGTTGTGTTACTTCTTCAGGAGTTTCTTTTAATGATTTGCAGATGATAGGTCCTACAGTGCAGGACGACCTCGTGTCTATACTTCTTCGGTTTCGGCAACATCAATTTGTCCTATCGGCCGACGTTGCGAAGATGTATAGATGCCTATATGTACATCCATCTGATAGGCACCTGCAGCAGATCCTATGGCGTGATGATACTTCTGGTCCTGTCAAGGTCTTCAAACTTAATACCGTGACATATGGTACAGCTAGTGCACCGTTTCTTGCCACGCGTTGTTTAAAACAGGTTGGTATCGATTATAGAAACGATGCCATTAAAACATCTTCGAGTTCTGTAGGTAGTTTATGTACAGGTGATAGAGATAGGATAGCTGACGTCATCATTCACGATTTCTACGTTGATGATCTGTTGACAGGAGCTGATGACGTCAACGAGCTCGAGTACATTCGCACAGAGGTCACCAACGCACTCGCATCAGCTTGCATGCCACTAAGAAAGTGGAGGTCCAACGTACCTGAATTAGGGCGCGCTGATACTAAGTCATCATTAGATTTAGATGTAGGAGCTAGTGAACCTAATAAATTATTAGGACTCGACTGGTTTGCTTCCACTGATGAGTTAGGTTTTTCAAATTCCCCACTACCTTTTAAGGATTCTGTGACTAAGCGTGACATTCTTTCTGCCATTGCACGCATTTTTGATCCCCTAGGACTTTTATCTCCTTGCGTAGTCACCATGAAAATATTCATGCAGCGAATGTGGTCAGATAAACTTTCATGGGATGAGCCATTAACTCCTGCATTACATTCCAGTTGGAACACCTTGGTGAGGACATTACCACTTTTAAATAATTTCCGGGTTCCACGAATTGTTGTTTGTAGTTCTAGTACTCTGTTAGAACTGCACATATTTACAGACGCATCTGAACGTGCGTATGGTGCATGCGTATATGTACGCAGCACCAATGATCAGGGCGAATGCATGGTTCGTCTTTTAGTCGCTAAAAGTCGAGTGGCGCCGATTAAGCCAACCACCATTCCCAGGTTGGAATTATGTGGTGCTGTAGTAGGTGCTCGTTTGTGTGAAAAGGTCGTGAGTTCACTACGAGTTAAATTCACTCACGTCTATTGCTGGACTGACTCCACCGTTGTGTTGGGATGGTTGAAGATGTTGCCTTCTAAGCTTCAGCCATTTGTACGCAATCGTGTTGCTGAAGTCTTAGACAAGGCGGGGCACTGTACTTGGAGACACATCCCGACCGACAAGAACCCTGCAGACCTACTATCTCGTGGCACGGATATTAGTGTTCTGCAATCGACGGATTTGTGGTGGTCAGGTCCCAGTTTTTTGAAGCTTCCGCAGTCTCATTGGCCTTCTCAGCACCAATCATTAGAGTTAGATCAGCTGCCTGAAACTCGACCTCAAGCATCGTTGACTGCTAACGTCAGCATTGATAATAATTATAATGTTATAGATTTTAGTCGGTATTCTAGTTACTTAAGGCTTATCCGTAGTGTAGCGTATGTTTTAAGGTTTATTAGATTATGTAGAAAAATTAAAGCCCCTACTAAATTTCTGTCTCACACGGAATTGCAGGATGCATCAAATGTAATTATAATTGCAAGTCAAATGGAATCCTTTCCTGAGTACCGATTACTTGTTAATAAACAAAATTTGCCTTCTAAAAGCTCCCTTATTAAATTCAACGTATTTTTAGATACAAATAATATAATGCGTGTTGGAGGACGCTTAGGAAATTCAACATTTCCATTCAATAAAAGGCACCCTATAATTTTACAGTCCACTCATAAATTCACGAAGTTATTATTCGAATATGAACATGTAAGGTTGATGCATGCAGGCCCACAGTTATTGCTGGCTTCCATAAGGGATTCTTACTGGCCTATTGGCGGACGGAGTTTAGCAAAAGGCTGTTATCGTAAGTGCTTGCGTTGTTCACGTTTAGCGGGTAAAACCCTAACACCTTTAATGGGCAATTTGCCGCGGCAGCGTATCCTTCCAGGTGGCTATCCTTTCGAGTGCACTGGTGTGGACTATGCGGGTCCCATTATGGCTGCTAGTAGGCAAGGTCGCGGATGTAGGCTAGTAAAAGTGTACATAGCAATCTTTGTGTGCTTTACCACCAAGGCTATTCACTTGGAGCTGGTGAGTGACTTAACCAGTGACAAGTATTTACTGGCATTATATCGTTTCATCTCGCGGAGGGGGAAACCCAACGATATCTACTCTGATAACGGCACTACTTTCGTCGGTGCATGCAACGAACTTTCGAAGTTCCTTAAAGCTAATTGTGATTCCTTAAGCGAGCAACTAGTTAATACCGGAATTAAGTTTCACTTCATTCCCGCGTATACACCTCATTTCGGCGGACTTTGGGAAGCGGGTGTTAAGTCAACCAAATTTCACCTTAGGCGAGTGTTGGGAAATTGTCACCTAACTTTTGAGGAACTTAACACCACATTAGTTCAGATTGAGGCAGTATTAAATTCACGTCCACTGACACCGCTATCATCCGATCCAGCAGATTACACCCCACTGACCCCAGGTCATTTTCTTATCGGCCGGCCTCTCACTTCACTTCCACAGCAAGATCTCCAGGACTACTCACCGTCTTCTCTGAAACGCTTCCAACGTATTGAGCAGCTACGGCAGCATTTTTGGTCTCGTTGGAGCAAGGAGTATGTGTCCGAGCTGCAACAAAGGACAAAGTGGCGCAGCTGCAAAGACACACTCAAGCTGGGTACTCTAGTAGTTATCAAGGAGGACAACTTACCTCCTCTTAAATGGAGATTGGGAAGAGTCGTCGCCGTTTATCCAGGGTCTGACGGTGTTGTTAGAGTTGCGGATATCCAAACATCTTCTGGAGTGGTACGAAGAGCCTTCAACAGAATCTGCCCACTGCCCGTTGAGTCTGCATCTGGTTGAAAGTGCTCCAGCATCTTTCAACGTCCGGGGGCATGTTCGAGCGCAGCGCCTGCACTCTTATTAATAGCACTGTTACGCGTTACGTCCCCACAATTAGATATAATTAGTTGCTAAGTATTGTACCTCTGTCCTTGACTTTTTGAAAGTCATTCCGGCTACGACCCCTGTACGAGTCTGAGGCATTACAATTTATAATACCCAATTATCGTCTTTCCTTTGGAATCCCCGAAATTTCTGGACATTTACGTATATAAAAGAAATACTATATATCGAATAGCATGAGGATTTTAAGTTTATCTGTTCAAAGCCAAACTTATATGCTGTACAGTGTACCTAATACCGTCAGTCCAATATTCCTTCAATTTAAACTATAATAATGCTCCATTACGATACTGTAATATCAATAAGGAGAGCTCACACAGATTTATGAGCGTAATATCATATACAGATTAAATCCTAACTGCTAGTAATATAATATCTAATAGTAATATAGTCGCGAACAGAGATTACCTAGACTTCGACACGAGGTTCAGCAAAAACGTGTCTCGACGAGAATAAGTTATTCCACAGTGATAACATTGCTATTACTGAGGTTATTGATGAGTAACTGTGGAATTGAGTATTAAAGAAATATTACGGTTTGTGTTTTTAGTTATTTTTTAGCTGTATTCTGTTTTTCCAATGTTACTCTCGTGTGTAATGAATTAAGAGTTTTTGCCACCACGTTTCTTTAACCGTCCCTCTGTGTATATTCCTCAATATTGACAAACTGTTGTGTCGATATTGCATAATGATGTTTTAAGGCCTGTTATCTTCTACCAATTGTATTTCTACTACTTACTATGTGATTTGTTACAACAAATCAAGTTTAACTATGTTCGGCAGTCCTGGCTTTTCTCAAGTCATCATCATTATGCTTTTTATCGTCCCACTGCTGGGCACAGGCCTCCTCTCACACAGAGAAGAAATTAAGCATTAATCAGCACACTTGCTCAATGCGGGTATAATAACTTGCTGGGTGCTTTTCTTAAGTTTCACCATACAGACGACAGCTGCTGAAACTGTAAAATTTTACCAATCAAACATTAACCTACAACTATTGTAATTAAGGCGCGGCCCCACGGCGGTGCATGCTGTGCACGGGCACGCGGCGCATTTTAGCTGCGTGTATTCATTTGTTTGACAACGTGGGTCTACGTTTCCACTGGAATACACGAATATGACACACGACTATATATAGCGTGGCACGGCGCACGGAGAGGCTACGCTGCGATAAGTGAGCTGTACGTAGTCGAACGGTCATATTCGTGTATGGAGTACACCCACATGGAAGCGTAGACCCACGTTGACAGCGTTGAGCTATGTAACCGCCTATTCGAGCAAGCCACGCATGTATCAATGACGTCAATTCGTGCGTAGCCTCTCCGTGGGTTGCAGTGGACACAACCACATACATTTTCTTCCAAAGCGAAGCTTAATACACGTGCGTAGTCTCTCCGTGCACTGCGGTGGGGCCGCGCCTTAAGGTTGAAAATCTATTGCAGAAATTTGACAGATTATGGTAACTTGGTGTGCTGTCGTCTGTACAAAAAACCCTCATCAATGGTTCCTGCAGCCACGCTAAATATGCAGCAGTAACAACGCTTGCTTCTCCAGCATCTGGTATATTCGGAGCGGAATGAGTGCTCCTTTGTAAGCGCTGGCATTCTGTGCGACGGTTTGCGCGAGCCTTTTAATATGCAAGCCAAGTCTGTACGCTGTAGTGTAAGCAGTACACTTCATAACTGGAAGTTATTTGTTATAGTTAAGATCTGGAAAGACGTAGTTACTTATTAAATGTCGGTGAAATATAAACAACATATTCTTCACGATTTCCAACATCAGCTACAACAGCAGCGCTCCGTTATCTTCATGTAACTTCAGCTCATTATGTAAGCAAGTTATAGTATAATGTGGAATCAGTTCAGCAAGGAGAACTCATACCAAGTTACTGTGAGGCGTCTCATACGCATTATGTTAACCGAATCGCAAACTACCAACCACTGTATTAAAGTTACTACACATTACAATAGGATTGAAACAGGCGTTCTAATATTATCAGGGTATTTCAAATTGCACACTAAATTACCTTCCTGTGAGCACTAATTACAATTTTAATGAAAAGTAAACATCAACAAACACATATTCCTGTTGTTTAGCCTAATTATCAGGTGTATTAAACCAGTTAGTTAATCTAAAATGGAAGTGAATTGTAGTTGATTAGTTATTGAGGTCCCCGCTAAGAGGTAATTGGGTCAAACTAGGCGGCCGCGGGGTAACACTTGAAGAGTTATTACTACCGCGAATTATTACCTATTGCGTTTGTTGCGAAAGAGATTGTTAACACTAGTTAGGATTTTGATTTGTTTACCATTACCAAGTTCTAGTGATAAGTGTATCGATGCATTTCAGTCTTGTGCCAAACATCTATAATTAAAGCTCATTTGATCCTTTGACCGAAGTCTTTTGAATCAATGTGTTTTCTTATCATCATAAGTACAATTCTCCTGAAAGTGGATGTCGAATGGACTGATCCCGCTGGTATCTTGGTATAATTGGTATTTGCGCAGCTGCTCGCACAATGTTCCGGGGCGGCAAAAAGTTTGAGGAGCACTATAGTTATGCACTACTAATACAAAAAATATTTCCAGGGTATATTCCGTCTGGCCTGCGAGCACGTGCTGCGCACGATGAGACGCGGACGCGAGACGCTGCTGACTCTCCTGGAAGCCTTCGTATACGACCCGTTGGTGGAGTGGGGTGGCGCCGCCGGTGGAGGGGGCAAGCGCCGCACCACCGCGCGCGACGTACGCGCAGCCCTCGCCATGATGGCCGTCAGGGCGCAGGAGTTAAAACATCACTTCAATGAAGTCACGTGAGTATTTATGACTTGTATTTTATGACGAAAAAGGCTGGTTGTTTCTCGATTTATGTTAAAGTTATATAGGGGTGGACTTATCGCTGTCAATTGAGTATCTATCCGTATAATGGTCTGCTGACTACATTATTGGAGACAATAATGTCCAAGTTGGTCAAAATGGCTAAGTTAATTCAAAAGTCATTATTGCGCCAGACAAAACAGTTATTATTAGGTATTCCATTANGCTGTGCACGGGCACGCGGCGCATTTTAGCTGCGTGTATTCATTTGTTTGACAACGTGGGTCTACGTTTCCACTGGAATACACGAATATGACACACGACTATGTATAGCGTGGCACGGCGCACGGAGAGGCTACGCTGCGATAAGTGAGCTGTACGTAGTCGACGGTCATATTCGTGTATGGAGTACACCCACGTGGAAACGTAGACCCACGTTGACAGCGTTGAGCTATGTAACCGCCTATTCGAGCAAGCCACGCATGTATCAATGACGTCAATTCGTGCGTAGCCTCTCCGTGGGTTGCAGTGGACACAACCACATACATTTTCTTCCAAAGCGAAGCTTAATACACGTGCGTAGTCTCTCCGTGCACTGCGGTGGGGCCGCGCCTTAAGGTTGAAAATCTATTGCAGAAATTTGACAGATTATGGTAACTTGGTGTGCTGTCGTCTGTACAAAAAACCCTCATCAATGGTTCCTGCAGCCACGCTAAATATGCAGCAGTAACAACGCTTGCTTCTCCAGCATCTGGTATATTCGGAGCGGAATGAGTGCTCCTTTGTAAGCGCTGGCATTCTGTGCGACGGTTTGCGCGAGCCTTTTAATATGCAAGCCAAGTCTGTACGCTGTAGTGTAAGCAGTACACTTCATAACTGGAAGTTATTTGTTATAGTTAAGATCTGGAAAGACGTAGTTACTTATTAAATGTCGGTGAAATATAAACAACATATTCTTCACGATTTCCAACATCAGCTACAACAGCAGCGCTCCGTTATCTTCATGTAACTTCAGCTCATTATGTAAGCAAGTTATAGTATAATGTGGAATCAGTTCAGCAAGGAGAACTCATACCAAGTTACTGTGAGGCGTCTCATACGCATTATGTTAACCGAATCGCAAACTACCAACCACTGTATTAAAGTTACTACACATTACAATAGGATTGAAACAGGCGTTCTAATATTATCAGGGTATTTCAAATTGCACACTAAATTACCTTCCTGTGAGCACTAATTACAATTTTAATGAAAAGTAAACATCAACAAACACATATTCCTGTTGTTTAGCCTAATTATCAGGTGTATTAAACCAGTTAGTTAATCTAAAATGGAAGTGAATTGTAGTTGATTAGTTATTGAGGTCCCCGCTAAGAGGTAATTGGGTCAAACTAGGCGGCCGCGGGGTAACACTTGAAGAGTTATTACTACCGCGAATTATTACCTATTGCGTTTGTTGCGAAAGAGATTGTTAACACTAGTTAGGATTTTGATTTGTTTACCATTACCAAGTTCTAGTGATAAGTGTATCGATGCATTTCAGTCTTGTGCCAAACATCTATAATTAAAGCTCATTTGATCCTTTGACCGAAGTCTTTTGAATCAATGTGTTTTCTTATCATCATAAGTACAATTCTCCTGAAAGTGGATGTCGAATGGACTGATCCCGCTGGTATCTTGGTATAATTGGTATTTGCGCAGCTGCTCGCACAATGTTCCGGGGCGGCAAAAAGTTTGAGGAGCACTATAGTTATGCACTACTAATACAAAAAATATTTCCAGGGTATATTCCGTCTGGCCTGCGAGCACGTGCTGCGCACGATGAGACGCGGACGCGAGACGCTGCTGACTCTCCTGGAAGCCTTCGTATACGACCCGTTGGTGGAGTGGGGTGGCGCCGCCGGTGGAGGGGGCAAGCGCCGCACCACCGCGCGCGACGTACGCGCAGCCCTCGCCATGATGGCCGTCAGGGCGCAGGAGTTAAAACATCACTTCAATGAAGTCACGTGAGTATTTATGACTTGTATTTTATGACGAAAAAGGCTGGTTGTTTCTCGATTTATGTTAAAGTTATATAGGGGTGGACTTATCGCTGTCAATTGAGTATCTATCCGTATAATGGTCTGCTGACTACATTATTGGAGACAATAATGTCCAAGTTGGTCAAAATGGCTAAGTTAATTCAAAAGTCATTATTGCGCCAGACAAAACAGTTATTATTAGGTATTCCATTAGGTTAGTCTTGCTCCAAAAACTACTAAAGACTAAAATAACATCAACGTTATCTGTATAATCTCCGAACCTTTGTGTTCGCTGCTAGCACTCTATTCACTCTATCCAGTCTATAGCCATTATCAGTAGCACGGGCGAGTCATAAAGACGCCTCACAATACAAGACCTATGTACGCTATATGTTTGCCGCGCGGGTTACACCGTCTTTGTGGTAGGTACGGTCATCGCGTCGATTTACGTTCCTCAGTAAATACGGCACTGCATCTGTGCTGTATGCATTATTTATATCGGCATTAGACTTATGTGATTCATGGTCCTAAAACATACTGAAATTAATTCTACTGGTACTGATAGATCCGGTATGATTACTACAAATTACGCCTTTCCATGCGTTTTTAATAGAGAAGTCTAGAGAAAGTACGATCACTATTTCAATCCATCAATCGGAATAAGGGCTGTGAATTATTATAATAACCGTCATTCCGTGAAGTCAATGGCTCGACTAACTTCGGTATGGCTAGTAGAACAACCATTAAATATCCCCTTTTTTCGTACAATTACATTTTCAAAAACTATTTTCTTACGATGCTGATATCTCCTGTGCCTATTTATAAAGTCAGTTTGAAAGTGACTCAACAATAAATAGAAACCCATCGACTACAAACCGATAAATATTATCGAGGCCACAGATACACTCGCCGTCAATATTTGTATAGTCTGTTGTTTATGATGAATGAATAACATTATAGCTCACTGGCCCGTCAAAACAGATATATCTTTATTATTCAATCAAATCAAAATTATTGTGTTATTATTTGGCTTGGAAATAAATATTATAATTTGGAATTTTTCATAAAATATATCTAAACGAAAACAGTGAAAAAATCATGGCTTCGTTGTTTTCAAAGTAGTTAATAAAGAATTTTATCCTCAATTTATAATTTAACGCTGCTTTGTAAAAAAAACTACTGAAGCTTTTCTTCAAATAGTGTGGCAGTGGAATTAAATAACCTCGAGCAATAATTACAGTTTAGTCATTAGTAAATGTCTCATAAATATGTAACGTTAACGAAATAGGAAGTTGCCATAGATATGAAATACCTCATATTTAAAATCGTGTCATTAGTATAACAGCTATTTTATTTGTCTAATATGAATCCGGCACGAAGGCGTTTCGTCGCTAATGTGCCCGTTTGTGGCCAGCTTAATTACTTACATCCTTGATGCATGGATCCAACCTTGAACTATTCCGTATTTAGTACTAGATTAATTGTTTACGTTCCGATTCCCTGGGAGCAATTTATCACCGCGAAATAACAACAAAACAAAAATGTTCTAATATAGAAATTTTCACAAAGAATATAAAATAAATAATCTATAATATCTCTTTTCTTATTTGCTAGACAGGTTTCCGTGTTATACTTGTCATGTTCACCACCTACTGTCATGTGCTCACGTCAATTCTATTCGTGTTCAACTAAAAGACGAGTCAACGCAACACGCTTCCCGTTTCCTCTGAATTATTAATTGGACGCGTTCAATATGCCTCGTTTAATATTAATAACCGCCCGAAGTGTTTATTCATTGCCCGATATTTGTTTCAGTGAACAATTTTTGGCCGTGTTACCCGATATAAAGCAATGTGCAGAAGACTGGCTGAAAGAAAACGATGAATTAAAGTCAGTGGAGACAAGACTACAAGACTGTCACCAGCAGATGGCACTGATTAAGGAAATAGAAGCTTACGGATCTAATCTTAACAATCATCCGTTATACGCGATTTCTCAGAAATACACGTCTTACAAACAAGCCAAGAACGCCGTGGAGGACTCCATGAAAGCGTTGGTAAAGATTCTGAAAGATTTCGATACACAGATTGAAAATTTTGCGAGTACGACCGAAGCTATCAATGGGCCACAGCTCATGGCGTGGGTCCAAGAATTCTCCGGATCAAGCGAAGAAGAGGAACAACCGATATTCGAACATATAAAAGAGTTTTTGACAAATGCTGGACAAGGCGCCATGTTGTCTCAGTGTGAACAGGCTGAGACTGAACTGTACCAAAGCATGAAGCAGACACATCATCTGGTCAGATCCTGCTTGGAACTCCTGTCACAGTACGTGGCAGTGTCGCAGTACTACCCTCAGAGCCACACGGAGTACCATCGCGTGGTGATGTTCAGGAAGTTCCTCGCCGCCGCCCTCGAGAGCAAGTCTCCCGAAGTGTGCCGCGAAGTGTCCAACCAAGTGACGGCACTCATCAACGCCGACAACAACAAAGATGACACATCACAACAAATCATTAATTACAATTTCCGCTTACAAAACATGAATGCTGAAGCCAATGCTAACTTGAACAAGGCCATAGAGAGACTGCAGTTAGAAGGTGGTCCTGATGCTTTAGCTTTGGCTCAGGAAGCTTACAGAGAGGCGAAGACCAATATAAGTAACTGGGTGAGGACAGAGGAGGGTGCAGCAGCCGCATTAGAATGTGTGGTGATTGGCATGCTCTGCAACCTGAACAGGAGATACTTGATGTTGGAGAATGGAGCTCAAAGTGCAGGAGACTGCCTCGTAGACTTGACATCTAGAGAAGGAGAATGGTTCTTGGATGATATGAGTGGTTTATCCATGCAGGCCGTAGAGCTGCTCTCATTACTGCCGCTACAATCAGCATCAGCTGAAGATGCTGCTATGCCGGTCGCTGTGGAATGCGTCCGGAACGCGAACTTGCTACTAGCCGACTTGGTACAACTGAACTACAACTTCAGCACCATCATATTACCCGAAGCGTTGAAGAAGGTGCACTCTGAGGACCCGTCAGTGCTGCTGATGATCAACGAGCTTAACGGTGTCATAATGAACTCGCCGGTGCCTCTCAACGAGCTATTGACACAGTTGGAGATGCACCTTAGATATTTGGTTATGGATATGGAGGTAAGAATCTTAATCATCTTCTTCCATTTGACATACTATGAAACATGTTTTAAAAAATATATTTATATTTCAGTCTCCAGCGAGTGGTGCCCCCCTCATAGCAGCAGAGGTCCGTGCCCGCTACGAAGCCCTCCTCTCAGCGTCGACATCAGAGGCGGAGGGTCAATCAGCCGGGCGCATGTTGCTGATGGGCTTCAACGGGCTGTTTGCGGCCGTGGAACTACGCGCTAGAGAGCTGGCTGATCATCTCGCGATACCCATCCCCCCTGCGTGGAGGAAGATTGATCATATTAGCGAGTCTATGCATATGTCGGTAAGTGCACATACATATTTATGTACATCACGTAGTACATTACTTCCATGTTGGCTAAAAAATCTGTTTCAGAAAAGTAGTCTGTTTTTATCCCTTATTTCGTCGTATCTAGTGAAAGTTTATGTGATTTTTATAAATATAATAACGATTCTCAAATGTGTATTTGCTTATTCCAGGCGGCACTACAAAGCCCGGTGCTACGCGCCGTGCTAGAAGACATCTTCCTGGTTCGGCGTGTACAGAGCATCGCCGAGGTGTTCGCCATGGTGGCACAGTGCGCGTGCGCATTCAAGGCTAACGGACCGCCCTCACTGTTCGATGACGCCGCGCTCTGCAAACCCGTCAGGAGGTAAGTCCAATTAAGTCCATTGTGACTTTCTGGTGGACTGAATATGAACCTGCAGGATTTGCCTGTTTTGTTATATTTTTTTTGCTTATCAATTGTTGAATGAGATTCCTGTTTAATAGTGTACTTTTTGGTATGTGATTCTGGTTGTAACATAAATGTAATTTGTAACGAACATGTGTTAGGTTCACGGCGGAGTACGTGTTGCGCTGCGTGCTGGGCGTGCACTCGAAGGCGCTGGCGAGCGTGCTGTGCCTGCTGCTGCGCCGCGCCAGGCTCGACCTGCACGCCGAGGTCGAGCAGAAGGAGATCGGTCAGTTTATTATGTTACGGAAATTAATGGAGAAAAAGATATAGCTAGTCGAAGATTTTTGTATATGAGGAGTTGAGGAGATTTTATTGAAAACAAAATGTATGAAGGTTTTAAAGTGGATGTGGATGGGGTCAGCACAAACGAGGAAATATGTCGGTAAAAATAGAAAACGTGTCAGTCGATTTGAGTTTAATTTCCATTAGTTAGGTTATCATCAATGAACGCTTGAAATTTGACTGGCAGACATCACAACATTTCTTCAAATACTGCCCACACTAGAATCATAGAATTGAAATGCGATGAGTAAACCTGTCAAACAATATGTATCATGTTGATGCTATCATTTATCTATCAATGTACGTTTGTACAGCAGACAGAACATCAAGTTACCATAAATATAATCGATCCAATTTCTGCAATAGGTTTTCATCCTTATCACAATAGTGGACGATTAATTTTCGATTGGTAAAATTTGACAAATTCGAGTACCGTGCCTGCTGTCATCAGTACATTAGAGGAAATTATAAATATTGGTGTATATGAATGAAGTGAGATATATGCGCAGGAGCATCATGGAGCGTGTCGCTGGAGTCGCTGTGCGAGAAGGCGCGGCGGCGAGGCCCAGCGGCGGAGCGCGGCGCGGCGCTGGCGCGGG
>NWSH02000612.1:854-14780 GCA_002382865.2 Heliothis virescens | reverse complement strand
TTTGGTTGACCTGGTTTTTTAATATTTTTCCCTTTCATTACCTACATGGAAGACAAAAACAATGATAAAAAAATATGTATTCCATCTTGAAATTCGGTTAGTGAACACAAACGTATTAAACCTCAGTAGGTTAATTTAGTATTTCATAAACTTAAATTGTTAGTTGATAAGTAGGACGGCCGAGGACGGCTAAAAAGTTTTCAAACTCTTTATTACGGGAAAACAAAAAAATTTGGTCCAGACCAATTTATCGGGAAATCAAAATATTTTCTTCTGTTTTTCAATTGTGTGTTATATTGAATATTTAGATTACCTTCCTATATAAGATATGTAACCTATACCAAAACCTTAAAGATTGGTGGTAGTGAATTGGGATACTTTGTAATATAAGTGTAAGCTTACCAAAATCTGTTTTAACCATTAACCATGTCTTAATAAAATGTAGACATTAAATATCTTTAAAAGTAGTTAGGTTACCACTCCTTCGAACACAAACGATTCCATCTTCCAGTATAAATCCGTGCCTGGGAGGGGCACGTGAAGCAGCGTCCCGCTTGCTACTCATAGCAGTCGTGTAACAATTACCACGCAGAGGCCGTCGGCTGATTTGAGAAAAACTCTGACACTAGGCTTGTTAGGTGATAAAACCAGCAGCTCACTCGATATATATATATATATCTATATATTGTAAAAAGGTTTTATAAAAACGGAATCTAATATTTATCTAGTTTGAAAACAAAAACAATATATATAAAATATCGAAATAAACATAAAAGGCTTCGGACAAAAACATTCACAAACACCAGCTTCACGTTAATTAAGTTGAAGTAATTTCCAGAATCTAAATTGCTTGTCGAAAATAAGATTTTCCAAAAACATTTCGCTTAATTACGAACATTAGGCGAAAAGATTTAATCGTTAGTACCTTTTTTTGATATTGTCTTTTGGAATAATTAGACCTTGTATTTTGTACTTTAATTTCTGTAATTAATTGTAATAAAAAACATTTGTGTTTTAACTGAAGAGCTCGTGGCAAATAACATATCGCAATGCTAAAACAAGGAGAGGTCGATTCTGTGGATAACCATCTTTCATGACGAGTTCCTCCTTTTTAGAAAAGGTAATATTGTGTGTGTGGTCGCGGGCTGTCATTGAAAATCTCTGCAATGCGTTAAATGGTAGGTCCTATTTAAGCCAGAAAGTCTGACAAACCAGTGATTTACCAATGAGTATCGGTGCCCCGGTAACTATTTAAAGTAGGCTGATAAGCGGCGTCTCCATGAACACACTGGTACTCAGGCTGCTCCTGTAGACTAGAAGGTGACCTCAACACGGCAAACATACGCAGATGATAATAGATATTATTTTTATGGGCTGAACTATAAAATATACTTTTTACAGTAGATCGTAAAATTTCTCGTTTATCACACATAGTATTTTGAGCAATCTCAGTACTTTGAAAAACAAATAAGCACCCATATTTGCATACATTTAGCATTTGCATGCAATCTACACACCAGTTCCGAGTACAGCGCAATAAAATTAACATTACACACACATATCTACTCAGTAATATATATTCCAACGAACAAACCTACGTATCTCAGTTTCATGAACTAAATTAATATCGTTCTGAACAAACTGAGAAATATTTTGCATGAATTCAAAAACCTATTTCAATATTAACATTGGAAATCAAACAAAAGTTTAAGGTAACATACTCGGATATGAATATGGATGAAAATCCTATATGTAGACACTAGTTTTCACCAGCTGTTTTACCCGCGTATCATAGAAAATACTTCTGACACCTGTAGTAAAATTAACCCAAAGCCTTCCTCAATAAATGGGCTATCTAACACTGCAATATTTTTTCAAATCGGTCCAGTAGTTCCTTAGATTATAGCGTTCAACATCCGCGTTTCTTTTCTCATTCCATACAAGATTAATATGACTTAAGGGCGGGTACCAGACCACTTAATTTTCAACACCATTCAATATTGAATTTGATAATTGAACCTCATCAGTTTCAGACCTACAAAACCACAGTTAGTACTATCAGCTACGTCCAATTATATACTGAGTGATACAAATTGTAGTTCGCCGCAAATCAATCCAGATGAATTCATCTTTGATGGAGGTTAGACAGAAACCAAAGTTGATATTATATACCTATTATCGGAGAATTCAGATAACCATACATTAAGCTAAGGAAGGTTAAAGTGATTTAGTTTGCAAGTCGTTATGTAGACAGAAGCTAGAAAGCCTGATAATCAATCTAACGAACAGATATCGGGTTGCTTACGGCCGTTCCCAATAACCTATCTAACTCTGAATTTGCTTACCAGTGATAGGAATTTGACATTACTTGTATGGGGCTAATGTCAAAATTCTATCATTGGTAAGCAAATCCAGAGATAGACAGAATATTGATTTCCGCAGTTAGGCTGTATATGAGCACTGGCACACAGCCGTATCCAGTTAGACTGGAGGCCTGAATACTTTTGTTTCTTTGTCACACTCCACCCTAATAATGTACCCGGGACAGTGTTGATGTGTGCGAGTCGGTAAGTATAATATGTTTATTACCCTTTCGAAATCCCCTCGGGTAAAACCACAAGGAAAAGAGTATTCTGATAAGTATTTTGAAAAACTTACCCTTGAAAATAAAATATTTACAAAGACGTAAAACAAGGGAAACAGAAAATCATTGAGCCAACGAGATCTATTGGGTTACAAACGTCGTTCTACAAAGCTGATTCAAGACTCTCGAGGATAAAACGATTACCCTACACTCCACAGGTCTTGACTTGAGCGTACGAAAATAGAAGGCGGATATTTTACTCTCTTCCTGGAATTTGACTAGCAAGAAGGGCTTGGGGAATCATGATTCCTTCAGCAGTGGGTGGAATGGACGGGATTGTCTGAATTTTATTTTGAGTGAATAAAACAATTATACCTAACCCTTAAGCTCAATGTTCGGAGGCACGATTTGGCTTCTGCTATTACGTATCTACCCCTGTCTACTTTCTGTAAATGTGTTAAAAATAGGAAATTTTAAACACATCGAGAAAATATATCATCGAGATTTTCAATGTTTTAACGCCTTATGTTTATCTTGAAAATACTGTAAGAAAACCTGCACCGTCATTGTGACTATATCGCCATACTTTATACATACCTACATAAAATATAATAAAAAAAACCCCTATTGTAAGGAACGTATTTTTAGGGTTCCGTAGCCGAATGGCAAAAAACGGAACCCTTATAGATTCGTCATGTCTGTCTGTCTGTCTGTCTGTCTGTCTGTCTGTCTGTCTGTCTGTCTGTCTGTCTGTCTGTCTGTCTGTCTGTCTGTCTGTCTGTCTGTCTGTCTGTCTGTCTGTCCGTATGTCACAGCCAGTTTATTCCGAAACTATTAAGACTACACCATTCAAACTCGGTAGGTAGATGTATTATGTTAACCGCTTTAAGATTCTTATGCAAAAATAAAAAAATAATAATATTAGAGGGGGGCTCCCCATACATGGAACTGAAACTAAAAAAAAAATCTTTCATGTAACCTATACTTGTGGGATGTCTATAGATAGGTCTTGAAAAATGAGATTGAGGTTTCTAAAACCATTTTTTCTCAAAGTCAATCGTTTCAGAGTAAGACACTTTCAAAGTGCTAAAATGTGTGTCCCCCCCCCTGTAATTTCTAAACTACTAAAGTGAAAAATCTAAAAAAAATATATGTTATAGATCTTAATAAAAACTATCAACCAAAATTGGTTTGAACGAAATACAGTCAGCAGTTTTTGAGTTATAGCACTTTTTTAGTAACCGCAAATTATAACTTTGGTATTCATATATTTGTATGAAAAACAAAGTTATTTTTTGTTTTTTCATAGATAATGGAACGGAACCCTTCGTGCGCGAGTCCGACTCGCACTTGGCCGGTTTTTCTCACCTAACTTCGATCTAAGATCTCTCAATTTTGCTTCAGTACAGAACTCCATTCACCGCACCCCCTTTGTGGGGTAACTTCCAAATTATAATGGCGTGGGATCTCATGATATAGTAGATTATGTGATCAAACGTGATAGGTAAGAAAATTGCTGTTAAATCGAGTGGGCTGAGGAAAAGATGGGATTTTAATGCTGAAAAAATATATGTACCTATTTTGTAACTTTATGGTAACGTATATAAAATGAAATATAAAGGGGGACCCCTTTATATTTAATTTTTAGTATTTGTTGTTATAGCGGCAACGAAAATACATTATCTTGTGAAAATTTCGGCATTCTAGCTATCACGGTTTATGAAATACAGCCTGGAGACAGACAATGAATCCTAAGTAATAAGGTCCCGTTTTACCTTTTGGGTACGGAACCCTAAAAAGAGCTCGAGAAGAAACAAAGGTCATCTGATGATTTCCCATCGCAAGAAAAACTATTTTGAATATTTTCATAAGGTAAAAATATAAGTTGGAAACAAAGTTATGCAAAAACAAGTTTTTCTAACATAAATGAAAACCCCAAACTTTCCATGATTTGCTTGTGGTTTTCACCCTTACGATAACAGCCGAGTTTTATGAATAATATTAATCAGTAATACAAAGAAAATAACCGTAATCAAAATTCTCATTATATTAAAAACGCGTTGGTAGGTAGCTTTGACACACGGACAGACAGACAGTGACAAAAGACCTTTATAAATTGCGACATACCTTTCAAAAAGAAAAGACCAGAAAGTCGGACAACCAGTCTTACCAAAAGGGTATTGGGTTGCCCGGGTAACTGGGTTGTGAAGGTCACATAGGCAGTCGCTCCATGTAAAACTCCAGTTAGACTGGAAGCCGACCACAACATAGTTGGGAAAAGGCTAGGCAGATGATGATATTCCAAAATGAGAACCACATGACTGCCTAGTCGTCCATAACATACAAGCTTCATATTATAAAATTACCATATTAAAAGTGTATGTTTATGAATTAACAATACACTATCCTATCGTGTTTTTGCCATTTCTATTATCGCAGAAATACCAAGCTTTTCCTAACGAGTACAATACATAAGTTATCATTCTGCTTCTCTGGAAGCGACAGCTAAATAAGAATAAGCAGCTTACATTTTTCTGGATAAAACAGAAATAGAAATGTAGTTTTATAATTATTTTGTAAATTAAAAGAATGACATCTGCTATTCTTACAAGAAACATAAATGTAATTCTTAATTATCTATGTGGTTTAATTGCCTGTGTAAATAACACTTGAAATCTGATATTGATGCTGTCTTTGTTTCTATTTCAGAGCCATAGATATAGTATTTAACATAGTTTGTAGCAGGCATGACGTAGATAAACAATAAGCATCAATGTATCAATCAATCACATTTACATTATAAAGGCCAAAATTCGTGAGTGTGTAAGTTTATTACCTCTTTTTTGTCGGTGGGAAATCAACCGATGACCCCTCCCGCTGTGGGTGACAGCATGAGAGTGTCAGAATTTTACTGTCTAAAACCCACCGTGTTCCTTCTTGAGTCCTTTGTGTACCTGGGCCGCGGTAACTCTTTCGAACAATCCCACAGCCCATGTTTACTATTTCTCCATGCACAAATGGTACAATGGTTGTATAGCTTATTCAGTAGCTATTAGGTAAATAAATATAACATCGTAGCCCAAATTGCATGATTCCCCTCACCTTCAACACAGCACAATTTCGAACATAAATAAATGAAAGGAACAAAGTTAACGCTAGTGACACGAACACGGGCGAAGTAATCCTATTACCACGAGGTTCATAGCGTCGGACAAAATGGCGGCGATTTTCACGAAAAATGACGGCTGACAAGCCGAGATCCAGTGAGATATTTTATAGGTAATAAGATTAAGGTTCGTATGTAATTAAGGAATGATGTCAACGTTTAAGAAAGATAATTTTGTTTAGCTTATTAGGGTTTTGGAAGAACATTTTAAAAGGCGAAAATAAAAAAATAATACTTACAAAATTAAGCCAGCGGTTTCACCCGCGTGCCATGGGACGCTCAAAATCAGAAAGCATTTAGTCAAAGTAGGCTAAAAACACCACTTTTCGAACGTCAAAATTACATGAGACAGCCCCAAAAACGCCCGTCCATTACCACTTCCTATGTGTTTTTGCTGGGAAGAAGAAGTGGCGCAACAAACTCCCGAGCAACACATGTCTTTCTATTCGATTTTAAGAATCTTTATAGCTACATCACTTTCATAAAAAGTAAGCTATAGATACCTTCCCTCGATAAATGGGCTTTACAACACTGAAATGATATTTCGAATCGGACCTGGGCGCATTCAAACAAACATCCCTACAAGATAATGTACATACAAAAAAATATATCAAGTTACTTAATCTACCTATATTTATTCATGTTCCGCGTATTTTATAAGTATAATACGGTTAATTATTCTTCAAAGAATTACTCTCTTTACGCTCATATAAGTGCATATTTAATAATAACGTGTAAATTCATAAAAGCCTTGTAGAGTGCGGGTTTACAACTTTGAGCTTCAACTAGTTTTGTATTCAGCTCATAATTAATAACCTATTTCCTAATTCAGGTCACGCACGGGTAGCCTAATATATCTGGGAGCCTAATTGAAACCGATGAAGCCTTTAAGAGCTCGTCAATTCATAGTCACCTACAAACTTGTCAATTTATATATCATATTTTTTTTTGTCGATGGGAAATCATCAGATGACCCAATTTATCGTGCCTTCCGAAACACGGAAGACCTCGTTATGACAAGATGGTCACCCATCCACGGACCGACCGCGCCAAGCGTTGTTTAACCTTATGATCGATCGATCCGCGCGGCTTTGACTTAGCCACGAGCTCTTCTTGAAAAAGCTTCTTGCTATGGGGTGTACATTGTTTCATAAAAGGCGGTTAAGAAATATAACCGTCAAAGTGTAACAAACGATAACTGACATTTATAATAATAATAGTTAAGAAAGTAGATTAACTACATTTCATAACAAAGAATTTTATAGTTAACCTACCACTTAAGTTGATCCGAAGTTAATTTCCGGACTAATCAAGACATAAAAGTTAAACGTGAACTTACTAACTTAACAGCCACTAAGTTTAAAGGTCAATCAAAGTAACTCCTTTATAACTTAACTTGGAAGTTGAACCTTAAAGTAAACTAGGTTTTGCAACGTTAACTTAGATTACAACTGTTTTATGACTGGAACCATAAAAATAAGCACTCTTTAGTTTATTTTATGTTTGACAATTTAGGCAACAATAACAAGTATTGTTTTGCTAACCGTAACTTCGAAAAATCTTTTAGAAAAACATGGTAAAATATGAATTAAATCCTAACAGATCCTCAACATTATTTATCTACACTAAAGGCCCATTTACACATTGCCAGAAAAGTTTTTAAGCTAGGTACTGAAAGTACATCAAGTTACCACAATCTGTCAAATTTCTGCGATCGATTTTCAACCTTGTCACAATAGTGGAAGGTAGATCTTCGATTGGTAAAATTTGACAGATTGGTATACGTTCACCTGCTGTCCTCTGTAGGTACATACCTACATAGTTCGCTCGAAACGCGGGGGTATCTAGTTACTTCTATGAAACTTTTCAATACTATTTTCCAAGAATACATTCAATTTCGGTTACATGGATACTGAATTAGTCCGAAATGCATTTATTTTACACTTTTAGGGTTCCGTAAACAAAGGGTAAAACGGCACCCTATTACTAAGACTTAGCTGTCCGTCTGTCTGTCTGAGTGTCACTCATAGCCAGTTGAAATAACAAATTATATACAGACGACAGCAGGTCAGTCTACCCGAATCCGTCAAATTTTAATCGAACATTGTCGTTCCACCACGTTGTCATAAGGTTGAAAATCTATTAAAGAAATTTGACAGATGGTTATAGATTGATGTGCTGACGTCTGTATTTTTATTGCCGCTATAACAACAAACTGAAAAGTAATACAGACAACAGCACATCAAGTTACCACAATCTGTCAAATTTCTGCAATAGATTTTTAACCTTATCACAGTGGAGGTAGGTTAATGTTTGACTGGTAAAATTTGACAGGTTCGGGTACCGTGACCCGCTGTTGTCTGAACAAAATATATATTTTAGGGGTATAGAACCCTTCGTGCACCAGTGTCGGACTTGGCCGGTTTTCTATACCATTGCACCTAAATATTTAGTCCGGTGTCCTACATATTCATGTATTCTATTCCCAGAGTTGTTGGGTAGTGGGCAGGGTCAGCCGAGCGTACCTTGGTGAATGGACAGTCAGACTTTTTTATTTAGTTTGAGTACTTTTATTTCTGATGGGGTCTGATGGTGTGTTTGTTTATTCAGGTTTGTGTAGATAAAAAATAGGCAGAAGATTTTAAATAAATATTTGAAACAGTAATGGCATTTTTACGGACACATTGAACACAGAATTTGTCGTTTTTAATCAATATGTTTTTGTGTAAATCGCATGGAACAAGAATATGAAAAAAATATGTAAATTATCGCTCATACATTTCTTAAAGTAAGTAATTGTTTTTTTTTAGTTTTACGAGACAGACGAGTTTACGAATATCAAAAGAAATATAATTTAATTTCTATTTATTTCTTACTATACTTGAATACCTCTCATATATAATTCAAGCCTGCATTCAAACTTTTGCCTTTAAATATAAACCTTACTTTTATAAAATCCTCCTCAGGCTTACACAAAAAACTAAGAAGACCGAAAGAAAATTAACACGGCTTAGCAAAAATCTTTCTTCGCACAACTTCTTATAGACTTTGTGAAAAAAATTAGCGTCTCTCGAGTTATCTTCTGAGAATGGCTTCAAGCAATTACTCGACTCCCGACAATGCCTAGATTAAATAAGTCTATAGAGGGGAGCTATGCAATAAGTTGAGATTTTTTTCTAGTCTTTTCTTCGGATTAATTTGTCTATTTTTGTTGATCTAAGCTGTTTTAGAGTTCATTTTATGATTTCGTTCTTGTGCCGTGAAAATTATTACAAACTAGCTTCTGCCAGCGACTTCGTTCGCGGATCATGTCGCTTATGCCAGCGACAACGGGTCATCAAATCATAGGAGTATGATTAATAATTGTACCAAGTTTCGTTAAAATTCGTTGAGTAGTTTTTTCTATAACGTTTAGACAGACAGACAAAAATTCTACTGATTGCATTTTTGACATAAGTATCGATCCCTAATCACCCCCTTATTGTTATTTTGGAAATATATTTCATGTACAGAATTGACCTCTCTACAGATTTATTATAAGTATAGATAGATAAATATAACCCTGATTATTGCAACTAGCCGGATAACATAATATGAATCTATTCAAAATGGCATTCGATGTGTGTGATGATAATCTTCTTAGTAGTAGTCTCAATAAATAAAATACAAATACTTGAATTGAGAACCTCTTCCCTTTAGGGAAGTCGCTTAAAAAAAATGCATTTATGTGAGTAATTTTTTTTAATCCACCAAAAGCCCTGTAAAAAAATCGGGCTTTAAAACCAGCCGTTATTTTAAACTACAAAACCAGGTTTTCAACCGACAAATGACTACTATAAAAAGCATCGAAAAAGTCACAGATAAACAAAACTGAACACACGAAAAACCCGGTACTCAAAAACGCACATTTGCACGATACACTACTGCACTAAAGGGAACAAAAACTGACGCCCAAGTACACCGACAACTTAATCGACAGTTTTCTTAAAACAACTGTTTAGTATAATTTGCTATGAATTTTTACGTTCAATTTTCAATCACGCAATCACTTAGGTTAATGTTTTATATTTTATGTAATTTACGCATAGTTACACAGGTTCAAGATGGNGCTTACACAAAAAACTAAGAAGACCGAAAGAAAATTAACACGGCTTAGCAAAAATCTTTCTTCGCACAACTTCTTATAGACTTTGTGAAAAAAATTAGCGTCTCTCGAGTTATCTTCTGAGAATGGCTTCAAGCAATTACTCGACTCCCGACAATGCCTAGATTAAATAAGTCTATAGAGGGGAGCTATGCAATAAGTTGAGATTTTTTTCTAGTCTTTTCTTCGGATTAATTTGTCTATTTTTGTTGATCTAAGCTGTTTTAGAGTTCATTTTATGATTTCGTTCTTGTGCCGTGAAAATTATTACAAACTAGCTTCTGCCAGCGACTTCGTTCGCGGATCATGTCGCTTATGCCAGCGACAACGGGTCATCAAATCATAGGAGTATGATTAATAATTGTACCAAGTTTCGTTAAAATTCGTTGAGTAGTTTTTTCTATAACGTTTAGACAGACAGACAAAAATTCTACTGATTGCATTTTTGACATAAGTATCGATCCCTAATCACCCCCTTATTGTTATTTTGGAAATATATTTCATGTACAGAATTGACCTCTCTACAGATTTATTATAAGTATAGATAGATAAATATAACCCTGATTATTGCAACTAGCCGGATAACATAATATGAATCTATTCAAAATGGCATTCGATGTGTGTGATGATAATCTTCTTAGTAGTAGTCTCAATAAATAAAATACAAATACTTGAATTGAGAACCTCTTCCCTTTAGGGAAGTCGCTTAAAAAAAATGCATTTATGTGAGTAATTTTTTTTAATCCACCAAAAGCCCTGTAAAAAAATCGGGCTTTAAAACCAGCCGTTATTTTAAACTACAAAACCAGGTTTTCAACCGACAAATGACTACTATAAAAAGCATCGAAAAAGTCACAGATAAACAAAACTGAACACACGAAAAACCCGGTACTCAAAAACGCACATTTGCACGATACACTACTGCACTAAAGGGAACAAAAACTGACGCCCAAGTACACCGACAACTTAATCGACAGTTTTCTTAAAACAACTGTTTAGTATAATTTGCTATGAATTTTTACGTTCAATTTTCAATCACGCAATCACTTAGGTTAATGTTTTATATTTTATGTAATTTACGCATAGTTACACAGGTTCAAGATGGAGTTCTAAATTGCTATCATAGAAAAGTAATCAAGATTAAAAACATTTCCATGGCACCATCTGTCAGATAGCTATTTAAAACTTTATCTGGGACCTATGAAACTGGCCCTAAAGTAGAAGTTCATCGACAGCATAAACGTCAATTTTCCAAACAGCTTATTAAGAACTAGCCGTTTTCCCGTGGTTTCACTCGCATGCCGTGGGAAATACTGCCTGTATCCGGATAAAATATAACCTATAGTACTCACGAATAATGTAGCTTTCTACCAGTAAAACAATTTTTAAAATTGGTTCATTACTTCCAGAGATTATCCCCTACAAACAAACTTACAAATTTACAAACAATTTTACCTCTTTATAATATAAATATAGATTTCAGCGTTTCAAAGTAAGCGATTGTTTTAAGAAAAACGGACGGTTATGATATCGGTGAACTTGGGCTTGAATACAGTGGCGCCCAAAAACTTTGAAGTGGCAATTAAAAGAGGATTCCTAAAAGAGTTGCTCATAAAATACACGTCGACACAAACAAGGCAACTTTTCGTATTAAGTCGCTTCCTTTTTCTTTAGTTTTAATTAAGCCTAGCCTTATTTCGCGGAGTTCACTTGAAAGTTGTTATTTTAATGAATAACTAACAAACCTCGTCTAGGGAAATGACAAAAGTTTGGTTCACTTTTAGTGTCTTTTTGTAAAAAAGGACTTCGAAACGTGTTTTGTGTTGCACTTATAATAAGTAGGTAAATTAGTTTTTATACGCGTAGGTTTACATACTTTTTAGCATAAAAAAAATAATATCATCAGACTAAAACGCTTTAATTTTTTACAGGCTTCAAATTATCAGCCTTAAGGAGCTTTGAGCATTTTAATTTTTTTCTAATACCACCGCCATCATTTGCCTGAAATCAGTTAATTATGTTATTAACTTCAAAACAAACTGCCAATTATAAATTATTATTAGCTATAAAATTGATTTCTTGGTAATTATTGTAACGTTAATTCATTATTTTCAGTAACGTTCAGTTACAAAGATTTACATTAACCTATATGTGTTCTAAAACCACATTGTTTGATAACAGTTAATTATCATCTAATTGGGTCATAATTATTTATATAAGAGACCTCGATTCGTTAATAACTGTGTGGTTATATCGACATGTAACAAAATCATTGTTGTGTTCTTTCTAAAATTAGCAAAATACATATGCTATGCACATGCTTAGGCCATGTAAAACACTGGTACTCAGCTGCATCCCGTTAGACTGGAAGTCAACCCCAACGTAGTTGGGAAAATGTTAGACAGAAGACAACATATTCTTAGGGCCAAGTTTTTCTTAAAACAAATGTTTCCTTTTTAACATAAATATTCATAGTAAACGTTGTTTAGAAAACTCCTGTTTATATTGTCGGTGAACTTGGTCAGTCACATATAATTTAATCTAAATATTAACGTGAGTGATTCCGTGATTGAAGTTGCAGAGTACTGACCCTTTTCGTTATAATCTATGCATAAGTAACTAAGTTATCAATAACCGATTTAAGCAGAATTTTATTTCCCTCGAGATTATACCTAAATGATCAATTTAAAGGTCACAGAAAAAGGACGTTTTTCGAACATCTGAGGTAACCTCTCGAGACTAAACTGAGGTCTAGGAAACAAATTATCTGAGGCTGACTTATCTTTACAAAAAGGTCAAAGTATACATTTATTTTGATTATGTAAATGTGAATTTAGGAACAAAAAAATACTTTTTCTGAGATTACCTTTACTTTATAATCTTGTAATTCATATTATTTTATAATACTTTTTTTCCGTTTTTTAATTTTAAATAAAATATACTTTTATAGTATAAAAATAAATTGATGACCACCGATATCAGATATAGCATCCAACTACCGGCGGGTAGTTAGGTTTCCAGAGGCCTCCTCCTCGAAAACCTCCTCATAATATGTGCCATTCAATGAGTAATTGAAACATAATAACTACCTATTAAATATCATAGCAATATAATTCCAAAACTACGATCTAATTACAGCGGTCCAATAAAAACTGCCATAAGACTACTTTCGATTCAAAGGGCAAAAGTTCACAGAATATTAGGAATTAACCCCCAACGACCTCATTAAAGACTCCTTTATACCCTCACTCAAGAACCATAATGATTCCACAAAAGAATTATAAAATACTTTTACAATAACCCTTGTAACAGTACATTTGACTTTTATTCCAGGATCAACCTACCAGAATCTGTAAAATTTTACCAATCGAACATTAACGCTCCAGTATTGTGATAAGGTTGAAACTCTATTGCAGAAATTTGTCTGATTCTGGTAGGTTGACCTGCTGTCGTCTGTACATTTAGAATTAGGTTCCAGTTAATTGAAACGATTACATGATAATATAGCCTTTTTATCGTCCCCTGGGTCGTTTAAGGGTTGTAGAATGTAACATTTGGAAATAACTGTAATGGCGATATCAAGCGGTAATTGCTGTTACAAGATAACGGTCCTGGATGATTATTATGGATGCTGAATACAAATGAGTTTGTAATTACTTGCTGTTCACTGTGTCTTGAGAAAACCATTTCCCGCATGTGGGTAACTATAAATAGTAGCCTTTGCTCTTTATCGTGCTCTAACTTGACTAGCTATGTACCAAAATTCCATTTAAATTGGTTCAGTGGTTTAGGAGGCCCTCTTTTAAGGCCTAGCTACTATACTACTAAATACTTGGCTTAGTCTTCGATACCACTCGAAATTTTCATTTATTAAATTTTGTCTAGAAATAAATATAATAACAACTATAATAATGCCACGTTTAATACTGCAGTTAAGTATACAGAGAATAAAAAAACAACAAAAGACTTGCCGTCTTACTACAAAAAAGTTAGACAACTGTTTAGCTGGTGTTTAAAAAAAGTGTTACCACC
>NWSH02000611.1:36021-57509 GCA_002382865.2 Heliothis virescens | reverse complement strand
TCGGACCAGTAGTTCCTGAGATTAGCGCGTACAAACAAACTCTTCAGCTTTATAATATTAGTATAGATTAATAATCACTCAAAACCAATTGATGTAATATAATAACATGAATAAGAAGGAACTGACCGATAGTATAATTGACTCAGAGAAGAACGGAATCCAAAAATAAATCACGCCGATCTTAAAATAGATTTACAACGAAAATAACTTAACAATTAATTGCTTTCCTTTTCCAGGCTTCCCACCCTTATCTGTCCTCATCTTAACTCGCAATAAATAAGTACATAAAGTCTTAGAAAGTCGTTTAATTGACTATAGAATTATCTGCGAAGATATAATCCTTTGAGAAAATGAGTCCACAAGTCGCTTTTACTAAGACAAGTTGGATATTATTTATCTTAGTCCCGCCTTTGTAAGCCTATGAGATGATACCAAGTTTTCGGATTAATTACTTAAGTATATCGAAATTTTAGATTTTGGTACTGGAGAATTTTGAGGTTTCTGTATTATAAAAAAAAAGTACTCTNCGCTTTTACTAAGACAAGTTAGATATTATTTATCTTAGTCCTGCCTTTGTAAGCCTATGAGATGGTACCAAGTTTTCGGATTAATTAGTTAAGTAGGTATGTCGGAATAGTATATTTTGAGACTGAAGAATTTTAAGGTTTCTGTATTGTAAAACAAAGTACTCTATTGTGTCTATCTGTCTGCGATAAAATGAAAAAATACTGAACGAATTTTCATACGATTTTCTCCAATAATTAGCTAAACTTATATTATAAGGAGGTTTTCTTGCTTGTCTGTACCCTAAAGGCTGCAAAACTACTGAACTGATGCGAAATATTCTTTCACTGTTGAAAAGCTACATTATAGCCGGGTGAAATATTTTGTCCGGGTACTGTTGCTGGGGAGTTTGTTGCGCTACTTCTTCTTTTAAGGGCGGGCGTTTTTGGGGCTGTCTCATGTAATTTTGACGTTCGAAAAGAGCTGTTTTCAGCCTACTAGTACATTGAATAAACGCATTTTGATTTTGTACGGCAAGAAGTTTCCCCTGGACGCTTTTGAAACGTCGAGAAAAAAAATTGGCATGGTGTCGATATTGAAATAAAATTCGTAGTAGGCCCATACCCCGGTAAATCCGGGGCATGTTGCTGGTGAATACACAAACATGAAAGCAACCCACAAAGAAATTAATTTCCCTTATTTATTTCTTAACTCACAAATTATAAACGCGTGCTTTATTTACTTCCTAGACACGAAGCTACAACAGTTTTCGCCCGTGTTTTGTACATCATTCAAGTGACGACGTAAATATATGTTCGGCAATAAACACCCGCTGCTGGCACGCGAATGATAGAGTAGAGTAAGAGCACCCACACACTGCAGACTTTTAGTCGGCCGATAGTTTTTTCGGGCTAATAAAACAGTATGACGATGAATGGTAGTAAACACATTATAATGATGAGGTATTTTGCCAGTATAAGACTGGCTAAAAACTGATTCAAAGTTAAAGTTAAATCTTTTATTTCATGTAGGCCTTTACAAGCACTTTTGAATGTCAAAAAAATATGTAACTAAGGTTGATTCTATTTGCCCATCCCAAAAGTAGTTTCTTATGGGAGAGAACGGACAAGAAACTCCATGGTTACTGTTTTTTAAAATAGAATTAAGTACAGTTTTATGTATTGGCTTAACGATTAAAAAAAATATAATTTTTCCTATCATCGGATCGGCCGACTGTTTAGTCTGTAGTGTGAGGGAGCGCTAAGTATGCAATTTGTACCGATTTGGAATACCACGGGTGGAAGAACTAGAAATGGGTTTTGAATTTGACAATAGTTTTTAGAGTGTGGTCATAGATTTTTATAGCTTCTCTCTTCTAAAGCTTTTTTTTATAATAACTGCTAGCTCCCGCCAGGTTTAACCGGCTTCCCGTGGGAACTACTCCCTGCACCTGGATAAAGGCCTATAGCTTTTCTCGATAAATGGGATTTGTAAAACAAAAATGGAATGATTTGAAATTATTTTTCAAATCAGCGTGTTCAGGCAAGTAAACAAACAAACTCTTCAGCTTTATAATAAGTTAATTATTTAATTAATATATATTTTAGTATCTTCAACAAAGGTTACTCTCAAAGTTCAGTAACTTTAAAAATATTTATTAACTTTAGTAACAAAAGCGCTACGCTCTTTGACCCCAATAACTTTAAATATTCATCCATTTTCGTAAGTCCCACTTCATTGTTCATATGAAACTTAATTACCGATAGCAAAGTGCCTGGAAGGATCAAAATTACCTTTTAGTGTTATAGGCTCATTCACAGCTTTTATCTCAGAAATGAACGCGAGCACTGAATATTTAAAATTGAGTTCAAAATCTGTGACGTTATTGGTCGCATTTTTGTATAAATTAAAATAATCGTTTTTAACCTTAGTATACGTGTAGACATTAGAACTAGAAATTAATTAATTTGATGCCATTACTTTCTGCCAAAATATAAATTGTGTAAAGCACCTGCTTGTCAAGGACTTTGCAGGTTAGATTCCAGACAACTATTAATGTANCATGTAATTATTGGTTATAAAGTAATAAAGTAGTGCATAATCAGACAGCTATTTTAAGTAGGTACTACAAATGAAATATTACTAGGACATGAACAAAATACTGTTACAAATCTATGTATAACAAACGAAACTGAAAAATAACTAATGTAAGGCAAGAATGCTATCAATACTAAGGTTGATAAGAAGACTATGGATTTGTGGTGATTTTTAGGGTTCCATACCTAAAGGGTAAAAAGGAACCCTATTACTAAGACTTCGTTGTCTGTCTGTCTGTCTGTCTGTCTGTCTGACTGTCTCTCTGTCTGTCTGACTGTCTGTCTGTCTCCAGGCTGTATCTCATTAACCGTGATAGCTAGAATGCTGAAATTTTCACAAATGATGTATATCTGTTGCCGCTATAACAACAAATACTAAAAATGTAAAAAAATAATTATTAAGGCTGTTGATTTATATTAATTGCAAAATTGTATACTTACTAGTAGTGCCATCTNGGGACCCTATTACTAAGACTTCGTTGTCTGTCTGTCTGTCTCCATGCTTTATCTCACTAGTCGTGATAGCTAGAAAGCTGAAATTTTCACAAATGATTTATTTCTGTTGCCGCTATAATAACAAATACTAAAAATTAAAAAAAAATAAGTATTAAGCCTGTTGATTTATAATAATTTTTGCAAAATTGTATATTAGTAGCGCCATCTATTAGAAATAATGTGCAACTTAAGTAACTCACACTTGACCATTCCTATTGTACTTTTTTCATAGATAATGGTACGGAACCCTTCGTGCGCGAGTCCAACTCGCACTTGGCCGGTTTTTTAAATTGTATGTACTGTCTAAACTTGTCTTGCAAGGTTAGCCAATCCACGGAGGTTCTCAACACTTTTTTGTAAAAGCCACAACTATACATTAGCCATCATAACCAGTACACCTTCTTTACCAAAGTTCCAGAAAATATCCGACAATCCCATGAATCATAACCGGGTGCTTTCGGACCGCAATTCCGCGCATAAGGACCAATAACCGTCAGCCTCTAGCACTCGGCGCCAGGGGCCGGCACTATGCAATTTGTACAATACTGAAGAGCTCTTCTGAATATCGCTCCATTTCCTGCAGTCGGCAAATGGAAGTGCCTGAATTTGTGTCATAGTTTCGCTATTAGGTTTATGTTATTGCTGGCTTTTCGTGTTTAGTTTTTTTGTAGAATGTTATTGTTTTATTTTATAATTATTTTGTTAGGTGGTAAGCTTAGAACGCTGCTTCCATGGATCAAACATTGAAATTAATATTCAATTTATTTAAAGATGGTAAAAATTGAACCTACAATTTTAATGTGTGTATAAAACAAAAACTTCAGTAGCAAAGATCCCAATCCAAACTTAACGCTCTCAAAGCTTAAAGCTCTCAGAGGCCTATGAATTATATCATAGATTATCCCTAATATAACTCTGAAAAAGTAGAAGAATAAATATGTCACTTATTATCGTAGTTACTTTATCTCAAAATAGAGCATTAAAATATAATTCATGTAAGTTCACTTATTAATAAATTAATCACCTACCTACCTGTTGGCTTCTTAGTGACGTAAAATTGATTTAATTAAAACTATTTATTTTCAGGTTCATTAAACAGAATTTTAAATTAATAACTGTATGCAAAATGGTTTTCACAGAAAATAAAATTAATTCATAAAAATGTATACGCTGATAATTGCTCGTACGTGTACAAACGACAGCAGGTCAACCTACCCGAATCCGTCAAATTTTACCAATCGAATATTAACCTTTCACCATTGTGATAAGGTTGAAAATCTATTGAAGAAATTTGACAGATTGAGGTAGGTTGTTGTGATGCCATCTGTACAAAGCTACGATTAGTGAGACGTGGCAAACGACCGGAGACATAGCACCAAATAAATTATCAAAATGCTCGAAGATAAACAGCAGATTTCTAAAGCTTAAATATCCCATCAACACGCATGCCCAGCGCGGTGAGTATGTGCAAAGCCCCACCCCCTTGGTGGAGGCAGCAGTCCAGCAGTGGACATGTAGCTGTAATGAAGAAGTGTACAAAAGCACCACTAACCTGGTTTGATGCAGGACATGCCGCAGGCTCCGTCACAGAGGCACTTCTTCTTCTTACTCTTGCAGTCCTCGTCTGAGGAGCACTTGCGGAGACATTTTTGACCCTGGAACAGATCGTGATTTGAGTCATCTGCCTAGCTTTTTCCTACTTATATTAGGGTCGGCTTTCAGTCTAGTGGAATGAAGCTAAGTACCCGTGTTTTACATGAATCGACTGACTATCTGATCTCCTCAAACCAGTTACTTTGGCAACCCCTTAGTAAGAATGATTGCCAGACTTTCTGGTCGACTACCGACTGCCAAAAATGTTCAAATGACAGCCGGGACCCAAAGATTTAACGTCCTTGTTCCACCAAAACACGGAGTAATTCATCATGACAAGATGGTCACCTAGCCATAAACCAATCACACCGAGCATTGCTTAATGCTTATGATCGATCGAACCGTGCAGCTGTTACTTAGCTACGAGCTCCTTAATATTAAAACCAATCGCTTTATATTCTTACCGTGCCTGGCAGGGCACGTAAAGCCGAGTGCTACTCAGTAGCAGTCGTAGTTACAATTCCACGTCAGAGGCCGTCAAGCGGTTTTGAGAAATATATTACGCTAGGGCTCGTTAGGTGATTAAACCTGCAGCTCACATGATAAAAAGAATTATGTCCCTAATGCCTTACCAGCAAGGTAGCCTGCTCCTCATCCCGAGGACACTGTGCGGAGGGCGAGTTCCTGGGGTTTTTGTAGATCCTGCCGTCGTCGTCAGCGTCAGCGCGGCTCTGCTGCGTCGTATCGTCATCGTCGTCGTCATCGTCCGCCGCTGTTGGGCTCGGCAGGGATGACGCTAGGACAAAGATAATTTTATGTTAGGTTTTTTTGTGGTAGATATAATTTTGGTAAGTCAAATTATGAAAGATTTTAATCTAACATAGGCAGTTATTAGTAAAAATATATTATATTTATAAAAACGGTTAAAAAAGTTGTTATTAGGCGTGTACGATAAGATCTTAGTATGGAGATTGTATGTACAACTTAAATCTATGTTAGGTTAGGTTAGGTTAGGTTAAAAGTGAAAAAATACTTTTACAGGGGGGTACCCCTGTAAAAGTATTTTTTCATAACTTCTTTTCACACGACATGAAAATTTTGTGCAGTTAGTTATGTTTTTGATTTGAAATTTACTGTAGTTTTTATTATTGTTTTAATATCACCATACAAAAAACCTTCGTCTCTTTTCGCAGTCGAAATTATTATAAATTCATTGCATAAATTCATTTTAATATCTAGTTTGAAAAGATTTCATACTTAATTTGTACAGTGAGTAATTAAACAGATTACTGTATTCTAGAGCATCTCCCAAAGAGCTTAAAGAACAATTTAATTTATTTACGTGGGGGTATTAGAGGCAAATAATTATTTCGAGACGAAGGAAAGTCTTTTGTTAAAGTTGAACGCTGTTTAAAGTTCCTGTGTTAATTAGCACGGGTTTTAAGCCTTCAGGTTTTTATGATAAATGGTATTTCTAGCAGGTTTTTGAATGGAAAATGACATCTCAGGTAGTAGTTTATGATGATGATGGCGTCCTAGCCGATTGTCGGCCACGGCGGCTATTCTCATATAAGGAGATCAGCCAGCAGCTGCGCAGGACATATTACAGTGCACAAGCATTTGCGCAGACACAGGTGCACTCCCTATTCCCTCACTCTCATAACCCGATGGGACGGCAATCCGTCACGACCGGAGAGAGATCAGGCGCAGGACCGACATTGACGTGCTCATTACTAACAGTCACGATTTGTATGTGTTATGGCGGTAATTCACCAAAATTGCGAACAAATGTGTGTACGTTGGTGCGAATCCACACCAGCTGTTCAGGCACAAAGGGTGCAATTTTGAGATTTTTTTAGAAAAAAAAGCATTCATTAAGTACCTAATTGTTTATCAAACTGCCTCGTTGGTCTAGTTGTCGCATAGCCGACTGCTGATCACGAGGTCTCGGGTTCGATTCCCGGGACGGGCCGAAATCGCTTTGTGGGTTTTAGAAACTTTCACAAAGCAGCCCGGAGTTGGAAGTTGGTGATTGATACACCCGTGCATCGGAGAGCACGTTAATGTCGGTCCTGCGCCTGATCTCTCTCCGGTCGTGTCGGATTGCCGTCCCATCGGGTTATGAGAGTGAGGGAATAGGGAGTGCACCTGTGTCTGCGCAAATGCTTGTGCACTATAATATGTCCTGCGCAGCTGGCTGATCTCCTTACATGAGAACAGCCGCCGTGGCGGATAATCGGCTAGGAGGCCATCAATTGTTTATCAAACTGCGGAGACCAGAAGACCAATAAATCTGAATTCAAATAGCTATTCTGGCTGTACGATGAATTCCCAAAATCTATGTAAAAAAAATAACCTTCTTGGCATTCACGTAAAAACTCCCACCAAAAAGTTTATTCCCCAAAATTGTTCCTCCCATCTTCATGAACAATAATGAAAGGAGAAGCCACATCTTCTCATAGCGGCGTAAATCTAATTAGTCAGGAGTGTAGCAACGACAAAGGGACGCTAATTATATAATAAGACACCGGAGAATGGAAGGACCAGGTACACGCGGTAATTGCTCTCTTACACAAATAGATGTTGAGAGGTCTGACTCGCAGCTTTTCGGTTGGCGGAATTTTTTGTGTTTGAATTTGGAATATTGGTTGGGTAATTAAGAAAGAGTTTTTACACCACCTTATAAAAATGAAAAAAAAAACTTAGATATACGCAAAAAAATTATAGCTAAAGCGAACTTTGGCGGACCCCCATAGAGTCGAAGTTGGTTGCGGGTTTGTTCGCGCGAATTACCGCGGCCCACGTACTTAAAGGGCTCAGCAAGGAACACGGTGGGTTTTAGACAGTAAGAGTCTGGCAATCGCAATCGCACAGCGGCAGGGGACATTTGATGACAACCTACATGTAAAATGAAAAATTCCTAACCTGGAAATAGAACTTAGTTACTCAGGCCCTCAAGGCACAAGCGAGTACAGTAATTTACTACAAAAATTACAAGTGGACTAATTAATTATTCTTGTTCTCACGCCCAATTTCACTAACAATATAAACATCCGTTTTTCTTAACACTAGGGTGCTCGCGCCTAAAATTTTCCTAGAAAGCTCGCACGGGACATACGTCACCCATGCACTTTATAAATTCATTGTTCATAAGTCGTTGCACTTAGAGTGACGACACACTCCTGGTGCGTGGACGCACTACTACTTGAGGAATACCTGAAAGGGCAGCACTGCAGGGCGTTTCTTTAAAAAGTTACTGAACAATATTCGAACCTGGGTAACATATGTCACTCTCGCTCTAGTGTTAAACAATTGTTACTTTGAGAATTAAACGTAAAAATTCAAAGTAGGTAAGCAGTTAAGAACTAACGTTTGTTTTCAGTGACCTTGGGCCAGTCTAGAACATAATATAACACGTGTATAATAAAAATAAACCAGCCAATCAAAATTATCTACTCTCCATAAAAAAATAAACACCCACTTGTTTCGCTAAAATATTCATCGCTCTCATAAAATATTAATGAAACTTCAAACATTTTTGAAGCAAAAATCAACAGATTCTGAAGTGAAATATTTCTCTTTAAGTAGCATTAACAATTCAAAAATATTCAGAAATCTGTCTGGGAGTAGGTATAATTGTCAAGGACTCCGAAATTAGTAATTACATCTCACTAACTTGTACCTGCTCATAAATTTTGGTCCTTTGAGGAAGACTTAAGTAATTGGTGGTATGTACCTACCTCTTGTTAATAGGGACGTTGTAAGGTATGGAGTCGTGTAAATGAAAGCAACTCGGATGTTCGACTAATCTTATATATAAAAATGAATCGCTAAATGTGTTGGTAAGCGCATAACTCAAGAACGGCTGGACCGATCGGGCTTATTTTGGTCTTAAAATGTTTGTACAGATCGAGGGAAGGTTTATATATAAAAAAAACAGGATCCGCGTACGAAGTCGCGGGCAGAAGCTAGTACTGAATATATTCTAAAAGAATGATTACATTTATAGATCCTTATTACTAAGCTTTATAACTAATATACGACATACACTACACCTCCCCGGAGAGAGTAAAAAAAATAAAACATATTGTTTTTTTTTTTTGTATGCTACATAACAAGAATAAAATCAAAATAGTATAATAGTAGTATGACCTAGTATTCTAGGTACAAAGTAGTACAAAATACAAGGTAGTACAAAATCTTAAAACTAAAATACATGTATATGAGATATCTATAAAAACACATTTAGTTAGGAATGAACAATTTCGTCCTATTCTTATGGACAATGTCCAACTTGCCATTTTTCATTATCTCAACATTAGGGGCTAAGTCTCGTATTACAACGTACGGCCCCAAATAAATGCTATCAAGTTTGTTGCCAGTTTCATTTTTCAATAATATCAAGTCATTGGGTTTATACGTCACGGAATTAATTTTGGAATCGTACTTAACCTTTCTATTATGTTTACTTTGCAGTAAATTATCACGCGCTTCCTTCAATGAAACTTGAATTCTATACCTTAACTCAGCAGGATAATGGTCACAATTATATAATGGATCGACAGTACAGCTAGTTAAATTTGAAGGCAAAATACACTTTTTACCGAAGACCAATTCATAAGGTGTAAAACGAGTCTGAGAATGAACCGACGTGTTATAAGAAAAACTCCAGAATGGTAACCACCTACTCCAACCTTCCGGGTGATTATCAGTCTGTATCCTAAGAAAAGCACCTAAATTTTTATGCGTGTTTTCGAGTGCCCCGATGCTTTCGTGGTGGTACGCTGTGGACTGAATTTGCTTAATGTTTAACAATTTACAAACCTGTTTAAATACGTCGGATGTAAACTCAGCGCCTCTGTCTGTCGCCACTTCTAAAGGAATTCCATATCTAAGAATGAAATTACAAACTAAAGATTGAGCAATTTCTGTCGAGCTTTTGGTAATCAAAGGATATGCTTCTACGTATTTGCTTAATTCGCATTGTAGCGTCAATATGTACGAATAGTTTTCGTCATCTTTTGGTAAAGGACCTACAATGTCTAAGAAAACCTTTTCAAATGCAGAGCCAGCTGTTGTAGTAATGGTCATAGGTTCCCTTGTTTTGACCGAATATTTTTGTTTCTGGCATTGCTCACATTTGTGCACAAACTCTTTTATATCGTTTTCAAGTCCAGGCCAATAATAGTAATGCTTAATATTATTGAACATCCTCCTAATGCCCGCGTGGCCACTAGTGGGCAATAGGTGGAAGTCATTTAACACTACTCTTTGATCATCTTTATTATCAATCCTTTGAACATTTTGTAAAATAATTAAGCGTGGTCCGGACCACTTATCATTACCATTTATTTCATTAATCATTTTCTTAACAAATACATTATTACTGTTATTCTTTAAGAAATAAACTTCTTCAACATTTATAAAATTACAAAACTCCCCAAGCTCTCTCACAAATGCGCCTGGCGTCAATTGTGATCGAGAAGCTGGTTTAATAAAAATACATTTCTTCCTAGGAATATATATAAATGTTTTATTTTCTCTGTTAGTCTCAATTTATTTAATTCATTGTCATTTATAAACGACATTTCAACAGATTCTTTCGGTAGGACAGAAGTTTCTACGACTTTTGGTTGATCAGGCCAATCGTCTGAAAAACTTGTGTCCGCCGGAGGATCAGCTGCCATGCGTTTTTTCTGACCTCTAGTCATAACTCTGACAACTCTTTCATGCATCCAATTCTTATGGCATTTATAGTACAGCTTGTAAATGCCGAAAAGCGCTCCGCAACACAAAACTGTAGTCATCAGTATGAGCAATATGTTTGTCAAGCCCAAATGCTGCTCTATAGTGTTTTTTCCAGCACCAGCTGCATTCTGCGCTATAAAGACCTCTTCGCGTGATTGACTACCACCCATTTTCTTATTCACAAAATTTAAAGTATTCAAAAATGTAGGCCACAACGGTCCCGTACTCAACGCGCACAATTATTGGCATTAGTATCATTGTTTCTACGATATGTCCATCACCAGACCACACACCACGCGCGCCATATATGGCAGGGTCGCCATGTAAGGTATGGAGTCGTGTAAATGAAAGCAACTCGGATGTTCGACTAATACTGAATATATTCTAAAAGAATGATTACATTTATAGATCCTTATTACTAAGCTTTATAACTAATATACGACATACACTACAACGTAATAATTGTAGGTAGGTATGTACTGTTCAAAGATTTTACAATGTTTTTAGCTTAGGTTCCGATTTTTTTTTACTAAAATAAGTATATTGCAAATCACTAAAATGTATTTTCAATGGTGATTTTCGCAAATCAAATTTCAAAATGAAAATCATCTGCCTAGCTTTTTTAAAATTGTATTGAGGTCGCCTATGGGGGAGGCTTTTGCCCAGCAGTGGGACAGTACAGGCTAATAAAAAATAAAAAAAAAATGGGTTCGGTTTCCAGTCTAACTGGATGCAGCTAAGAAATTGAGTGACTGCTTATTTGACCTCCTCAAGCCTTACCCCATACCTCTAGAAAGTTTGGTTGTCAGACTTTCTGTTTTCTGGCTTCTGACTACCCGTAACGAATGCCAAAGACAGTCTGGACCCACCAGTTTATCGTGCCTCGCGAAACACGGACGAACTCGTTATGACTAGATAGTCATCTACGACCCGACCGCGGCAAGCGTTGCTTGACTGTATGATTGATCGATCCTGGCTTAGCCACGAGTTCTTCCCCGTATCTACTACTATCACTACTTAATTTTCACTAATATTCTCGTTTCCAAGAGATCAGAAGCAACATTTTCCCCTATACTTTGACCTTAGCAATTGTCCCCGGGGACTTGTACCGTATCGCCAGTCTCTAAGGCCAAGCAAACCCGGGATTGAGCGGCTAATTATTTATTTAACAACCCCAACAAGTTGGATCCCGGATCCCGGGCCCCGGGGACACCGGCATTACAACTACGATCGATAGTTTGTTAGTCCCGTTTAGTGGTCAGACTTGTTTTTAATGTAAAGTTTAGTAGTTGATTGTATTGTTTAGTTAGTTAATTTATGATGTGAATAACTTAATACTGGTATGTGTACTGATATGTTTGATTTGCTAGTTCTCACGGTTTTAGTCTAGCTCTGGCCTACTTAAACCCATTTTCACTGGCAACTTAACGTCCGTTTTTCTTAAAAATTCAGTTGTTAATATTTATTTTGAAAATGGTACGTCAAAATCATAGTAAACTACAGGTTTAAGAAACTGATCTTTATGATGTTGGTGATCTTCGGCCTCAGAACTTCTGATCATCAAATGCAAATAGACCATGATAATCTACCTAAAAGTCCGTATAGGTAACGTTAGGTAACTTTTCGCCCACCCGAATAAAAAGTAGCATATAGCCTTCCTCGATAAATGGGATATCTAACACTGAAAGATTTTTTCAAATCGTACGTTCCGTTCCTGATATCAGCACGTTGAAACAAACTCTTCAGCTAGATCTTTTAATAATATAAGTATACTAGTCGTTTTCCCGCGGTTTCACTCGCATCCCGTGGGAATTACTGCCCGTACCCGGATAAAATATAGCCTATGTCACTCGTGGATAATGTAGCTTTCGAATGGTGAAAGAATTTTTTAAATCGGTCCAGTAGTTTTTGAGCCTACTTATTCATTACAACCAAACAAACAAACAATTAAACAAAGTTTTCCTCTTTATAATATTAGTATAGATATAGATAAATCACCTGTTTTTCTGTAACTTTAGATACAAAAATTACCTACATAATATTTGTTTCTTTTTCTGTACATTATTTCTTACTTGCAGAAAAGTCTCCCTACTCGTTTACAAGTAATGCTGACTGCGCACTCTTGGCTACTACAAGCACGTTGTAAGACAGAGCCGCTAAACTATAACAAAGTAAAATACAATAGCAACAGGACTCAAGTAATTAATCATTTGTGCCACATTAGCAGCGATGACGTTTGGGGGCCTGAGATGAGCGGAGCGGCAGCGGGGCGGATATAAAATGGTGGTGGATCTAATATTTTTTTTTGTTATGGTTTTTGGAATGTGTGTCACTGTGCAATCCTACCTGAATCTATCAAATTTAAGCCACGGTAATATTTATTACCGTGTTTAAGCCCTCCACTATTGTGATACGGTTGAAAATCAATTTTAGAGTTTGAGATAGGTTAATGTGCTGGCATCTGAACTATAATAATATTATCTAAAAAAAATTGGTCAGCCACCAATGCATGAAATAAAATAAAGCAACTTATTTAAGCATACAGATTTTTTTAACGTTTCATTAAAGTTTTTCGACTACTTACTATGTTTTTAAAAACTATAGCGAAGGCCCGAAAAAAATACAATAAATTATCTTCTATTAAAAATGAAGTTTGAAGTTACCAAGCTGAAAAAAACGAGTAAGTACAACGAAAACTTACTGTCTAATATCCCTGTACTTGCTCATTATTCCGATATACCTATACCACGACCTACCACAAACCAAATTTTACCAAACCAACAAACATACAAATCAACAATTTACGTAGTCCCACCATAATTTACGCGTCAACATTATATCGTATTACAAACATTATTCCGAATGTAAATAGGAAATCGAACAAACATACAAATCATTTGACAGTCATTTGTTTAGCACTGTTGACAGCCTTCGTGATATCAACGGGAACGATTGTATGTGACTACGAAAATATTATTATGAGGAGGAATGATGATGAGGAATATAAATTATTATATGGTTATTATGGGCTGTGAATATGTTAGTGTTTTCACATTAGGAAATTTTGTCGCGCGTATACGCACTGTTTTGTTTTGTTACGTCGTTGTAGTGTAGTGGGTAAGCCCTAGTTCAGACATGCGGGAACGGCGCGTTTTTCTGGCGGTTGGGTAGGGGTAACCGTGCGGTTATGTCTGAACGATTACTTAATAACTCATACAAATAATACCCGTGCAATTTCCATGCGATTCTGAAATCGCATGTTTCCCGCCCGCGCCGTGTCTAAACGAGATCTAAAGCACCAACCTCCAAAGTATGAGTGTGTGGGTTCGATTCCAGGTTAGGCAAGTATCAATGCAACTTTTTAAAGTTTGTATGTACTTTCTAAGTATATCTTGGAAAACAATTGTTGATTAAAGGTAAAAGGATAACATCTCGAGGAAACCTGGACTATTATAAAGTCTGAAATCACCAGCGGTGATGATAAAGACGCATTTCTAGCCGCAAAAAACGGTAGTAGTCAATTTTGTTTAGTGTCGCGCGTATATATGCGATAACGCCTGTATAATCCGTGCTTTATCGAGTGAAAAATTCTCTAGTGTAAAAACGCGTGAAAGATAAGTCAGATCAACAGTGTTTTATTGACTTTTTAAAACAATACAAGTGTGAGTTGTACTCACGCACGAAGGGTTCCGTATCATTATCTATGAAAAATGAACTTATCTATTACCTACAACTAGCCAAAATACAAACATTTTTCGGACAGCAAAAACTAGCTTTGTTTTTCATAGAAATTTATGAATAACCAAGTTATAATTTGCGGTTTTACACGTTTATTGTATGGGGACCCCCCTTAATATTTTTATTTTGAGTATTTATTGTTATAGCGGCAACGGAAATACATCATTTGTAAAGATTTCAGCTTTCTAGCTATCACAGTTTATGAGATACAGCCCGGAGACACACAGACAGACAACGAAGTCTTAGTAATAAGGTCCCGTTTTACCCTTTGGGTACGGAACCCTAAAAAACCACTGCATCATCGGCATTTATTAACTTCCAACAACCACAAAATTACCGAAGAAATAATCACCGCAACTTACACCAACTAATTAATACTTTATAACAAAATAATTGTTGAATTTCATAACACCAAAAACCGGCCAAGTGCGAGTTGGACTCGCGCACGAAAGGTTCCGTACCAAGCTGTAGTTCCACGCTTGAATAACAGATGGCGTTGTATTCAAATTGCACTGTCTTTATAATTTATTGTATGGGGACCCCCCTTAATATATAACTTTTTTTAATTTTTAGTATTTGTTGTTATAGCGGCAACGGAAATACATCATTTGTGAAAATTTCAGCTTTCTAGCTATCACGGTTAATGAGATACAGCGTGGAGACAGACAGACAGACAGACAGACAGACAGACAGACAGACAGACAGACAGACAACGAAGTCTTAGTAATAGGGTTCCGTTTTTACCCTTTGGGTACGGAACCCTAAAAAGGAAATGAAAATTAGGAATGTGTGTAGGAAATAATATCTTTCATTCCATTTACCTATACACGAATATTTGCATGTATATCGTGTAGCAGTATGACGTATGTAACGCTCCGGTGCACTCACGATGCAGACTATCGATGAACATGAATGGGATAGCTGCATTTTTTACGCGAATCGGAACGTAAAACGCGATTGCTGTATGTAAAAGTATTGTAATTATTTTTTTTGCTGATGGTGTTGGATTGTGTTTGTTTGTAGGTCAATAAGGCAGTGGCTGGTCATTTGAACATCTCTGGCTGTCGTTACGGGTAATCAGAAGCCAGAAAGTCTGTTTGTTTGTTGTGGAGGTCAGATAGGCAGTAGCTCCATGTAAAACACTGGTTCTCAGCAGCATCCAATTAGACTGAAAGCCGACCCCAACATAGATGGGAAAAGGCTAGGCAGATGATGATGGTGTTGTGTTAGTTTGTAGGTCAATAAGGCAGTGGTTGGTCAAATTATAATTCTTGGTAAAGCTGTTCTTGCCCTGATTGACCATGCAATATCCGATTTGTTTTTCTAATTTCCGTTGATGTTGTTGGTTTCATTTTAAAATACCTACTAAATCACAGTTACATAATACCTGATAAGACTAGGATCAATATGCTAAAAAGGCTAATGCTATAATAGAAGTTCATCTTCTAAAGACCTATGATATATGTATATTTTTTTTCCCTTCATACATTATTATAAGTAAACTAGCTTCCGCCAGTGGTTTCACCAGCCTTCGTGAGAACTCACTCGTGTGCACAATAAAGAAACATATAGCCTTCTTCAACAAATGGGCTATCTAACACTGAAATAAATTATCAAATCGGTCCAGTATTTCCTGAGATTAGCGCGTTCAAACAAACAAATATTTTTTTTAGCTTTATTCAGGTATACTGACAAGACATGATAATCAAGTTTTCCATAGGTACACACAAGGAAATGAAAGTTATTTTCTCAGGAAGTGGAGACAGTTACCATTAAAGCTTACATAAATATCCAGTTATTAATTAACACACAATAACTGCAGTAACATGGGCGTCTAAAGTAAAAACTATCGGAAATGTAACATACAGTCGACAATAATTGTGTTGTGTTAGATGACGATAGTTCATACTTCGTGAGCTCACGCTATTGTTGAGGGTAGCGGGCTGAGAGTAGCGGAGCGGGAAGCGAGAAACAGAAGCGATTTTGTTGTTGAGAAGTATTCAAGAAATAATTTATACGAACTTATATAAAGTTTGTTTGTATGCCTGTTGAAACTACGGGTCCGAATAAAGAAACGGATAAAGATAGCCCTTTTATCAAGGCTACTTTTAATCCATGCAGTCGTTCCCACGGGACAAAAGTGAACCCACTGGCTAAAGCTATATACACACTTTCAACTTAATCGCAATAGTGGTAGGTTAATGTTTGATTGGTAAAATTTGACAGATTCCGGTACCGTGACCTGCTGTGGTCTTTACTAAACATTACATATAAACTTCTTTCATATTCTTCATATGCAGCATGATAAAAACACTGGAGAATATTTGACTTCCAGAAAAATATGGACCAATGATTAACGCCATTTCTTAGTACGCCAGTTCATTATCATATCCTACCCGCTCCCGCTCCCGCTCCGCTCCTCTAAGCACACAGCCCGCAGTCATTAGAGCGCGCACTTTTACCGGAACTAGCCGCGTTGGGTAAGCGGAAGGTGTTGGGTTTCCAACTGCGAACTGGATGCGAAGCCTATGTGAACTACTTACTGTCGCTAAGATTAGGTACTAGTATTTAATTACACTATGATTATAAATGTGTAAATTTGTGAGGATGTATGTTTTTTGCTAAAACTACTGGACGAGTTTTGATGAAGCTTTGCTGTAGTATAGCTTATATATCAGAATAACATACTGGTACTTAATGACATGCTAAGATTACAGTACTTAATTACACTGTATGGCTGTGAATTCGGGAACAGAACAGATATACTATAAACTTGGTTTCAGAAAAAAACTAGCACGTGTTTTGGGCTCATGTCTTTATTTTTTGCAGCAAACTGGATGGGACTTAGATGAAGCTTTGTCGCTAAGATTACTGATATTTAATTACACTGTAGGCCATATTTAATCCTAGCTAAAATTGTAAACTTCGTTGCAAAAATATTAAGCAATTTCGGAACGAGGAGACGGGCCCGAATGAGCCCGAACCGAAAATTTCGTTGCAAAAATATCGAGGACCGGTGATAGCAGTTCTTAGATTGTATATTGGTGTTACTGATTGATGTTGCGAACATGTAAAGGGTCAGACAGGTGTCAGTAAGAATTTAGGCCTAAATTTCCATTTATCGACAGAAAAGGGTCGAATGGGAAGTTTATCGATGTTTACCTAAGTTTTTATAAAGTAAACTAGCAATGTACCTAGTTTGAATCTTTGATTAAGTATCATTATTTGATCAAATTTTACCATATTACTAACATCTGACAACTGCTTCACACACCACAACTAAAAATCCCCTTTTTAGGGTTCCGTACCCAAAGGGTAAAACGGGACCCTATAACTAAGACTTCGTTGTCTGACTGTCTGTCGGTCTGTCTGTCTGTCTGTCGGTCTGTCTGTCTGTCTGTCTCCAGGCTGTATCTCATTAACCGTGATAGCTAGAACATGCTAGCACAAATGATGTATATCCGTTGCCGCTATAACAACAAATACTAAAAATGTTAAAAAATAAATTATTAAGGCTTTTATAAATTATTATTAGGATTTATATTAATTAATTGCAAAATTGTATACTAGTAACGCCATCTATTCGAAATAATGTGCAACTGAAGTAACACATACTTGACCATTCCTATTGTACTTTTTACATAGATAATGGAACCCTTCGTGCGCGAGTCCAACTCGCACTTGGCCGGTTTTTGTCCCTGTTGAAAATTCAGGAAATCTTTTGTTAGTGCTCCGTCAGTAACTCAGAAACGATAGAGTTTTATATAGGCAATTATATTGGTGACTAGCTTCCGCCAGTGGTTTCACCCGCGTACCATGGCAACTACTCCGTGCACCCGGATAAAAAGTAGCTCATAGCCTTCCTCGATAAAGGTGCTATCACTGAAAGAATTTTTCAAATCGGACCAGTAGTTCCTGAGATTAACGCGTTCAAACAAACTCTTCAGCTTTATAGTATTAGTATAGTAGATTAATATCCATTGTAAGATTAGTTCATATTAAAACACCCTCTATTATATAACATGAGTTTTTCACGTGCTCCCCGTCTATAATACTACTAAGGGTCATGGCACATTGTACCGGCACAGCTCCAACCCGGCAAATAACGTGTCATTTAAATTTGAACATTAAATCGTATGACGTATGATGTGTTTCATAACGTCAATACAAAAAAGCCAACGGCGGCGGCGGGTTGTCAGCGCGCGGTGTCCTATCTAACAACTCACGTTGTTATGAAATATATCATACGTCATACAATTTAATGTTCAAATTTAAATGACACATTATTTGCTGTGCCGTGACCGTGCCGGTACAATGTGCCATGACCCTAAAGCCTAGCAGGTTAGATGTCAGTGACAATTTATGACAATCAACACACGCCACGGTTTGTCATGTTATCATAACCTGCAAGTTGAACCAGCCAAGTACATAGTTAGTTATGTTTGACAGTGAAATACACAGTTATGTTAGACAATTGTGTACTTAGTTAGATTTATGTTACGTTTGACAATTATGTTTCTACAGGATTGATAATCTTGTCGTGATTCAGGACAGTAGTACTACTTTCCACCAGCGGTTACACTCGCGTCCATGGGAACTACTCTGCGTACGCGGTTCAAAATAGCCTAAAGCCTTCCTTGCTAAATGGGCTATCTAACACTGAAAGAATTTTTCAAATCAGACCAGTAGTTTGAGATTAGCGCGTTCAGCCAACCAAACACTTCAGCCTCATATCATTAGGAAGTATAGATATTACCTTGTGTCTAATGTGTAATCTAATACGACACTTTTGAAAAGTCAAACTACAGTGAACAGTTTGTTTCTTGTTTCTTTCAATTTCAACTCAAGCAAAAAATTCATAAATCCATTCATCATTAATACATTTTACATAAGAAAAACCATTAATATTTCCCGACCACTTTTGGGTTGGATATCATCAAATGGTCCCTCGACTTGCTGTGGGTACAGAGGGAGTGTCAGGCTCTTCTGCCAAAAACCCACCGTGTTCCGTCTGAAGCCCACAGTGTTCCAGAGCCGAGGTAACTCTCGAGAACAATCCCATGGCCCATATTTTTCCAACCTGGTAATTGAGGGGGACCTTTGAGTACTACTCGAGTCTTTTCCACATTTTCCGTTCCTCAAACACTCATTAGTTTTACTTAGTTACCCCATTTTTTCTGCAATTAACTTTAACCTTTTCAAACACAAACAGCCACACAAACTAAATTCAATATATGTAGTTCGTTTGAAGTAAATAGTAAATGAAACCAGGGTATGTTTATCTAAAGGCAAACACGACCGACATACGGGTCATGTTGACGCACAGTCGCACAGCTGCACAGTTGCACAGGCCGCAATTGTGCACAAGTTTGTTCTGGGTGGCAGTTATTAGTTGTGTACGGGGCGTGTTTGGTTATGGGGATGCGATGAAATATTGTGGAAAGGTATGGATTTACTGTTTGATATTCGATGTGTGTTTTATGTGTGGAAAATGTAGTAACTATACCTATTGCTTTGAATTTATAAGTCACTAGCTTCTACCAGCGGTTTCGCCTGCATCCTGTAGGAACTACTCTCTACTAGGCACTCGGATTAAAAGTAGCCTATTGCCTTCCTCAATAAATAGGCTATCTAACACTGAAAGAATTTTTCAAATCAGACCAGTAGTTCCTGAGATTAGCGCGGTCAAACAAACAAAAAAAACTCTTCAGCTTTATAATATTAGTATAGATTAGAGTGTGAGTGAATAATAATAAATAGTCATATTTAAATGTTGCTGAAAATAATCAAAAAAGGATATATCTATGTTAATGGAAAGTCTGTAATTCATCTACACCCATACACACCCATAAGCAAACTGGCTAAGTGCGAGTCGGACTCGCTAACACGAGCATAAAAAGTGTTTGTTAGGTATAGGGGAGCCCTCTAAAATATTTATTTATTTATTTGTTAAAATTTCAACTGTTCAACTTTCACGGCTCATGAGATTACAGTCTGGTTACAGATTGACAGACAGCGAAGTCTCACAAAGTCTCCCAAAGTCATTACATCATGTGATGCGATATCAAAATTACCTATACATCATTATGTGCCTAGCCTTTTCCCACCTATTTTGGAGCATCCAGTCTAGCCAGATGCAGCTGAGATCCAGTATTTTACACGGAATGACAGCCTGTCTGACCTCTACAACCCAGTTACCCGGGCAACCCGATACCCATTGGTGCAACTGGTTGTCAGACTTCCTAGCTTTTGACTACCCGTAACGACTGCTAAAGGTAGTCAAATGACAGCCGGCATCCACCAGTTTATCGTGCCTCCCGAAACACGGAAGAACTCGTTAAAAGATGGTCACTCATCCACGGACCGACCGCACAAAGTGTTGCTTAACTTTAAGATCGATCGATCCGCGCGGCTTTGACTTAGCCACGAGCTCTTCAAAATTATACAAAAAGTACAAAATGCATCATTCTTTACAAACCACATAACGCTACACATGACCTATTTTAAACTTCACATATTTGACGCACTCCTGTGAGCACGAACTACTTAAGTGAACGTTTTCCTCAAGTTGCTCACTTAATATAACTTGAGAAACTTATACTCTATTAGAAGTAACACAACATACTATTCAGAGGATATTAAACTGTCTGATATATTGAAATTTTGTTTGAACTGATGATAGAAGGGTTAAGTTTGTGTTCCCGTCAATAAAGTTAAAATTATTTTGGATGTGATCTGTCTGTCTGTCTGTCTTTTTTGCTGCCCTAAAAATATTTGTATTTTGGCTAGTTGTAGGTAATAGAAACGTTCATTTTTCATAGATATTGGTACGGAACCCTTCGTGCGCGAGTTCAACTCGTACTCGGCCGGTTTTTCATAGATACTGGTACGGAAACCTTCGTGCGCGAGTCCAGCTCGCACTTGGTCGGTTTTTCATAGATAGTGGTACGGAACCCTTCGTGCGCGAGTCCAACTCGCACTTGGCCGGTTTTTGTCGGTATGTTTATTTGCTTGAACGAACATGCTAATCTCAGTCTTATTTGAATTAAATTTAATTTCATAGGTACACAAAAATCTTGAAGACAAACAAAATAATATTACTAGATAGATATTCAAAAAGATCTAGAATCCTTAAAAATGTTTTGAGTAACTTCTTATTAAAAAATAACACATACTACATTTTCCCCCGTATTCACTCGCGATGAGTTACATTGTCCTGTCAGTAGGTACACTCGCGCACACTTCTTGTGACAGGGCATTAGCATCGCGTGCGTAACTGCACTTATGTAACTGACAGCTGTGTACAGTCGGAAA
>NWSH02000611.1:13792-29709 GCA_002382865.2 Heliothis virescens | reverse complement strand
TTCGATAGGCGTCGAAACTATATCGGTAAGCCATTTGTATTGAATATCTTTTTTACTAATTGTGGTTTTAGTTTACTTCTTGTTTATTTGCGTGCATTCGGCTTTAAATTATACTGTTTGTTATATTTCATTGCAAAATATTCTTTATTTACTTTGCAAATAAAAAGGGCAAGTATCCGTATCAAAAAGGATAGTCGCCCTAGAAGCTTGTGCGGATAGTTGCCCCAAAGCGACTAACTACTATAAATTCTTTCACTAGCAAAGGTAGACCTTTTCTTTTTGTTTTTTTTTTTAATCATTGTGGCTATAACTTAACTTGAATAAAATAAATATTTTTGTGTATTTATTGATTCTAGATGGCATTCATCGCACTCAAGTGCTGTCAATATGTTTTGAGAATTACTTAATTAATTAATTAATGTTAATGCCAAAGTTGATCGCCATATTGTTCTATATTTTAAAGATAAATATTAAAAATATATTACTAGTTTGTGATATAACTAATTTAGAGGTTAGTTTTGTTAATTTCTATAGTTTTATAGCAAAAAATATGTGTAATGTTAGTAAGTACTTAATAAAAATGACAGTTAATAATAAAGACTAATTAAGTATATTAATATAAATTTGTTTTTATTTAAAAAAAATAGATTGAGGCGTCTATCCCCGCACGAGGCAAGTATCCTCTGAAGTATTATTTACATTAGGCAACTATCCGTTAGAATAGGCAACTATCCTTCTTTTGAGAGGTTGAATAAAACATAATTTATTCAAAATCTTTAATAATTATGTTCAAAAAAATAGGCTACTATGATAGTTCGAAGACCTATGTTTTGATATACATGTTGCATTATTCTCATTAGGTACATATTTCTTTGTAATATAGCTTTTTCGAAAAGTGGCGCAACTATCCGGCTTTTACCCTAGTATTTTTATAAGCTATTCAACGCTTGAATGATTTACAAAAAAGTTAATTAAAAGCCAAAACTGAATTGCACCATAAAAAACACGTTATTTTCGAATTTAGTGTCAAAAAATCATAAAATAACTACAAATAAACAAATAATTAGCGACAAAATGATCTTAATTTAACTAAATATTCATCATCTCATCGTTACACAGAATACAGAATTCCACATTTTTCTTGAATAAATTCTATTTAAATAAAAATTGTGTAGTCTTTTAAAATCTGTATACGAACTTATTCTGCTGTCTGTACATTTACCGGTGCATCAATACATAATACTTTCTTTGAGAATATGTTACATACGAGTAGATACACAATGTATTGTTTGTATTGCACTTTTGTTTTCGTTCTATTAATTATAGTCTTACTTTTCATTTTAATTCATCAGAACTACTAGTTTTTTAACATTTGGTAAATGAGGTTTAAATTCGAGAAATAACTTTACCCAACTTGCAAGACGAAGAGTCATGTTTATGTTTCAGAAGGTAAATCTGTGGATACCTGCTGTGTTCTTGACCAACAAAACTACAAAGATGTGTCTGTGTATCTGTTTGTCAGGCACACTACACGAAAATACAACTAAAAAACTTAAAAAAAGTATCGAAATAAGTTAGTACAAGTGCATAAGAAAACCTTAAAACAGATGAAAAAAAAATAACATAGAAATCTATTTAAAAATGGGCCCAATTTTATTTATGGCTCTTTTCTATGAAGTGCATTTCTATACCACAGTGACATTGTAATAAATTACCACATCCATAGTTTATAATTGCCGAGATCCGGCTATTTAGGCCAAGGCCTTTTCCGGGTTAAGGGCTGCCCCAACATAATGGGGGTGAGATGGGGAGATTTACACAATGTGCGGTAAATTGTGGACGTCGCCCCAACAATCACAGCTGATGTTGGCGGATGGAGATAAGGGGGGAGGTTATGGTATCGTTATGGTGGTATTAAAGTTGTATTTTTTAAAGTTTTGTAAAAAAAATAACCGACTTCCCAGAAAATAGGACGTTCTGAGTTCAGGTGTTTGTAATTCCTTTTTACAAAAAATTAAAGACCGGCTTCACAAAACTCTTTTATTGAGCTATGTCAAAAGTTTCATATTTCCCCTTTTCAATGTTTTGTGAAGTCTATCTTAATTTTTCTATTCACTGAAATTGTACTTATACAAATCGAAATAGATCTAAAAAAATAATCTCTTTCTTTATGATAAATGATGTTTAATTTGCAAATAGGTTGAATTCAATTTTTTACGTCCTTATTTAAAAAGGAGATGAATCAATCATATTTTTTTTCACTGAAATTATCTGAAAATTGACTTGTGTGGAAATCGTGATATACTAATATTACAAAAAGGAATGATATGTATGTATATTAGTAACGAATTGGCTCAAAAGCTAGCTACTGGGAAGCTAGACTATCCCCGAGTTATCCCAGAACAGGCAGCGATTCCCACGGGATGCAAGTGAAATCGTGGGGAACAACTAGTATGAAACACAATGAACTAGCAATATTATAGTAATAAAAATACCCCATAACTTATCTAGCAAAATAATCATTATAATCTGGCCATAAATGGTTTTTACGAGCCTCGTCCATTGTCGAGATTGTATGTAATGGGTTCCGCTTAGAAAGTCCTTTATTAAAGAATTATATTGTTGATCAATATCTAATATGAGAACATTTCTTAGGTAAATGTAGGCATACAGGGTTAGTTTAGAAAATATGACTTTCCCAGTTTATCTTGAATAATGTCTACTGCTGGTCAAACGCCTCCATCAAGCTGGGGGATTTGCCCATACTCACCGCACTGGGCATGCGTGTTGGTGGGCGCAGTGTGGGATATTTTTCAAGCTTCGGAAATACTGCTGCCCATCTCCGGGCACTGAACATCCCGCTTGGTGCTGTGTGGTAGTTATACTGCCACCAGTCGGTTGTCAGAGCCTCATCAGTTGTTCAGCAAGGTGTATCATGGCCAGGTAAGGTAAAGTTCTCATTTGGGGAACGAAGATGTTGGATTCCACCTTTATACATCTTTTATCTTAAATAACTACTGCTTATATCTATCCAAGTGTCGTATAGCCTCACAAAATACGCGACCATGAGTCTCGTCTTTAATAAAAAACTGGAGCCCTGATAGCTGGCGATGTTCCTTTAAATAAGTATAAAATATTCTGCCAGCGGTTTCACCCGCGTCAAGTGGAAACTCCTCAGCACCCCGTGATAAAAAAATCCTCAATAAATGGGCTATCTAAAACTGAAAGAATTTTTAAAATCGAACCAGAAGTTGCTGAGATTAGCGCGTTCAAACAAACAAATTCTTCAGCTTTATAATATTAAGTATAGATTAATTAAAACCAAAACAAAATAAACTTATTTGTTTTAATCAATAATATATACAATCTACATATATACAAACTTAAATTACTAAATTAAAATTAATAAAATATAAACAAATTAAAATTATGTATTAATAAAACAAAATTAAAAGACAAATGACTCTTTAAATATTTTAAGAAGACTAAAACAATGAGTCGCTAAAGAGATGCTCGTCATCACCAGCTCATTTTAAGTCTTGATGGAAAAAATAACTTTTGTCTGATGTACCGTGACTTGACAATTTGGTAGAAAAATGGTCGTATTTTCTTGATCGATACCTGCTTAACGTTGGAAATAACTTGAAGTAAACCAACAACCAACAGTATTAATTGCATCCCGCGTAAACTACTCTTATAATATAGCCTTGATATGCCTACCAATAAATTGGTCATCTAACACCAAAGGAATGTTTTAAATCGAAGAACGGTTTCTGAGGTTATCAATATTCACATCAGCCAAAAAACTGTAATTTTTTTTATGAAAAATTGTTTACCTAACCTAACATTGGACCGTGCTCTCTCCTTTAGACTCCTAAAACCAGTCTACTAAAAATGCCAAATCGACAAAAAAACCACTTAGCCCGCTAAAATATTAACCCCTTTATCAGCCAAATATTATGGCGCGTTAAAATTACGATCTACCCTCTACTTAAACCTATACGTAATAAAATGAAGCATCTCTCCACGCTATCTCACAGATATGATATCAAAACCCTGAGTTATGAGGCCCAGTGATAAATTGTTCAAAACAACCTGCTAACCAAAAGTCAACTTTAACCCGTCAGCTTAAAGTTCAGTTTTGAGTGTTGATGTAAGACATATCGATTATCGGCCCACAAAATTGTTGGTGTCTACTGAATTTCGTTAATGGTCGCAATTTAAGGGTACGTTGTAACTTATACTTTGAGGTATGGAGGTGCGTTTACATCGGACGAGTATTTTGGGTTAGTATATGATGGAGTATAGTGACGTCACTGGCATACATAATTTTACCTTTTTTATCTATGGGAAATCATAAGTATGATTCCTGCCGCTGTAGGTGACAGCGGAAGGAAGTGTCAGACTTTTACTGACTAAAACCTACCGTGTTCCTTCGGGAGCCCTTTGTGTGCCAGGGCCGCGGTAACTCTTTCAAACAACCCGCACTCCGCAGCCCCGGCAGGCTCTGGCCCTTGGTTATGTATCTAATTCTTGACAGGATAAAATGATAAAGCCAATTTTACCAATCGAACATTAAACCTGCTACTACTGTGATAAGGTTTTACCAATTTGGCCATTGCTGGGAGACTTAATACTCAGGCTCCTGAAACCTTTATAAATACTCTAACTTATGACCAAAATCCAGCCCTGTAGCGTCCAGGCCCAAGTTTGTCCTTTGGCAGATTCGGGTAGGTTGACTTGCTAACTTATGTACCTATACACAGTATTAATCTACCGCACTCGAATCATGTAAACGTTCCTTAGAAGCTATTTACACCGGAGGATATATGTTACTCGGAGAATTCATAATTTTAATGATTCCATTTACTCTCAACACTTCTTTGGTTACATATTTTATGTTGAAAATTCTTCCTTTGGTACAGAAATTATTGAGCAAAGGGAAGCGTAGACATTGTATATAGTTAAAGCATACTGTATTGCTAAAAAATCATGACGTAGGTTCCAACACCAACCTCTCAAGTATGAGTGTGCTAATTTGACTCCAGGTTAGACAAGTACCAACGCTGGATTGTTCGCGGGAGTTGAAGCGGCTCTGGTACAAGAAGGAATACGGTGGATTTTAGTCAGTAAAAGTCTAACAGCGAGAAGGATGATTTGATAATTTTCCATGAAAAAAAGTTTAGACAAGTACTAATGAGCTATTCTAAGTTATATGTACATAGGTTCTTATTCTTATTCCAAGTGTACTTATGTACCCGAATAACTATGACCACGAAAGAACCCTTTACATTATAACATGTCAGCATAACATTACAGAATAAGGTGACAATACAGTAGGTATGTGATGTCCTCACATTTCCCGGCAAATGGGACTGTCTCCGTGATACAATAAGCTTGTCACCGCGATATACGATTCTTGAGAATGAAATGTAGTTACGGAATATATGCGATTGTTCACCGATTCGGTACAAAATGTTACGTAGCTGGAGAAAATTTGCGATGCAGTTTTGTGTTTTTCCGTACCCAAAGAGGTAACACGGGACCCTACAAAGCAAGCATATAATAATCTTTAGGGAGTCCCATACACCTGACGTGCTTTTTAGGGTTCCGTACCCAAAGGGTAAAAACGGAACCCTATTACTAAGACTTCGTTGTCTGTCTGTCTGTCTGTCTGTCTCCACGCTGTATCTCATTAACCGTGATAGCTAGAAAGCTGAAATTTTCACAAATGATGTATTTTCGTTGCCGCTATAACAACAAATACTAAAAATTAAAAAAGTTATATATTAAGGGGGGTCCCCATACAATAAATTATAAAGACAGTGCAATTTGAATACAACGCCATCTGTTACTCAAGCGTGGAACTACATCTTGGTACGGAACCCTTCGCGCGCGAGTCCAACTCGCACTTGGCCGGTTTTATTATAAATAAGATACCCTACGTGACCGAGCCCGACTCCCACTTAGCTGGTGTTTACTCTTAGCTGTTTACCGGTGATTGAATGAACCACTTCGCGCAACCGGATAAAAAGGTAGCGATCTAACACTGAAAATTTTTAAATGGGATTTTGATATTATCTCGTTCTACTTATCAGAGTAACAACAATTCCTTAGCTTCATAATAAGAAATATAATGTTAGATAATAATTTATATTCAAGAAATTTCTTGAATTTTTCCTAAACCTACATAATTCTAGAAAAAATTCTTTGCACTTCTTTAAAACGCTATTCGATATGCAAACTACTTCAACATAATCTCATACAACCAATTCCACTTACATAACTGCCTACCCTTCCACCAGGCTTGAAGATACAATAACCAAGCCTGACAGTCCCACGGTAACCTTCGTAATAGATCTAAGTCGTATTGTCTAGCTACAGCAGTTTTTGTTCAACTTCCTAACAGTTACGAAACTAAAACTGTATTGTTTTAGAAGTTATAAGAATTGTATCGGGAAATCTGTGGGTTTTAGGCTGTAAAATGTTAGGTACAGTTTGCTCTAAATAACTTTAGACGGTACCTGGACCTGCAATAACATTGTGCTATATTACAGTAAAAATATTTGGCTTTGACTTAGCCACGAGCTCTTCTTTACAATAAAAATCATCATCTGCCTAGCCTTTCCAACTATTTGGGGATCGCTTCCAGTGTAACGGATGCAGCTGAGAACCGTGTTTTACATGGGCGACTGCCTGTCTACCTCCAAAACACAGTTACCCGGGCACCTGGCACCCCTAGGTATAAGACTGGTTGTCAGACTTTCTGGCTCTGACTACCCGTAACGACTGCCAAAGGATGTTCAAAATGACAGGCCGGACCCAGCTTTATCGTACCTTCGAAACACGTATGACAAGATGGTCACCCATCCGTGGACCGACCGCGCCAAGCGTTGCTTAACTTTATGATCGATCGATCCGAGCGGCTTTGACTTAGCCACGAGCTCTTCCCCTGCAATAACACAATTTTACAATAGAAATATTGTGCAATTAAAATTTTGTTCCTTAAAAATCATCGCGCAATCTTCGTATCATAATATTGCGCAATTTTTTCTTCTCCCTCGACACCAAGATACAGTCGTAATTAATAGAGAATTATAGTAAGGATTAAATTTAAAAAACATCACGTTTAGTTGCACTTCGCTGAAAACTGTAACCTTTCAATAACATGTTTTTTACAAAAAATACTTTTCCGCAGAAATAAAATAGAATTCGTTTTTAAAAAAAAAATATTTTCCCATTACATTTTACTGCAGCAAAAACCCGGTGGCGATTCAATTAACAAACATTTTTCACTAAAATAAAATAAAATAGTGAATATTTTTTTTATATTACAGTTAAAAGTAATGCAGAACATATTCTTGTAAGTTCACTAATTACAACTGTGCTAATTAAAAAGGCTCGTGCCACCGACACTATCTCGACCGCTGAAAATTTAATCTCAGCCTGAAAATGTCACTTTCATAACGACTATTCATTTCATTTTAGTGTAGGAAGGAAATTCTTTGCCAAAGAGTTTTGGTTTTACTTGTTTATGAATAGAATTTTATTTTCATTTACATACTACAATACATAATTATTTACACGGTGATACCTACTTGGTAAAATACACCAAAAAACATATATTTTTTTCAGTATTTCAGTATTTTAAACAAAAAATATGCCGTTTTAAAATAACAGACGAGCCAAAAAATACCGTGAAATATTGTATTCGTTACTGATACAGGTATTGAATGCCTTTGAAAAATTCGATACCAAACTATGCCAACATTTTATTACGCGTACTTTCAGCTATACCTATATATTTTATTTTTCAGAAATTTATAACATTATAAATAAGCATTCCAAAATGCGCAGGATATATTATAGTTAGTGCACAAGCATTTGCGCTGACACAGGTGCACTCCCTATTCCCTCACTCTCATAGCCCGATGGGACGGAAAATGTAATGTAATATATTAATAAATTATACAAAACAATTTGAATGCAACTTGCCATACTGATTTTAGAGCCCGATGTATCAACCGACAAACACTATGCAGTATGCTTAAATATTTTTTTCCTTTTCCTGAAAATGTTATGTGTTGGATGCATACGTCATTTCGAATGCGGGGCAATCTGTAGCTCAGTGAACGTTGTGATCGTGTCGCACTGTATCTACAATGCAGCAATATGTTGCAGAATACATGCAGAAGGCTAACGGCCAGTTACACAGGTTCCAAATAAAATTCTGAATATCTGACTGATAGTGCCATAGAAATGTTTTTAATTTTGATTTCTTTTTATGGCATGATCTGTCAGATAACTATCTAGAACCTTATCTGGAACTTCTGAAACTGGCCGTACTAAGAACTACTGGTTCGATTATAAAATTTTCTTCTAGTGCTTATAGTCCGTTTATGAAGGAAAACTATAGGCTACTCTTTACCCTAGCGCAGGGGTCGGCAACCTTTTGAGTCAAAAGAGCCAAAAGTTACAATTTACAACATTTTTAAGTTTTCAAAGAGCCACAAACAGTGGCGGCGCTAGACCAAATGTGTACGTCGGTGACATGCGACATAAGTTCGCGAAGCCAAGGGTGGATCCAGCTTTTGTGCTAGGGAGGGGGTTGGTCATACAGTTGTGGTCAAGTACCAATACATAATTTTATTTTGATAATGTATACATGAACAAATACATAGAAACGTAGTATGAATGCGCGAGCGAAGCGAGCGCGAAATTTTTTCAGCTCGACGTGTAAACATCGTAAAGAAAAGGGCACGAGTAGACTGAGCGCGATTTCTTTTGACAGTTTTAGGTCAAGTCACAAAAATATCTAATTTTCAAAATGTATCTCAGGTACCTACTAAAATATTGTAAGGCTGAAGTTGCCACGATTTGTTTAAGTTAATTTGTGGAGGAATAAAGCAAGGAAAAAGACAGGCAATCTATACTTATAATAAATCTGTAGATAGGTCAATACTGTACATGAAATATATTTCCAAAATAACTATATGGGGGTGATTAGGGATCGATACTGATGTCAAAAATGCAATCAGTAGAATTTTTGTCTGTCTGTCTGTATAACCGTTTAGAAACAAAAACAACTCGACAGATTTTAACGAAACTTGGTACTTACATTATTATTCATACTCCTGAGGAGGTTACAGTATACTTTTCATCACGCTACAATCAATGGGAGCAGAGCAGTGAAAGGAACGATCTTTGACTATGACGACCCGTTGTCGCTGGCATAAACGACATTTTCCGCGAACGAAGTCGCTAGCTGAAGCTAGTATGTAATACAAATGCGCGAGCGAAGCGAGCGCGAAAAATTTTATCAGTTCAAGGATTAAACATAGGAAAAAGTGCACGTAGAAATAAAAGAGTGCGTGATTTTTTTTTAAAACCAAGTCGTTTATAACACTTAGGCCTTTACAAGCACTAATGAAAGCCAAGACAAAATATAGGTCTGGAAGTTAATTCATAATTAATTTAGTTGCACATTCCATTTTGACCACCATTAAGACCCTCACGAACCACCCTTGGCGAGGCCTTTACTTCACAGTGAAAAATTGTTAAATCAAGTGGGCCAGATTAAAAAATAATCGAGTTTTATTGTTAATAAAATGATGACGAAAAATAATCACACACATAGAAATTGAAGTAGTCGAACCTTTCAGCGTGCAGACTCACTGTCTTTTTCAGTATTGTGTCGTAGTTAAGTTATTAAGAAGCCGCTATTTCAGCTTCGATTATCCGAACTGATAACGCGGATATTCTGTCTTGCCTCATCGTGCTTCTCAAATAGATTTTTATAAATTTCAACTTTAAGAAACTTCTCTCAGCGGAAGCTGTGCTAACCGGAACTGTGAGCATAATTCTAATTTTAAAATAAATTAATAAATGTTAAAATAGTAAAATTCATTATCAGCTGCCTAGCTTTCTCCCGAATTGTTCGGGGTCGGCAATCTAAACCAGGATGACTGGCGAAACGAAAATAAATAGGTAACTAGTTTTTCTGCGAGGCCTCCTCAGGAATCAACGTAAAAGTAGCTGAGAGATAGAAATGGTGCCGAATCTTTGTTAATCGATTGAGAAAGTTCTTTAATTGGTTTTTATTTTATAAAATAAATAATATTTTTGTATGGAACTAAAGAGCCGCAGCTTCCCATCCAAAGAGCCGCATGTGGCTCGCGAGCCGCAGGTTGCCGACCCCTGCCCTAGCGCTTGAAGTAATTCGCGGGACGCGGATGAAGCTGTTGGCAGAAGCTAGTAAATAATGTGGAGGTATGATAGCAGAGAGTATAGCTTATCATACCTCACCCCGGAGTAAAGGGAAGGATCCTCCGACCGGACGGGTGTTTTTGTCCGGTGGGCTACTGCCCGACAGTTGTTGTCGGGGTGTTCTATAAGTATTCAATCTGCGCGCGAACACTGATGACTGCCATGGTGCGTCTTCCGATGTGTATGTAGCGGTGTAGGTAGTGGTACCGCTACAATAATAATGAGACTTAAAAAAAACAATCACGAATTTATACGTAAATTACCTAGTCTTTCAAAATAGAGTCCAAAAACCTCCCAAGGCTATACATACAGTCCTACTGCAAATAACACTGCATTATGTACTGTAAACCCGCATGTGTCGGATTTTATCGACACAGAACGAACGTTATTACCGATATTTGTCATCGACACACAACGAGTATTGAACGAGCCAATCGGTGATGATTTGACACACAAAACCTTCATTTGTTTGCAGTTTCTGTCCACTTGGGAGTTCAGAGCTTCGAGTAAACATCAATCAATGATATAGAGTGATACGTCCTACCCGATTGTCGGCTACGGCGGCTGTTCTCATATAAGGAGATCAGCCAGCTCCGCAGGACATATTATAGTGCACAAGCATTTGCGCAGACACAGGTGCACTCCCTATTCCCTCACTCTCATAGCCGGCAATCCGATACGACCGGAGAGAAATCAGGCGCAGGACCGACATTAACGTGCGACACGATGCACGGGTGTATCATCACCGTATATAAAGTCCTNTCAGCCAGCTGCGCAGGACATATTATAGTGCACAAGCATTTGCGCAGACACAGGTGCACTCCCTATTCCCTCACTCTCATAGCCGGCAATCCGATACGACCGGAGAGAAATCAGGCGCAGGACCGACATTAACGTGCGACACGATGCACGGGTGTATCATCACCGTATATAAAGTCCTCCATCGATATGTGGACTATCTATTTTTCAATCGACTATTATGACTATTTATTTTTAATTTTTATGGTTTAGTAGTTCCTGAGATTAGCGCAAACAAACTCTTCAGCTTTATAATATTACTATAAATAGATTATCTCCCTCTATATTATTTAAAACTGAACTCTAGTTCCCTATATCACAGATACAAATCACATATACTAGATATGCCACCTGATACAAGTTTAATCTTTACGCCTCACAGACTCACAGCTCGTATAGCGCATAAAAGCCACTTCTATTATTTACACGTCGATAAAACTTACATAAAGCTGTATCTAAGCAGGTTATATCTACCATAGTTTCATAGAGAAAGTGCCTATCAATTTCTTATGACGCCATCTTGGTTTTGATGACAGTTTTTGTCGTGATGGCGCGAAAAACGGTTTGTTGTTAGGAGGTAAGTTTAAATGTCGTTTCCAGCAACAAATTATAGTTAAAAGTTTTATTTGAAAGCTGTAGTGATCATGATAAGTTTATAGAGAGAAGAGCTCGTGGTTAAGTTAAAGCCGCGTGGATGGCTGATCTTGAGGTTAACCAACGCTTGGCGCGCTCGGTCCGTGGATGGATGACCATCTTGACATCACGAGTTCTTCCGAGTTTCGGAAGGCACGATAAATTAGTCCAGCTGTCGTTTGAATATCTTTGGCAATTGTTACGGGTATAAGCCAGAAAGTCTGATAAAAAGCTTTACCAAGGGGTATTGGGTTCTGCCGGGGCTGCGGGTTGTTCGAACGAGTTACCGCGGCCCTGGCACACAAAAGGCTCCCGAAAGAACACGGTGGGTTAGTTAGTCAGTACATGTCAGACACTCCCTCACGCTGTCACCCACAGCGGGAGGGGTCATCTGATGATTTCCCATCGATAAAAAAGGGGGTATTGGTTTGTCCGGGTTTGAAGTAGTCAGATAGGCAGCCGCTCCGTTTAAAACACTGGTACTCAGCCGACGCCAACATAGTTGGCTTTGATTTTGAGTTTATAGATCGATCGCTTCAGAGAATATACTTATCTCACAATAGATTGCATAGTCATTAGTTAAACCTGTTGTATGTTAGTATATGTAGTTCATCAGTTGTGTTAGCACCCATAACACAAGTTAATCGATAGCTTACCATTGAGCTAACCAATCGTCTGTGAAAGGCTTCCTGATTATCGTTCATGACGTCAGCGTATAATAACAATTTATGTGTGTGTTGCAAATAGGTTGAAATCAATACTTTTAAACGTTTTTTGTTTAAGAGCGAGGTAAAGTCGGTATTTCCTATCTGACTGACTACCTTGAGAAGAAACACTGAAACAAACTTAAGGGTCGTTGTATACACGTGGGGTCCACTAGGGCCAGAGCCTGCCGAGGCTGCTGGTTGTTCGAAAGAGTTACCGCGATCTTGGCATACAAAGGGCTCCCGGACGAAAATGTTGAATTTTAGTCAGTAAAAGTCTGACACTCCCTCGCGCTGACATCCACAGCGGCAGCGGTCATCTGATGACTTCATATCGATAAAAAAATATAACAAGCACTTTTCGGTCTTTTTTTCTGATGGGAAATCCTCAGAAAAAATTGCATCGGAGTGTCAAACTTTTACTGACTAAAACCCACCGTGTTCCTTCTAGAGCTCTTTGTGTACCTGAGCCGCGGTAAATCGCGCAAACGATCCTGCAGCAGTATTTATCGATCTTAGTATACTCAAAGTCCTACATTGTCGTAACATAAATCAAAGACACATGAAATCGGACGATACATCCCAGAATCGGACGTAAAACGTTAACGAACGTAACACGAGGCTCGCAGCCTAAACCGGCAAATATTCCGACATCGTTCCGCAGTCACGTTCCTATCTGGTTTCTATCTACATCTGCATACTGACCTCACTTTCATGCATGGAAAAGGATTACGTTACGGAGATATGTTGCATATTTATGCGCTTTTGATAGTGGTACTTACGATAATGGGGTTTGTTTTCGGGGAAAATTCATACTCTGGAGTTTGGGTTATGCGAGTCTGAATATAAGATGAATGAATACTGTTGATAGGTTTAAGAAGTTTACTAATAAATGAGAAACTCTTTATCCGAATAAATCTGTACCTGCGCAACGTAGGTGTGCAACGCACCTTTTTATTATTTTACACTTTTTGATGTGTTTTTCTTCTTTTTTTAATTTATGTGTATGTCTTTATTTACATATACCTATTTACAACATTCTGATAGAAAGAAAAAAACTTAAATTAAAAACTAAAACTAAAATGCGTCAAAGAATTCCTCCCCGTCGCTGTCGCTTTTTCTTCTTTTATACTTTTATTGTCTTTTGTAAGCTTTTGTATTTACTCAAAAATGAATTGAGTTCTGCGCAGACCAGCGCGGCGTTCTGATTTTTCCGTGGCTCTGCAGTGGCAGGCGAGAAAGTCAGCTTTTACTATTGAATCAGGTTCAGCCCGCTTCATGTGGGATAAAATATTTTTTTGATATTCGGGCTTTAGGCATAATTTTAAATCTGTGTATTTATCCGACATTTTGAAATCAAAAAGTTGCCAAATGACCGCTGTCCCCTGTTCTATTTGATCCATACTTCAAAAGACACCCTGTATAGGTATGTAGGTACATATCGATACCTCCTATAATATTCCATACAAGATACACCGTTCAACATTTGACACTTCAAAATAACCAAAGGATAACCTCCCATTAAATATTCAACAAAGCTCACACTTGCCGTTGGTATGGCAATCCTACCTAACACATAGTAGAAAGAGAGCAAGTAGACTATCTTTATACAAACGCACCGCACATGGCTTGCATGTATACGCTATAGTGTCTATGCGATGCCACACGCACACATAAACAATAGTCCCGAATGGTACACTGTGAAACGGGTCGAGTTTTTATCTATGTGTGAGTGCGACAGATAAATTATAATGGCATCTATGGCCGATTATCGGCCACGGTCGCTGTTCACATATAAAAAGATCAGCCAGCTGCGCAGGACATATGGTATTTGCTGTGACACAGGTGCACGCACTCCCTATTATCTCACTCTCATAGCCCGATGGTTGACCATCCGACACGACCGGAGAGAGATCAGGCACAAGACCGACATTGCACGGGTGTATCAATCGCCAACATAAAGACTCCGGGCTGCTTTGTGAAAGTTTCTTAAACCCACAGAGCGATTTCGGCCGACCCGTGAATCGAACCCGAGATAGCCGTCGGCTATGCGACAACTAGACTTTCGAGGTAATTAAAAAGGTGACCTATAAATACTTTGGCGTACACATACAAGCCTCGAGCGTTGCGATTGTACGAACATAACCTACTTCGTACATCTCTACTAAGCCTAACCTATTTACGTCCATTTCCATGGGATTACGCTGACCGCATGGCCAGCACTTCATAAAACCATCAATGGACAACGGCATAACAGTTTGGATCGCAAACGGGTAAGCAAAAGATCGCTGAAAAGGCTTATATTGAGGATTACTTGACAGTTTTCGGTGTATAGGTTCGAGGAGTAGGGTTTTATGGGCAATGTTGTTCAGAATATTTTATGGGGAGATTATATAGTGATATTGTGAAGGTAAAGTTTTTGGGAAATATGGATGCTTTACTTTTAGGTAGGAGTGATAAAAAATGTTGTTGCTGTTTAGGATTACAGATTGACTTGTCATTGTGTAGCTGTACTTGTTATAAAGGTGAGGAGTTTGTGTGATTGAACGTCTGCTAATCTCACGAACAAGTGGCCTGATTTGAAAAATGCTTCAATGTTTGGTAGCTGATTTATAGAGGAAGGCTATAGACCACTATTTATCCGGGTGCGAGAAGGAGTTCACATGGGAGGTGGGTGAAACCACTGGTGGAGCTAGCAACATTATTTAGCCGAAATAAAAAATAGAAAAGCGTGTCAAACAAATACTTGGAAAAACACAATACCCAAAATATTTAAACCACTAACCACTAACCCTTCTATCTTTACAATAAATAAGTTACAATACTTACGAACGATTCTACTTAACTCGCACTTAGCGCGAGACTTCGCGTCTGCCCCATAGAAGCTATTATCGCTTATTGAATTCAGTTGAAGCAGCCAGTTAAGAAAATAGGTCACAATAGACCAATAGCCTCCCCCCCCTCTTACCCTGGCTGGAAGACCAACCCCTTCCTTTTGTAACACGAGTCAACACGTAATAAGGCGAATGAATGCTCGGATACTTCATAGTTTCTAAAGGACAAAGGACTATATATCATTAGATAGGCCTTTTTAAATGGAACAATATTTACTATGACAACTTTGCTGAAATGTTTGTCCAGCTTGGTGTACCAGCTTTCATATATTTGTGCCCATTGTACTTAGGGGTAACTTTAGCTTCTACAAGCGGCTTCATTCCCGTCCTGTGGGAACTACTTAGCTCATCCAGATAAAGAAATAGTCTATAGCTTTCCTCGATAAATGGGCTATCTAACACTGAAGCATATTTTGACTCCCTAGTTGTCGCATAGCGCGACTGCTGTGTAGGAGGCCTCGGGTTCGGTTCCCAGGACGGGCCGAAATCGGATTGTAGGTTTTAGAAACATTCACAAAGAAGCCAATCTACATATATACAAACTTAAATTACTAAATTAAAATTAATCCTTACTAATATTATAAATCGGAAAGTGAGTTTGTTTGTTTGTTTGTTTGTTTGT
>NWSH02000610.1:0-13345 GCA_002382865.2 Heliothis virescens | reverse complement strand
ACAAGAGAAAACCTAACCAAGGCAAACCTAACTAGAGCAAACCTAACTAAGGTAAACCAAACAAAACCTAACCTAACAGAAAACCTAACCCAACCTAAGAGCAAACCTAACTAGAGCAAACCTAACTGAGCAAACCTAACAGAAAATCTAACCTAACCTAACCTAACAGAAAACCTAACCTAACCTAAGAGCAAACCTAACTGAGCAAACCTCACAGAAAATCTAACCTAATCTAAGAACAAACCAAACAGAAGACCTGTTAACATTCAATATGAGGCGTGATCTTATGATTGGCGGTTATAATATCCCACAAAGTAATTTCTGATGTCCTTGTTTAACTCCGAAACTTCTTATTATGAACTATAAACTGACGAAACTATGATATTTCGCAATTAAACGTTTTTTACAGTTACATTTAAATTGTAAGAAGTTTCGGAGTTAAACAAGGACATCAGAAATTACTTTGTGGGTCCGTACATGATGATTTGAAACATACTTGTGTCTTATAGGGGGCGCTACTGTCGGTCTGTATAACGCTAGTTCACTGACAATATGAACGTCCGTTTATCTTGAAACTAGCTTCTGCCAGCGGTTTCACCCGCGTCCAGTGGAAACTACTCGGCACATCCGTATAAAAAGTAGCCTATTGCCTTCCTCGATAAATGGGCTATCTAACACTGAAAGAACTTCAAATCGGACCAGTAGTTCCTGAGATTAGCGCGTTCAAACAAACCAAACTCTTCCGCTTTATAATATTAGTATAGATATTTGTCTTAGACTTTGAGATATTAGACTTTAGATTTGTCTAAAAACAGAACGTGAAAATTCATAGTAGACAGTTGTTTTAAGAAAACATGTTTATGTTGTCAGTGTACTTGGGCCTTCATTTTTTTGTCGATGGGTAATCATCAGAATGACCCCTCTCGCTGTGGGTGACAGCGTGAGGGAGTGTCAGACTTTTACTGACTAAAACCCACCGTGTTCCTTCGGGAGCCCTTTGTGTGCCAGGGCCGCGGTAACTCTTTCGAACAACTCGCAGCCCCGACGGGCTCTGGCCCTAGTGGGCCCCTTGTGGGTTTGCTGACACTCTCTAAAGAGCGCGTGGAACAACGCGCGCCGCCGACACGGGCCTGGCGTCTCTTAGGAGACGGAAGGACGATGAGCCAGTGTAGGTACTTAGGTCTTAGTCCAGGTATAAAAATAAAACAGGTGAAAATATAAAAAGCAATGTTTATTTACACAGTGGAGCTATACATAACTATATTATACCTATTAGAATGACAACAGTCTTAAACTTGCATCTTAATGCTAAACTACATTGCGAGACATTTTGCAGGAAAAATGGTTTATAAAGTTTTAAAACCATATCAAGTATTGACTAGTCTGATAAATGTAGCTTAATTATTATAAGGAAGAAGAGATCGTGGCTAAGTAACAGCCACACGGATCGACCGATCAAAGGTTAAGCAACGCTTGGTGCGGTCACTCCATGGATGGGTGACCATGTCATGATGAGTTCCTCCGTGTTTTAGAAGGCCGTAAAATGTTAGGTCCCAGCTATCATTTGAAGATCTTCGTCAGTCGTTACGGGTAGTCAGAAGCCAGAAATTCTGATAACCAGTCTTACTATCAGGTATCGGGTTGCCCGGGTAACTGGGTTGAGGAGGTCAGACAGGCAGTCGCTCCATGTGTCACACTGGTACTCAGCTGCACACAGTTAGACTGGAAACCGAGTTGGGAAAAAGACTAGGCAGATGATAATGAAACTGAAATTTTAAAATTAATTTCATAGTTTTAAAACTTTATAATACATTGATTGTATATTAAAACAAATTATTGCAAAATCGTAAAGAAGTGTAAAAGTTACTAATTTTACTTGAAGACAAAAATTTAGTTTCTATGATAAGGTTTTCAATTTTTTTCTAACCTAAAGTGCCTTGCCTAGAATAAACTTGCGTGAAAAATATTTAGGTATTTATATTCATGAAAAGCTGCTTTACATTATTATTTTAATACTTTTCATTCATATAAAACAAAAAAATTATATTTCTGTAATATATTTAAAATTGATTACTGTCCTACAAAGAAGCATACAAGCAGACATATTTAATTTTAATTATAATATTTTAAAATTTAATTTAACAATTTCATAGCACCTCGTTTCACTAATTGATATATTTTCGACTCATTTCAAGCTTTGGTGATTATCGAATAATTTTTAGTCGATTTTTCGAATAATATTTTAGGCGACAACACTATAAAATCACACACTAATTATAAAACTACCTAAACGTTAATTTAAACTCACGCTTTACAAGTCCCAGATAAAGATATAGATAGCTATCTAACAGATAATACCATAGAAATATTTTTAATTTTGTCTTTTTTATGACAGTACCTGTCAGGAAGTTTGAAAGTGACATCGGTAACCGAAAAATTATGCGGAAACCGACTGGCATGGTATGTGCATGTGATGCGGAGGAGTGAGGATCATGCTGTGAGGAAGGTTTTGAGCATGAATGTGGATGATATTGTGGAAGGGGACGACCAAAGAAACGATGGATGGATTGTGTGAAAGTCGATATGGGTAGGAAGAGTGTTACTTGTGAGATGACGGCAAATAGTAGAGTATGGAAGAAGAAAACATGCTGCGCCGACTACAAATAAATTGGAATAAGGATGGGAAGATGATGATATGCCAGTATCTGTCAGATAACTATCCAAAACTTTATCTGGAATTTATGAATGCCGTTAATCAAAAACACAAATAAGTTTAGTGACTAAAAAATCGCCTAAAATCAAATAATCGACTAAAAACATTCAAAATATAAAATTACTAAGGCGTGACGGGAAGCTTATTAGTTTGATTTAATTTAAAATGTTCAATACTTATCACTTATTTTTATTTAGTTTATAATTAAATCTATAAAGTGATAATTAATTATAAACTACATATAAACTATTCTTTTTCTCAAACACAAAGTAAGCACAGACCATATAATATTTTATGTAACTATAATTAAAAACATTAACGGTGAGTTTCACAGGTTGCAGATAAATTCTCAATAGCTATATAACAGATCATGCCACAGAAAAGTAATCGAAACTAAAAACATTTCTGTCACTATCTGTCGGATAAGTATTCAGAAATCTATCTGGAACTTGTGAAACTGGCCGTAAGCCTGCCAGGCAACGTCCGATAATCGGTGACCGACTTTTTGCAGGACAAAAAAATAACACACTGATAACATTAGAGCAACGCACACGTCCTAAAAAAAGTCGGTCAGAAAATCCTTGTAAGAACATCCTACAAACAATCGGCCCGATTATCCGTCCTACAAAAGACATGGGCGGGCAGTCCAAATAAAGTATGTAATACATTTGTTATAATTAAAACTGTTTATTAACATGATGGTAAAGTAATCTAGATTTTAATAAGAAAAAGAGAGCACTATTACTTTCAGTTAGCTCTATCTCTCTCTAATAAAGAAAAACTTAAATCATTTTTCGATACCCAGTAACATGTTCAGACGCCAGCAGGTCAACCTACCCGAATCTGTCAAAAAACAATCGAACATTAACCTTCCACTATTGTGATAAGATTGAAAATCTATTGAAGCAATTTGACAGATGGAAGTAGATTGATGTATATTAAAATTAATACAGAACTTCCCATCGCGCTATGAGAGTGAGGGAATAGGGAGTGCACCTGTGTCACAGCTAATGTGCAGCCACTATAACATGTCCTGCGCAGCTGGCTGATCTTATATGAGAACAGCCGCCGTGGCCGTGGCCTTGGACGCCATTAAAACAGAACTTAAAATAATAAATTCGTTTTAATTAACAATCAAAATCTATTCAAGCCTAGGAAAGTTCATTTAAATCTTTGTCAGAAGTCAGAACCTCAAGTCTGACTATTAGTTAGCTTCGAGACCATGTTTTTGCACTTAGAATAAATACTAAAGAAAAACATACATTTAAAATACTTTACATACTTTTTTTATAAATCAAAAATTACATTTAAAAGAAGAAAAAAAACATAAAAATCTTAATAAATACTATACTTTTACATCTAAAAACTAAAAAAAATCGACTAAAACAATGGAAATGTTTAGTCGAATTATCGTGACATCATTTTTGTGGATCATCAACAAAATTTTACCCTTTTACAACATTATCCCTGTTATCGATAAAATACTTTTTTTTTGAGCACACATAATTATGTCATGGAAATAAATAAGCTGAGAAAGTACAGGAACCAGCACATCAACCTACCCGAATCAGGCAAATTTTACCAATCGAACATTAACTTTCCACTATTGTAATAAGGTTGAAAATCTATTGAAGAAATTTGACAGATTGTGGTAGATTATCAAGTTTATTTTGAATAGTAATAAACTAGTTATAACCCGCGGTTTCACCCGCATCCTGAGAGAACTATCCAATGAAAGAAAAATAGCAAATACCTATTAATGTCTGATGGCGTGATTCCACTATATTAATATTTAATTAACAAAAAATATGTACGCTATGTCGCGAGTCCACAGCTAGCACGTGTTCGCGCACAAAGGTATCAGTATCGCGGACATGTTACAAATGTTCGCTCGCAATGTGTTACTGTTTGCTAGAGCGAGTACACCACGAGATACATTTGTGTGCGTCACAGTGCCGCACACCGGGGGACATCTCGTTTTTCCAAAAAAACTGTATTTATAAAAGACTAGCCGTTTTCCCGTGGTTTCACTCGCGTCCCGTGGGAAATACTGCCCGTACCCGGATAAAATATAGCCTATAGCACTCACGAATAATGTAGCTTTCTACCAGTGAAACAATTTTTTAAAATTTTGGTTCATTAATTCCAGAGATTACCCCCTACAAACAAACTTACAAATTTACAAACAATTTTACCTCTATATAATATTATTATAGTAAAGTTGAATATTGAAACGCCTACCGCTAAATCAATTTAAAGAAATACATTAATAGGAACACAACGGTACCAAGAGGGCTCGTCAAATATCTTTGCCGCTCTGAAGTAAATGGCGTGTAATTCATCTATACTGGCTTCGCCCGCTTCCCGAGGGAACTATTTCCCGTACCCGGGTAAAAAGTAGCCTATGTTGTTCCTCAGGGCCTATTCTATCTCTGTACCAAATTTCATCAAAATCGGCTCACTGGTTTAGGCGTGAAAGCGAAACAGACAGACAGAGTTACTTTCGCATTTATAATATTAGTAGGGATTAACCAACTTCAGAGCAGCAAAATTATTTGAACTGTACTTTTAATTTACGAATTAAATAATACGGAATTTTGCTGTCAAAATTAACACGTGACTTTTTTACATACTTAACGAATAACTAAATTAAACTTTTCAACCATTGTTAAATTAAGACAACAGACAAATTTTTCTCACTACGTAAAAACAACCTTTTAGGGGTATTTACCCAATTTTGCGGGAAATTTACCCCTTACCCACTTTACACTTGTAAGTCACAGTTTCAGATATCTAAGTTCTAGATAGCTATCTGACGGATAATGTAAAAGAAAAGTTGTCAAAATTATAGTTAGTTATAAATTATATTAATTAATTGAAATAAAAATATTTGACTTTGACTTTGAAGTAAGTTGTAAGTGGTTCTAAGAAATTATTGTAAGCGACTTACAAAGGGGAATTACCTTTATATTTTTAAGTTAATTACGTAAGCGACTTACGTGAGCCAAACTTCGATCAGCTTACGGATTTTACATTTTTTAAGCTAACAAGCTCAATAATTTGGGGTGCATACCCTTTTTCAAAAATCTGTTAAAAACACACAATAATTTAAACGCCAAACTATCACACATAATCTTAAACCACCAATCAACAAGTCTTAGGACCAATTACACAGGTTCCAGATAAGTCCTAGATAACTATCTGACAGATAATGCCATACAAATTAAACCAAAATAAAAACATTTTTATGGCACTATTAGCAGATATTTAGAACTTTACCTGGCACCTATGAAACTGGCTAAACTCACCAAAAACTTTACAGTATTTTCAAAATTCAATTCTTAAAAAACCATGATATTGTTTCTGGGCGTCCTAGAGAGATTATCGTCTATGGTAAGGTACATGTTGAACGAGAAAAACATGGCGGTCGATGACAGGAAGTGCCAAATATCGTGAGAGTCGTATAATTGCAGCAAGGAGCACTGTCGATTGCTTTGCCGAGATTGGGCTGGAGTTAGCTGTGGAAAGAAATATTTTAAATATCACTACATACTGTAATATCATTGAAGAGCTCGTGGCTAAGTCAAGAACTCGTGGTTGGAGCTGCGGGATTGTTCGCGCGAGATACCTTGTCCCAGGCACATAAAGGGCTCCCGAAGGAACACGGTGGGTTTTAGTCAGTAAAAGTCTGACACTCCCTCACGCTGCCTAAGTCATAGAATAGCTCGTGGTTAAGTCATAGAATAGCTTGTGGCTCAGTCATGTAATAGCTCATGGCTAAGTCATAGAGAGCTCGTGGTGAAGTCATAGAAGAGCTCATGGTGAAGTTATAGAATAGCTCGTGGCTAAGACATAGAAGAGCTCGTGGCTAAGTCATAGAAGGGCTCGTGGCTAAGTCATAGAAGAGCTCGTGGCTAAGTCATAGAAGAGCTCGTGGCTAAGTCATAGAAGAGCTCGTACCTAAGTCATAGAAAAGCTCGTGGCTAAGTCATAGAAGAGCTCGTGGCTAAGTCATAGAAGAGCTCGTGGCTAAGTCATAGAATAGCTCGTGCCTAAGTCATAGAATAGTTCGTGGCTAAGTCATAGAATAGCTCGTGCCTCAGTCATAGAAGAGCTCGTAGCTAAGTCATAGAATAGCTCGTGGCTAAGTCATAGAAGAGCTCGTGACTAAAGCCGGGTGTATCGATTATAAGGTCCACCCGTCGCTCGGTCCGCGGATGGGTTACCATCTTGTCATGACGAGTTTCTCCATGTTTCAGAAGCCACGATACATTTGTGGGCCCCGGTTGTCATTTGAATATTCATCCAATAAGTCTGACAGTATCGGGTTGCCCGGGTAACTGTGTTGTGGAGATCAGATAGGCAGTCGCTCCATGTGGCACACTGGTACTCAGCTGCATACAGTTAGACTGGAAGCCGACCCCAACATAGTTGGGGAAACGCTAGGCAGATAAAAACCGCATTGTAGAAACTATATTTAAAAAAAAATATTAAGCTTTCAAGATTTTTCATCAAATTAAAATTAATTTATTTTATACTTCAAGAGATTAAAAAAATACATTTTCTATATACTCACCGCCCAGTTAGTGTTCTGGTCTAAATAGAAGTAGCTGGATCCGAACCATATGGAGTATGTCATCGCTATGAACACCCAACTGCGAAGAAAACAAATTATTATTTAAATAAATTATCCCGGACTAGGTGTTTGCTCGCGGTTTCAGCCGCTTACCGGAGGAACTATTTCCTGAATACGGTTTTATGTTACTCGGGGATAGTGTCCAACATCCAACAGTGAAAGATTTTTTCGAATGGATTCAGTAGTTTTAAGTTTTTATGGCGCAAACAAAAAAAGTTTTCTCTTCATAATATTAGCCTTTTAGGTACAAACAAACGAAAGGTCCACCTTATTAAATAAGGACAGATTCCATTTTGAAAAAAAATAATTTTCATAAATTTTTATTTTTATACTAACTTCCGCCAGCGGTTTCACCCCTTTCCAGTGGGAACTACTGCGCGCACCCGGATAGCCTATAACCTTCCTCGATAAATGGACTATCTAACACTGAAAGAATTTTTCAAATCGGACCAGTAGTTCCTGAGATTAGCGTGTTCAAACAAACAAACTCTTCAGCTTTATAGTATTAGTATAGGTTATCTTAACAAACACATCCAAACCTAATTTAACCTAAAAAAAAGACATTTTAACGCTCAATCCATCAATCTATCAATTTCTGTGTGAGAGAAAAGGTTGATGATGATGACAATATTTCTAAAGGTTCTACATATAAAAAAAACCGGCCAAGTGCGACTTGGACTCGCACGAAGGGTTCCGTGCCATTATCTTTGAAAAAAGTACAATAGGAATGGTCAAGTGTGAGTTCCTCAAGTTGCACATTATTTCTAATAGATGGCGCTACTAGTATACAATTTTGCAATTAATTAATATAAATCAACAGCCTTTTTTTTTTTAATTTTTAGTATTTGTTGTTATAGCGGCAACAGATATACATCATTTGTGAAAATTTCAGCATTCTAGCCATCACGGTTAATGAGATACAGCCTGGAGACAGACAGACAGACAGACAGACAGACGGACAGACAATGAAGTCTTAGTAATACCGTTTTACCCTTTGGGTACGGAACCCTAAAAAATTACATACATTGTGAATAAATAAATGCCCAAATCACATACCTGTACCATCGTATAGACTCCCGATGTAGCAACTTCATCACTATATAGAATAGTGTGTACAGGAACAAGTTGCTCATTAGCACCAATAGTAAGTGAGATGCGAAGTCGCGGCTGTGTTGGGCAACACTGGGGAATAAAATAGGGTATAAGTATGGCAACATTGAGACAAATTGGTAGATAGAAGCTAATAATGACAATAGTGGAAAAAATTGTTGGAGGCTGGCAACATTTTTTTAATGTTTCTTAGTGTGGCAACACTGAAAGTTTTAGGGTTGTAACGCCTGTTTCGAAAATTTATAGTATAGCGATCATGATAAATATAAGCAGTCGTAAATTTTGTTCACTAGCAGCACTGAACGAATGTTTCAAAACACGAAAACTTTGAAATAAAAATGTTGGTATCTATTTGTCCTAACACTTTAATAAGAAATACGGAATCACGCTATTTTAAATCGTGCCTAGTTAGATTGTACGTGTAGTTTATTGCTTAACCTTATGATCGATCGATCCGCGCGGCTTTGACTTAGCCACGAGCTTCACCTTCATGTTTAAAATGGCAAAATAGGTTTACGTTAACGAGCCGCCATAAAGATTGGCGAAGGCTATAGTCTCACCCGTAGGCTGCGATGGCCCAGTTGGCGAGGTTGGCGATGATGAGCAGCACACAGCGTCCGCAGTAGGTCGGCGTGATGGCGGCCAGCGGCCGGGACACCAGCTCCCGCGCCGCGCGGTAGATTATACCGCCGTCTGATGTATAAATAAATAATTTTATTGTTTGCAAATATATAAAACTAGCGTCTGCCAGAGGTTTCACCCGCGTCCCATGCAAACTACTCCGCGCACTCGGATAAAATAGCCTATGTCACTCGTGGATAATGTAGCTCTCGAATGGTGAAACAATTTTTAAAACCGGTTCATTACTTCCAGAGATTACCCCCTACAAACAAACTTACAAAGGCTGATGCCAGAGTTTCTATGAAATCTAGTCCCACCTTCCAATAGCTATGTGTGTTGCGTAGTTGGTCCCGTTTTACCCTTTGGGTACGGAACCATAAAAAGTAAAAAAATGGAATGTTATAGTTACTGCAATTGTGAACTAAGGCAACGATATTACAAAATAACTCTAAAACAGTATGCATAGTATGGAAAAGGCAGAACTGGGAAGTTATCATAAAACAAAAAGTCAAAGTCAAAGTCAAAGTCAAATCATTTATTTCATTTAGGCCTTTACAAGCACTTATGAATGTCAAAAAAAAATATAACTAAGTTGATTCTAATTGCCCATTCCAAAAGTAGCTTCCTATGGAGAAGAACGGGCAAGAAACTCTATAAAAAATACTATAGTTTACTCACCGAGTTTGAATCGTCCAAGATAGTATATCTGGAAGGTCATGATGAGGCAGGTGACGAGGTGCAGCACAGTGAACGCTATCCAGAAGTAGAAGTTCGCGTTTAGCACTCCCACTAGACCTGGAAATATAATAATAATTTACGTTAATCTTTTTTTGCCGACTTCCCAAAAACAAGGTTCCAAATTCGGTTTATTTTTGTTTAGATTTAAACAATTTTTTGTTTTTATGAGAATGCTAAAAAAGTATTAATATTTTGGAAATTCACTTAAATAAATAGAAAATTATAACAGAATAATTTTATGCGCAATTAGCTGTAATCTCACTTGGTGGTTTGAATTGTTCTAGCAAATGAACTCAAGGTCAATTTTTCAAGGTCGAAAAATCAGTCACTCTGTATTATGTTTCACAAATAATAAAAATGTTAATATTATACAGAGTGATTGATAATTTTAACTTGAAGACTAACTATTTTATTATTAGCTATGCCCGTTTTACCCTTTGGGTACGGAACACTAAAAATAAAAGTTGTTCTGTGTCCTTGATATCTCTGCAACAAAGTTGAAAGCCGACCCCAAGATAGTTGGGTGTGTTTGGTAAAACTTACCAGATGTTGACTTGCTTTACAATAGACTTACCAACTGCCTCGTTGGTCTAGTTGTCGTATAACCGACTGCTGTGCACGAGGTCTCGGGTTCGATTCCCGGGACGGGCCGAAATCGCTTTGTGGGTTTTAGAAAATTTCACAAAGCTGCCCGGAGTTGGAAGTTGGTGATTGATACACCCGTGCATCGGAGAGCACGTTAATGTCGGTCCTGCANACTGCCTCGTTGGTCTAGTTGTCGCATAGCCGACTGCTGATCACGAGGTCTCGGGTTCGATTCCCGGGACGGGCCGAAATCGCTTTGTGGGTTTTAGAAACTTTCACAAAGCAGCCCGGAGTTGGAAGTTGGTGATTGATACACCCGTGCATCGGAGAGCACGTTAATGTCGGTCCTGCACCTAATCTCTCACCGGTCGTGTCGAATATTCGTCCCATCGCGCTATGAGAGTGAGGGAATAGGGAGTGCACCTGTGTCACAGCAAATGCTTGTGCACTATAATATGTCCTGCGCAGCTCGTTGATCTCCTTATATGAGAACAGCCGCCGTGGCCGATAACCGGCAAGGACGCCATCATCAGACTCACCAATGAATATAATAAGCGCGAGCACGCCGAAGGTGGCGTGAGCCCTCGCGTTGATGTCGGGGTGCCGCGACTGGTAGATCTTCACCATGCACAGCACCGACGTCACGTACATGAACGATGTATCTACAACGATAAAAAACTTCATTCACAATTCAGTGCATTATTTCAAGTTCTCGAAAAAACTACGTTGTTAAATTAGCTAAATTCGTCCATAAAGGTCAAGACAATAGCTGAAATTTTCACAGAAATACTAAAAACTAGAATAAAATAAATATTTTAAAGAACTCTTAATATAGTATATAGAATACTTTATGGTGCAGAAAAGTACGCGAGTCAGACTCGCACATCAAGAATTTTACACCATATATAAGAATCACGTTTGCTGTATGGAAGCTCCTTCAAAATATTTATTTTATTCTAATTTTTAGCAATAGAAATCTTAGCAATAAGGCCTCTTACCCTCTGGGTACGAAGCCTTAAAAAATATAGTACGGTTTAATGTAACATATATTTTTCTTGAAGTCACAATTAAACCATTCATTTAAGTTATATCAATGTGAGATTGCCTTTTTCAGGAAATTTTCTGTTTGTGGTACATACGCCAGGTACATACATAGGTCAGCCTACCCAAATCTCTCAAATTTTACCTTCGAACATTTACCTTCACCTATTGAAGACATTTGAAATTAGGTAGGTTGATGTGCTAGCGTGCACACATACTTGTAAAAGTTGCATTGGTTCTTGTCTGACCTAGAATCGAATCCACACATTCATACTTGAGAGGTTGGTGCTTCACCAAGCCTTAATAGACCATCACGAGTAAAAAATACATAATTATATAATGTAACTGACCGAACTGGAAGTTCATGCTGTTGGGACAGACGTGGTAGGCGGCAGAGAGGAGCCCCTCGCTGACGAGCGCGATGCCCATCGCGTACAGCAGCCCGAAGTGCTGCGGGATGCCCAGCTCCTTCTGCGCAAATAGTACAAACCAATATATGGGTTAACGTGTGGGTCGCTTTACTTAAATGATGGCGTCCTAGCCGATTATCGGCCACGGCGGCTGTTCTCATATAAGGAGATCAGCCAGCTGCGCAGGACATATTATAGTGCACAAGCATTTGCGCAGATACAGATGCACTCCCTATTCCCTCACTCTCATAACCTGATGGGACGGCAATCCGACACGACCGGAGAGAGATCAGGCGCAGGACCGACATTAACGTGCTCTCCGATGCACGGGTGTATCAATCACCAACTTCCAACTCCAGGCTGCTTTGTGAAAGTTTCTAAAACCCACAAAGCGATTTCGGCCCGTCCCGGGAATCGAACCCGAGACCTCGCGCTCAGTAGTCGGCTATGCGACAACTAGGCCAACGAGGCAGTTAAATATGTTAAATATAAAAATATATATGTTATGTAAACTGTAGTTTGGGGTTGTTTGCTTTTTTATTTTGTTTTTTTTTTTTATCTTATTATTTTGCAACGTGAATACTGTTTTTTGGTCTATTTAGTTTTGAATGTTGTGCACGTATGTAATGGACGTAAACACCAGCTATATGTCTCTGTCCTATATTTCTTGTAAATGTTTGTGTATATGTTGTTGATGTGCTTATTAATAAATAAATAATTATACATACTTATATTGCTAGCTGTTTCCCGCGGTTTCACGCACGTCCGAAGGAAACTACTTTGCACATATAGATAAAATGTCGCCTTCAGACGGCACACATCAACCTTGTCACCCTTTTTAGATTGACATGGAGAGCCGTGTAGTGTTACACGGCTCTCCATGTCAATCATCAGTCCTGCTTGTGATGTATCTCCGGTGGAGTCGGAGTGTCCCCCCATCGCGCTATGAGAGTGAGGGAGTAGGGAGTGCAGCTGTGTCACAGCGACATGTGCAGACACTATAGTATGTCCGCAGCAGCTGGCTGATCTCCGCATATGAGAACAGCCGCCGTGGCCGACAGTCGGCCTTGGACGCCATTATTATATTGGCAAATTATAGCACCTAGATAAACCAATAACTGACTTCTGGATCTCAACACCAAAATTCGAAAAAATAACGAATCATTCCTTTTTTATTGTCATTTAAAAACTAATATAAGGTAAAAGATAAAAAGTCATTTATTCAAAGTAGGCTGAAAATCAGCAATTTTTCAAGGTCAATTTTTACAAAAGACGGCCCTCAAAAAGTCGGTCAATTTTTACATAAAAACAAACGAAAGTATTTCGACTTACCTGCGCCGGGGTCTTATTCTGGTGCGTATTATGCCGCCTCCAGACTTGCATCAAGAACAACAAGCCTAGCAGTACATATCCCAAGTTCGAATACACGTGGTTGAAATCCGACAGCACTAACAACGGGTGAGCGCAGAGGAAATTGAAATAGCATAGGTC
>NWSH02000060.1:22758-46199 GCA_002382865.2 Heliothis virescens | reverse complement strand
ACACTAGTCAACAAAATAAAAATAAAAAAATGCAACAAATATGAAATATATAATTCCTTGTAGATAATTTGATACTGAATCAAAGTCCAGAACATAAAATTGCTCTAGCACGTCGGAATTTGGAGATAAACCATGGTTATAGTGCTAAAAACGCGATTTTTAAGGATATTTGACGTAAATTTTAGGAGGACAAAAAAAAATATAGTATATTTTACCTATACCATCATATAGTACTACTTTCCCCGCATTCAATCCATTTTAATTTAAATTTTTACGACTTTTCTTTCCCAAGATATAGCATTTTATATTTACATCAGAGTTTTTCATACTAATAGATCAAATAGAATATAGGGGAGATCGAACTACCGCAGCTAAAATAGTATAGAACGTCAATAAAAACTCGTAGCGTTAGAAATTAAAATGGGTTGGCATCGGGAAGAGCAGTACTATATGATGGTATAGGTAAAAAAAAACTATATTTTTTTTGTTCTCCAAAAATTTACGTCAAATAGCCTTAAAAATCGCCTTTTTAGCACTATAACCATGGTTTATCTCCAAATCCTGACGTGCTAGAGCAATTTTATATTCTGGACTATGATTCAGTATGAAATAATCTACAAGAAATCATATATTTTACCTTTGTTGCAAAAATGCTGTAGACTAGTATTATCGGCCACGGCGGCTGTTCTCATATAAGGAGATCAGCCAGCTGCGCAGGATATATTATAGTGCACAAGCATTTGCTGTGACACAGGTGCACTCCCTATTCCCTCACTCTCACAACCCGATGGGACGGCAATCCGACACGACCGGAGAGAGATCAGGCGCAGGACCGACATTAACGTGCTCTCCGATGCACGGGCGTATCAATCACCAATTTCCAACTCCGGGCTGCCTTATGGAATGCGATTTCGGCCCGCCCAGGGAATCGAACCCGAGACCTCGTGCTCAGCAGTCGGCTATGCGACAACTAGACCAACGAGGCAGTCAATATTATACACATAAACCTTTCTCTTCAATCAATCTGTCTATCAAAAAAAACGCATCAAAATCCGTTGCGTAGTTTTAAAGATTTAAGCATACTCAGATCATTACTGACCAAAACCCACCGTGTTCCCTCTGCAGCCCTTTGTGTTCCAGACCTGCGGTAACTTTTTCGAACAATCCCGGATTGAGCGAAAAGCCTAAAAAAACATCTAGAATCTACCCGAAATATCAAAGTATCTATATCTACAAAACAAAGCGTGTATTCTATAATGTCATGGGCACAAAGCATTTGTGTATTGATCAAGCTTCTAGTTGCTAGGCAACCTGTCGTGTTTGCAATGACGTGGTAGCTGAACATCGTGGGTTTATGCAAGCTGCTCAGAATTTTGGGAGGTATACTATGAGGTGGAGAAAGTAGGACAATTTTGGCGAAATATGGCGAAAATACCTAGTTTGTCTGACGAAAGATTAACGTTTATTAGGGCACAAAACAAGAAAGTGCCATGAGTAATAGCTTCTGCCAGCGGCTTTGCCCGCGTTTCGGGAAATCCTTTCTTATCTCGCGTGAGACTTTTAAGATGAATCTCTATGCAACGTTTCAGCTTTATAGGTTCACAGGTTGGGGCCCTGCCTTGATGAGTCAGTGAATGAGTCAGAACTTTGATTTTTATATGTATAGAAGATGGGGTACTAATGATATGCATAGCCTGTTTCCAAGCTATGTTGGGGTCGGCTTTCAGTCTAACCGGACCTGAGTACCAATGTTTTACATGGAGTGACTGCCTATCTGACCTCTTTAACCCAGGTTTCGAAGCCATAGAAAGGATAAGATATAGGTGCGGACGACAGAAAGATGTTCCGTCCTCCATAGACACAAATGGGTAGCAGCATCTCCGAAGCTAACAATATCCCACACTGCGCTCATGCGTGTTGGACGCATGCCCAGCGCGGTGAGTATGGACAAATCCCCCCAGAGCGCGGGGAGCCAGCGGTCCAGCAGTGGCTGTTTCGACGACGATAATGTTTACAGTTAATTATAACAACAATTCTCATAGTATACCCCTATAACCAAAATGACTGATTGTTATCAAGAATTAATTTGATTCAACCATTTTGACCTTAAAATTCGTCTTCGTTTTGTTGACAATTTGTAAATTAGATATGGAAGCCACATTTTACCGTAAATTATAATGGCTGATTAGTTGTCTGGGAAATGAAAAAAATATGTAAATTTGTTGGTAATTTGTTTATTAATAGCCCCATTAATTTGTAAGGATATTAAATAATGAAATAAGAAGGTAATCATCAACCTTTGTATCGTCCCACTGCTGTGCTGCGGCGTCCTCTCACACAGAGAAGGACTGAGCGTTAATCACCACGCTTGCTCAATGCGGGTTGGTGATTTCAGACTTTACAGTCCAAGTTTCCTCAAGATGTTTTCCTTCTCCTCTTACTCATCATTGGTGTTATAGTAACCTTCAATGAAATAATGATTTCTAGAAATAAAAATCAATTTTGTAAAAAAGATTACATATCATATTTTTAGCTTTTTTTAGACGGTTAAAATCTAACACATTCTTCTGAGTCTAAAAAATACTACGCTGAAAACCGCATCCAAATCGGTGAAGCCAAACGCGAGATAGTCGCACACAATCATACATACAGGTCAAACTGAGAACCCCCTTTTTAAAGTCGGTTAATTAAGTCTGTTTAAAACCACAGCAGACCAATTTGGACACATTAATACTTGCACTTATGGTAGCCAATATCTATGTAATTCTTTGGCACGCTTAATATCACTGTTTAAAGATATTCAACGGTATCAGATATCATTGTTGAATGAAATGGTTTATAAAATATCGCTTGTTAGGTAAATTACGAAGAACCCAAACGTAATCTATTGGATATTTTAAAATAATTATCTTTTTAAAGTCAACAACAGATTAAAGTAAGGNAAACTCGTAGCGTTAGAAATTAAAATGGGTTGGCATCGGGAAGAGCAGTACTATATGATGGTATAGGTAAAAAAAAACTATATTTTTTTTGTTCTCCAAAAATTTACGTCAAATAGCCTTAAAAATCGCCTTTTTAGCACTATAACCATGGTTTATCTCCAAATCCTGACGTGCTAGAGCAATTTTATATTCTGGACTATGATTCAGTATGAAATAATCTACAAGAAATCATATATTTTACCTTTGTTGCAAAAATGCTGTAGACTAGTGTTATCGGCCACGGCGGCTGTTCTCATATAAGGAGATCAGCCAGCTGCGCAGGATATATTATAGTGCACAAGCATTTGCTGTGACACAGGTGCACTCCCTATTCCCTCACTCTCACAACCCGATGGGACGGCAATCCGACACGACCGGAGAGAGATCAGGCGCAGGACCGACATTAACGTGCTCTCCGATGCACGGGCGTATCAATCACCAATTTCCAACTCCGGGCTGCCTTATGGAATGCGATTTCGGCCCGCCCCGGGAATCGAACCCGAGACCTCGTGCTCAGCAGTCGGCTATGCGACAACTAGACCAACGAGGCAGTCAATATTATACACATAAACCTTTCTCTTCAATCAATCTGTCTATCAAAAAAAACGCATCAAAATCCGTTGCGTAGTTTTAAAGATTTAAGCATACTCAGATCATTACTGACCAAAACCCACCGTGTTCCCTCTGCAGCCCTTTGTGTTCCAGACCTGCGGTAACTTTTTCGAACAATCCCGGATTGAGCGAAAAGCCTAAAAAAACATCTAGAATCTACCCGAAATATCAAAGTATCTATATCTACAAAACAAAGCGTGTATTCTATAATGTCATGGGCACAAAGCATTTGTGTATTGATCAAGCTTCTAGTTGCTAGGCAACCTGTCGTGTTTGCAATGACGTGGTAGCTGAACATCGTGGGTTTATGCAAGCTGCTCAGAATTTTGGGAGGTATACTATGAGGTGGAGAAAGTAGGACAATTTTGGCGAAATATGGCGAAAATACCTAGTTTGTCTGACGAAAGATTAACGTTTATTAGGGCACAAAACAAGAAAGTGCCATGAGTAATAGCTTCTGCCAGCGGCTTTGCCCGCGTTTCGGGAAATCCTTTCTTATCTCGCGTGAGACTTTTAAGATGAATCTCTATGCAACGTTTCAGCTTTATAGGTTCACAGGTTGGGGCCCTGCCTTGATGAGTCAGTGAATGAGTCAGAACTTTGATTTTTATATGTATAGAAGATGGGGTACTAATGATATGCATAGCCTGTTTCCAAGCTATGTTGGGGTCGGCTTTCAGTCTAACCGGACCTGAGTACCAATGTTTTACATGGAGTGACTGCCTATCTGACCTCTTTAACCCAGGTTTCGAAGCCATAGAAAGGATAAGATATAGGTGCGGACGACAGAAAGATGTTCCGTCCTCCATAGACACAAATGGGTAGCAGCATCTCCGAAGCTAACAATATCCCACACTGCGCTCATGCGTGTTGGACGCATGCCCAGCGCGGTGAGTATGGACAAATCCCCCCAGAGCGCGGGGAGCCAGCGGTCCAGCAGTGGCTGTTTCGACGACGATAATGTTTACAGTTAATTATAACAACAATTCTCATAGTATACCCCTATAACCAAAATGACTGATTGTTATCAAGAATTAATTTGATTCAACCATTTTGACCTTAAAATTCGTCTTCGTTTTGTTGACAATTTGTAAATTAGATATGGAAGCCACATTTTACCGTAAATTATAATGGCTGATTAGTTGTCTGGGAAATGAAAAAAATATGTAAATTTGTTGGTAATTTGTTTATTAATAGCCCCATTAATTTGTAAGGATATTAAATAATGAAATAAGAAGGTAATCATCAACCTTTGTATCGTCCCACTGCTGTGCTGCGGCGTCCTCTCACACAGAGAAGGACTGAGCGTTAATCACCACGCTTGCTCAATGCGGGTTGGTGATTTCAGACTTTACAGTCCAAGTTTCCTCAAGATGTTTTCCTTCTCCTCTTACTCATCATTGGTGTTATAGTAACCTTCAATGAAATAATGATTTCTAGAAATAAAAATCAATTTTGTAAAAAAGATTACATATCATATTTTTAGCTTTTTTTAGACGGTTAAAATCTAACACATTCTTCTGAGTCTAAAAAATACTACGCTGAAAACCGCATCCAAATCGGTGAAGCCAAACGCGAGATAGTCGCACACAATCATACATACAGGTCAAACTGAGAACCCCCTTTTTAAAGTCGGTTAATTAAGTCTGTTTAAAACCACAGCAGACCAATTTGGACACATTAATACTTGCACTTATGGTAGCCAATATCTATGTAATTCTTTGGCACGCTTAATATCACTGTTTAAAGATATTCAACGGTATCAGATATCATTGTTGAATGAAATGGTTTATAAAATATCGCTTGTTAGGTAAATTACGAAGAACCCAAACGTAATCTATTGGATATTTTAAAATAATTATCTTTTTAAAGTCAACAACAGATTAAAGTAAGGGAGCTCGTGGCTAACTGCGGAATTCAATATTCTGTCTATCTCTGGATTTGCTTACTAGAGATAGAATTTTGACATGAGCCCCATACAAGTAATGTGAAATTTCTATCTCTAGTAAGCAAATCCAGAGATAGACAGAATATTGAATTCCGCAGTAAATTGCGAATGGTTGCTCAAATATCCCTAGAAAACTAACAGCTGTCAATTGAACCAAGTGGTGTCATCATAATTAATTATGAGTACCTACTTATATCCTATGTGCCTATCCTGGTTCTAAGCTATCCACCAATTTTCAGCCATTTTTCAATTTTCAGTTTTTGAAATCGGTTGAATATACTATAAAACAAACCAAAAATTGTTTTTTAAATTTTTAGGGTTAAACGGTAAAAACCAAAGGGTAAAACGGGACCATATTACTAAGACATCTCTGTCCGCCCGTTTGTCACTAAGTTGTATCTCGAGACCTCGAGACCCATGATGGCTAGAGCGCTAAAATTTTCACAGAATCATCTGTGTGTGTATTATTGTTGCCGCTATATAAACAAGGAATATTGAAAACTATAATAAAATACATATTTCAGGGGGTTTCTATACAACAAGCGTGATTTTTTATCGACAATGGCACGAAAAACTTTCGTGCGCGACTCCAACTCGCACTTGGCCGGCTTTTTAATTACAGCACCCAACGCACTTGTCAGTTTATTTTTAACCGTGCAGGGGTGTCAAACAATAAACTTAATTATGTGATAGCTAACAGGTCAGTCGCACGGCCCCGTTTAATGCGCATATCCGTTTATAATCGGTGGCAACCCAAGGTTTATGATAGGGGCTAATATTGAAAGAAGGGGTGGCTGTGAAATTCGGTAAAATGTTTTTTTTTTTTTGTTGGGAATTTAGCTTGTTGGTAAAGCCTAAGACTTTTGTTGTGTTACCATAATTAAGTACAGACGACAGCAGGTCAACGTATACGAATCCGTAAAATTTTACCAATCGAACATTAACCTACCCCTACATTATAATAAGGTTGAAAATCGATTGCAGAATTTTGACAGATTGTGGTAACTTGATGTGTCGTCTGTACAATCTATGCTTATGTTATTATAGCTAAAGTGTTTAATCTCTGTAATCTCAGGAACCACTGGTACGATATGGTAATCGAGAAAGGTTTTAGGCTTATTTTTATCCTGATGTGGGGAGTAGTTACCGCGGGACAAGGGTGGGAGCGTATGCGTGCCAGTTTTGGAATAAGAATAAATCTTTGATTTCTAAAAGGCACCATTAGAAGCTTCTGTTCAGATTACTTTGATCTACCATCTTTGACATAATCTTTTATTATATTATCATCATCGTCATCAGCCTTTGTATCGTCCCACTGCTGTGCTGCGGCCTCCTCTCACACAGAGAAAGAGCGCTCAATGCGGATGTGTGATTTCAGACTTTACAGTCCCTGCGGGTTGTTCGCGCGAGTTACCTTGTCCCTGGCACACAAAGGGCTCCCGAAGGAACACGATGGGTTTTAGTCAGTAGAAGTCTGACACTCCCTCAAGCTGTCATCCACAGCGGGAGAGGTCATACTGATGATTTCCCATCGATAAAAAAAAAATACAGTCTAGGTTGCCTCAAGATATTGTCAGGATATTCACAAATATCCTTTTTTTAAATCATCATAGAAAATTCCTTGATCACCTGCAACAATAAACAAACATATAGCTAGCTCAAGCAATTACAAAAACAAAACAATGAGTATTTCTATTTCTGTTTTCCCACGGCAGCCATTATAACATTCAATAGGGTAGGATATGACATTTTATGTAGACAGCCGTTTAGCTACGCGTTTAATATGTGTTATTTTTTAAAGGTGATGTTTAAAGGTGATTTGACGAGTCATCTTCTGCCTAGCCTTTTCCCAACTATGGTTGGCTTCCAGTCTAACCGCATGCAGCTAATTACCAGTGTTTAAAATGGAGCATAGCATATCTGACTTCCACAGCCCAGTTACCCAAGCAACCCTCGGTAAGATTATCAGAAAAAAACACGTTAGGAGCTTATGTTGACATCATCTGCCGAGCATTTTCCCTAACTATGTTGGTCGACTTCCAGTTTAAAGATTAGGTACCAGTGTACCAGTATTTTACATGGAGCGCCTGCCTACGTGATCTCCTCAACCCAGTTAACCGGGCAATCCGATAGAATAGTAAGACTGGTTGTCAGACTTTTCGGCTTCTTCTGCTACCCGTAACAACTGCCAGAAATGTTGAAATGGTAACCGGGACCTATCAATATTTCGGGCCTTTAACACGGAGTAACTCGTCATAACAAGATGGACATTGCTTAACGCAGATAGCCTAGAGCTTGAGAAAGAACTAAGGCTAATTTTAACAGGTTCCAAGTTCTAGATAGCCATAGAAAAGTAATTAAAATTAAAAACATCTCTGTGGCACAATCTGTCAGGTATCTATTTAGAACTTTGTCTGGAACCTGTAAAGCCGTTAGGACTTTTTCAATTTCAAAATCAGCGTAAAACAATATTATTTTTACTTTCCAATACAAGCCAGCTGCCTTCACCCATCATTGGTTTCATCAGCACCTGATACCACCCTAATTTTGTAGCTCATGTGCTGTGCCGCTCCATTGACCCGAACCCACGCCATACCGGTCAGTAGCTCACTCAATGAGCACCTTTGATATGCTCTGATAACCATGGTAGAAGACTATGTCGACATCATCTGCCTAGCCGTTTCCTTGACTATGTTGGTGAGCTTCCAGTCTAGTGAGTAGGTATAGACGACAGCACATCAACTTAACTCTGTCAAATTTTTGAATAAATGTTCAACCTTATCACAATAGTGGGACATTAATGTTCGATTGGTAAAATTTGACAGATTCGGGTAGGTTGACATGCTGTCGTCTGACCAGTGTTTAACATGGAGTGACTGCCTATCTGATCTCCTCAACCTAATTACTTGAGCCACCTATATATCTATGGATGTAACTGGGTAAGACTGGTTGTTAGTCTTTTGGCTTCTGAATACCCTTAACCACCGCCAGAGATGTTCAAATGACAACCGGGACCCACCAGTTTATCGTGCCTTCCGAAACACGGAGGCACTCGTCATGACAAGATGGTCATGGTCACGGCGAGCCTTGCTTAACCTTATGATCTATTGACCCGCGCGGCTGTTACTTTGCCCCTAGCTCCTTATAAATAACTTGCTGTTTCCCACCGGTTTCACCCGCCTCCCGTGGAAACGACTGCCCAAACAAAATATAACCTATGTTACTCGGGATAGTCTAGCTACCTAACAGTGAAAGAATTTTTCAAATTGTTCCAGTAGTTTCGGAGCCTTTAGGGTGCAAACAAACAAACAAAAAAATATTTCCTCTGTATGATAATAGTGGATGAAATAGATGAAAATCCAAAATTCGGGAAATTAAATAAAACGAAGATAAATTAAAAACTTGACCGTCACAAAAATAAAAAACCCACAAAGTTAAAATTCCAAATATTTCATAAAAATACAGAAATATTAAAAAATCTCAAATCTGAACGTTTTACTATAATACATCCAAGTAAATAATCGTCCACCCACACAATATTCAAATTACTGAAATCATCCCCCATCCATTTAACTTCTAAAAGGGGGAACTCACCTGATTGGTCAACACTTTCCCTCCAAACCACCAATGTTTTCCCTGAAAACCGTAAATAAGCAAATATAGTTGACTCTCTCTAACACACCACAAAGGCCATTCACCTATCTCCCCGTCTCTTTCCAACACAAGGGGTGAAACGCACTGTTGACGTTTGTTGTCAGTGCCTTCCAAGTTTAAACAAATGACGGACGTACGGAGACAAAAAAAAATAATTTTCAAATAAAGAACACATTAAATGCCAGTGTTTAGTGTTAAATGTGGTGAATATATATACTTTTTTGTCGTATTTAAATTCGTAACGCAACGTGACGGTTCGGCGCTCATACTAATTTCACTGTGAAATGTGATTTAAAAGTGAAAACGGTGTTCAATAAAAAAAAACTATAAATACACACGTGATATGGTTACAATTAACTGCATAAGAACAGCGGGTTTTTTTTGAAATTCGAATAGGAGAACAGTTTAAAAAGAAAACGTTTAAAAAATTGTCTTTTCCCGCGATGTGTCATATTGGGTGCGTTCTTGACGCCACGTGATATTAAATACAGTTATGAGTGCGTTCTAAATTAAGATGGAATATACTTGGCATATGGAGGACGCTGGTCAGGAATCGAACTCACGGACCACCCGGTCGCAGAGCCGTGGGCAAGGTAAGACAAGAAAAAAACACATTCTCGTATTACTTTTAAGTAGACAAACAACCAAAGAGTTTGCACGACTCTGCCATAGGAATAATAGCCTTACTGGTATATTAAAAACAAACAAACCATTTAATATTAATATTAATTAATAGGTATCTACATCATAATATGCTGAAAATTTTCTTTGGTTGAACACGCTTATCTCAAGAACTGCTGATTCGATTTAGAAAGTCTTCCGAATTCCCCAGCTCGCGATAAAGTCAAAAAACTTATCAACAGAATTTTAAGTGGTTTACACTAGGATATTGCTCCCTCCATCATATTGGATGCTCAAGACCTGCCTCACAACATGATCCTCATTCCTCCTCATCACTTATCTATACTAATATTATAAAGCTGAAGAGTTTGTTTGTTTGATTGAACGCGCTAATCTCAGAAACTACTGGTCCGATTTGAAAAATTCTGACAGTGTTAGATATCCCATTTATCGAGGAAGGCTATAGGCTTTTTATCCGGGTGCGCGCAGTAGTTCCCACGGGAAAGCGGGTGAAACCACTGGCGGAAGCTAGTTCACAATATGACAGCCGGTTTCCACACAGCTTGGTGGCACCTATACTCCCTCGTTGATCCCCATCGCCACTCACCAAGCACGACTACTATGCACAGGGTCTCCCGATCCGGGTCTAGTTGAATTCGCTCTCTTCTTCTTATGGTGCCGTCTCCTGCCGGACGTTGGCGATCATTATGGCTATTTTCACGACGCTGCAGCTCAGAACAGCGATCTGGTGCTCATATTGAACCAATTTCTAAGGTTCTTAAGCCAAGAGGTACGTCTTCGTCCGGGTTGTCGACTATCCTGGATTTTTCCCTGAATTCGTTTTGCTAAGTAAAGTTTATTTAAGCAGCCCGCACTGTTGACCTTGGCGATTGATACACCCGTGCATCGGAGAGCACGTTAATGTCGGTCCTGCGCCTGATCTCTCTCCGGTCATGTCGGATTGCCGTCCCATCGAGTTATGAGAGTGAGGGAATAGAGAGTGCACCTGTCGTTACGGGTAGTCAGACAACCAGACTTATCAGAGGTTATCTTGTTACTCGGATAACTGAGTTGTGAAGTTCAGACAGGCAATTATCACGCTGGTATTCAGCTGCAAACGGAAGCCGACCCCAACGTAGTTAGAAAAATGATAAGCAGATGATGCTTTCATACTCATCTTAGCCACCCTTTCATATCACCTGCCCAGCCTTTTCCCATCTATGATGGGGTCGGCTTCCAGTCTAACTGCATCTGATAACCACTGTTTAACATGNGATTATGGCAGAGTATGGCTAGAACTGGATACATACTTATAATCTTACAACTTATTGTACCCATATTCATACAAATAAATGTGTCTTTCTACGTAGCCTTTTCCCAACTATTTTAGGGTCGGCTTTCAGTTTTATCGAGTGGCACACTGGTTCTCAGCTGCACAACATGGAGCGACTACCTATCTGACCTCCACAATCCAGTTACCCGGGCAACCCGATACCCATTGGTGAGACTGGTTGTCAGACTTTCTGGCTTTTGACTACCCATAACGACTGCCAAAGATAGCCCTTTCATATCTTTCGTTGTAAATTAAAGGCGCACACGCATCATGTATGTACTATATAAAACATGAATATTATTGTTGCTCGTTATGTCTTACTACAAGTTACGCGCCGTCAAAACATTAAACATATAGTGTAAACGGTGCCATTTCGTTTGAACGTTTGTCTGTCACACTGACCGTCTTATTCTTACAGGGTTAAAATTATATTTTTATTTTACGTTGCTCCACGCGCTCCTTAAAGAGTGTCAGGAAACCCCAGCGGGGCCCACTAGGGTCAGAGCCTGTCTGGGCTGCGGGGTGTTCGCGCGAGTTACCCCGGCCCTGGCACACGAAAGGCTCCCGAAGGAACAGAGTGGGTTTTAGTCAGTAAAAGTCTGACACTCCCTGACGCTGTCACCCACAGCGAGAGGGGTAATCTGATAACTTCCCATCGATTTTATCCTGTGATGATCCTACTCGCGCACAAAGGGTTCTGTACCATCTTAGTTAAATAAAGTTAGTTGAAGATAAGGTTCTAAATACCAGCTATCTGAACCATAGATTTTATTTTATTTTAATAAGTACAGACGACAGCACACCAAGCTACCACAATCTGTCAAATTTCTGCGATAGGTTTTCAATTTCACAATAGTGGAACGTAAATATTCTATTGGTAAAATTTGACAGATTCGTATACGTTGACCTGCTGTTGTCTGTACTTTTCTATGGAATTATCTGTCAGATAACTATCTAAAACATAATACTTACTAATATTATAAACTAGCTGTTGCCAGCGGTTTCACTCACTCGCCGAGGGAACTACTTCCCGTACTCGGATAAAAAGTAACCTATCATAGATACATAGATAATATTATTCATCTGCCTAGCCTTTTCCCAACTACGTTGGGGTCGGCTTCCAGTCTAACCGGATGCAGCTGAGAACCAGTGTTTTACATGGAGCGACTGCCTATCTAACCTGCCCAACCCAGTTGCCAGGGTAACCCAATACCCTTTTGCTTAGACTAGAATAGCTAGTATGTATTATACAAAAGAAAACCTACAAACACATTCATTATTTGTCGATAGCCAACTAATTTATCTCAAAAAACTATGAANAGGCTTCTGACTACCTGTAACAACTGCCAAAGATGTTCAAATGACAGCCGGGACCCACCAGTTTATCGTGCCTTCCGAAACTCGTTATGACAAGATCGTCACCCATCCACGGACCGACCGCGCCAAGCGTTGCTTAACCTTATGATCGATCGATCCGCGCAGTTTTGACTTAGCCACGAGCTCTTCTTAGATAATATTATTATGATGCGAAAATAACGTCTGTCTGTCAAGCTTTCACGCAAAAACCAACCCTACCAAAATCTGGACCCAAAATTCAAAGTCCAACTCTCAGTAATTACTGAAGGCACATTCTTTCAGCAAAACGATTTCCGAAATACACGGAATTAATGGAGCGTTGCCCGCTTTCATATAGACTATTTAAATCGAATAGCTAATTCGTATACACACCGGTTTCGTTACCCGATCGATATAACCAACGTGGCGTGCCACTGCGGAATTCAATAATCTATCTATCTGTCGATTAGGTTACTAGAGATAGGAATGTGACATTACTTGTGATGATGATGGCGTCTTAGCCGATTTCGGCCACGGCGGATGTTCTCATATAAGGAGATCTGGAAATAGTTCCCTCGGGAAGCGGGCGAAGCCGCTGGCAGAAGCTAGTATTAATTTATATATTTAAAAGTTTCAGTCAGTATGTCTTGATGTCACTCATCTTCCTGCCATTATCGCAATTTATTTGTGGTCGGCGCAGCATGTTATACTCTTCTATCTGCCGTCATCTCACAAGTAACATTTCTTCCTAGCCATATCGACTTTCATACAATCCATCCATCGTTTCTTTGGTCGTGCCCTTCCATATGTCTACTAAAGCACTATTATGTTGAAAAATCGCTTTGTGGGTTTTAGAAACTTTCACAAAGCAGCCCGGAGTTGGAAGTTGGTGATTGATACACCTGTGCATAGGAGAGCACGTTAATGTCGGTCCTGCGCCTGGTCTCTCTCCGGTCGTGTCGGATTGCCGTCCCATAGGGTTATGAGAGTGAGGGAATAGGGAGTGCACCTGTGTCTGGACAAATGCTTGTGCACTATAATAATTATGTCCTCCGCAGCTGGCTGATCTCCTTATATGGGAACAGCCGCCGTGGCCGACAATCGGCTGGGACGCCATCACATGTTGAAAGTTTACAGAAACATAGGCTACTCTTTATCCATATGCTGAAAGAAGTGCCCTTGGAACGCGAGTAAAACCGCGTAAAACGGCTAGTATGTAGTAAAATAAACCAGTTTCAATTAACTGCAGTATATTTCAGTAAAGCATTGAGGTTACCGTGATATGTTGCAGTATTTACAATAAACTTAACCGTATTAGTTAAACTTAACTGACACTTAGCGTAACTGTTGCTGCGTTTATTGTAGAGTTATTAAATTAACTTGAAATAATAATTAATACTAAAATTATGAAGTTGAAGACTTTGTTTGTTTTAACGCGCTAATCTCAGGTGCTAATAATACTATGATATTTCGCAATAAAAAGTTTATACAGTAACATTTGAATTGTAAGAAGTTTCAGAGTTAAAAAAGGACATCAGAAAATACTTTGTGGTATATTATAACCGCCAATCATAAGATCACGCCTCATATTGAATGTCAACTTAGGTAAAACATGAAAAAAACATTTTATATTTGAATTTCCCGCTTCTAGTGGTCGCATTCACCTTAAGCTTTATCTAGCTCTAAAAACTTCAGAAACATGGATGCTACACTTGCCGGCAAAAAATCAGGGACACAAAGTTACACTTAATGGCAAATTACACTGCGTTGCAACTTACACTGGTCACTACAAGTAGGTCACCGGTTATAACTGGCTGATGAAACATGACATGGTAGTAATTAAATAATTAACCGCTGGATAGTCGGTCATTCGTCATATACCTAAAGCCGGGTCCAGACGAGTGTAACGTGTAATGTAATCCACAGTGTAATGTAACACGAATTCTACGTGTGGACGGCACTACGAGCATTACATGTAACGCTCGCGCGGCGCTCGGGGTTCTCAATTTCTCAATTCTTTATTGCGTACCATAATGTATACAGAATGTTGGTATATAGATAATTTAGTCACAATTATGGACCCTGTCGGGCACAGCATATAATAATAGTAGGAGAGAGGAGGAAGGAAGGAGGAGGAAGGAAGGAGGAGGAGGAAGGTTGATCCATCGGCTGTCGGTTTTTTGCGCGAACACAAAGACGCTCGCTAGACGTCCACACTGTTGATGCTAAATTACACGTAATCTTACATTACACGTTACACTCGTCTGGACCCGGCTTTAGTGTACCTAAAAGTGAGGTGGAAAGTTAACATTCAATATTAGAGGTAGAGTTTAGGGTTCCGTAAACAGAGGGTAAAACGGGAGCCTATGACTAAGAACTTGCTATCTATGTTATGTATATGTTACTCGGGGATAGTCTAGCTACCCAACAGTGAAAGATTGTTTTAAATCGGTTCAGTACTTTTTGAGCCATTCGTTAAAAACATACTTACATACAACACTTTCTTCTAAGATCGTACTTACACCGCCAGCGGCTTCCTCCGCGTCCCGTGGGAACTACTCCGCGCACCCGGATATAAGCCCATAGCCTTGACGTTCTCATATAAGGAGATCAGCCATCTACGGAGGACATATTTAGTGCAGGCACATTTGCGCAGACACAGGTGCACTCCCTATTCCCTCACTCTCATAACCCGATGGGACGGCAATCCGACACCACCGGAGAGAGATCAGGCGCAGGACCGACATTAACGTGCTTTCCGATGCACGGACCTTGCTCCATAAATGCACTATATAACACTGAAAGATTTGTAGTTTCAAGTAAACAAACAAACAAACTCTATAGTATTAGTATAGATTATTATAACGCGTCGATAGATCACTCTTTCTAGTTAATTATTATTTAATAGAGCCACTTAATCATAAAAACGTTATTATTTACGCCCCATTACTAGATGAAGCGCAATAATATTCACACGTGTTTCATCTACGTAATAGCAAATTAGCATATTTCTTTACTAATATCTATTACAAAGTTCTAGTTTGTTTGTTTGAACGCCCTAATCGGAGGGACTACGGATCCGATTTGAAAGGTTATTTTTGTAGCCTGTAGTTTTAGATAGCCTATGTTGGTAATGAGAAAGACTACAATTTTAATGTTTTTATTTTAGTATCATATCAACTAACTCCCGTTACGGGTAGTCTGAAGCCAGAAAGTCTGACAGCCAGTCTTACTAAGGAGAATTGGGTTGCCCGAGTAACTGGGTTGTGGAGGTCAGATAGGCAGTCGCTCCATGTAAAACACCGGTTCTCAGCTGCATCATTAGACTGGCCGACCCCAATATAGTTGGGAAAAGGCTAGCTAGGCAGATGATAATCAACAACTCCCGTTAGGAATAAAGGGTAAAACTAGACTCTATTACTAAAGCTTTGCTGTCTGTCTGTCACAACGCAGTATTTCATAAACCATGAGGGCTGTAATTTCACAGATGATGTATTTCTGTTGCTGTTTAGCAATAAATACTAAGAACTATAAAAATAAATGTATTTCAGAGGGCTCCCATACAACAAACGTGATTTTTTGTATCGTCGTGCGCAAGTCCGATTCAAACTCGACTGGTTTTAACCGACTGCCAATAAGGAGTATGTTTTTTATCACTGCCAAAATCACAAATAGTTTTTTTCTCTTCACAAAAACCATGATAGCAAAAGCAGTTTTTTCCTAACCACGAATAAAAAGTGATGGAACTCGTTATCTAATATAATAAAATGTATGTAATTCTATCTGTCTGGCGCTTGATAACGCTGATGCGATGTTCTGTCGACCCGCTCCGAGTTGGTCAGTTATTGTGCTTCGATAAAGCGAAGGATTTTACAATAATCGGCTTAGCTTTTCCAGTAATAATATTAGTCCTAGGGAAAGCCATTAATTTAGCATTTGTTGTGTGCTTATACAACTGGTAGACTACATATATAGATCTATACTAATATTATAAAGCTGACGAGTTTGTTTGTTTGAACGCGCTTATCTCAAGAACTAATGATCCGATTTGAAAAATTCTTTCAGTGTTAGATAGCCCATTTATCGAGGAAGGCTACTATAGGCTACTTTTTATCCGGGTGCGCTGAGTAGTTCCCGCGGGATACGGGTGAAACCGCTGGCAGTAGCTAGTTACGTATATGTACACTGGTTTTACTACAACGAAATCCCCACTCTCGTAATAATGACGTATTGGTATAATATTTTAAATATGACACACGTCAGGAATGCGCAAATCTGTGATAGATAATATCGTTCTGCCATTTTTGTTTTATCAATACGTTTTTATATAATTAATTATATGTTGCGTTATGTGGCGCCAGTGACGTATAGGCTGATTTTATGGTGAATGTACAGATGACAGCAGGTCAACCTACATGAATCAATTTTTACCAATCGAACATTAACCTTCCACTGTTGTGATAAGGCTGAAAATCTATTGAAGAAATTTGACAGATTGAGGTAGGCTGATGTGCTGGCGACTGTACCTAGGAGTGCCGTAGGTAACATAAAATTCAAAACGTACTTTGTGAGAGAAAAGAAAACTGGCCTAGTGCAAGTCCGTCCGCACATACGTTTTTTATTCTCATTTTCAGTATTTGTTGTTATAACAGCAACAATAATACCACATCTGTGAAAATATCAGCGCTCTAGCTATTACAGTTCTTGAAATACAGCCTGGTGACAGACGGACGGATGGATGGACTGCGAAGTATTAGTAATAGGGACCCGTTTTACCATAGATATTTTAAAGATTTACCCTTTGGGTGCTTCTTCTTATCTCACTCGCTGCAGGTTTAATCACCTAACATGCCCTGGTGTCAGAATTTTCTCAAATTCACCTGACGGCCTGACGTCCTAGCCGATGATCGTCCACGGCGGCTGTTCTCATGTAAGGAGATCAACCAGCTTCGATATTATAGTGCACAAGCATTAGCTGTGACCACAGAAATGTAAATAACAGGAGAAGTGGTAAGTGGGCGTGTCGCTGTCTCCTCGAGACAGCAGCGATCGTACCGCATGTTATTCGTAAATGGCCGTCTCCGCGAACTAGTCTTCCTATTCCCTCACTCTCATAGCCCGTTGGGACGGCAATCCGACACGACCGAAGAGAGATTAGGCGCAGGACCGACATTAACGTACTCTCCGATACACGGGAGAGTCAATCACCAACTTCCAACTCCAAGCTGCTTTGTGAATGTTTCTAAAACGAACCCGAGACCTGTAAATATATCATAACACAGCGATGCAGACGTAAGACGTTTTTTATCTTATAACACGTTTTATCACAAAAAGAGTCGACTAAAGATTTTTTATGTTAGGGAAATACCAAGTAGGTGCATTTGCGTAATGGCAACATTGGTTTTTCATCTTTTTGTTGTCTGGTATGCTAATGATTTCTTTATTATGGCTACTTTTGGCGAGATATTGAAGCGCATACCTACTTTAATTTTCTATACTATAATAATCTATACTAATATTTTTTGTATGTTTGTTTATTTGTTTGTTTGGTTGTAATGAATAGGCTCAAAAACTACTGGACCGATTTTAAAAATTCTTTCACCATTCGAAAGCTACATTATCCACGAGTGACATAGGCTATATTTTATCCGGGTACGGGCAGTAATTCCCACGGGATGCGAGTGAAACCGCGGGAAAACGGCTTATATGATAAAAAACCGGCCAAGTGCGAGTCGGACTTGCACACGAAGGGTTCCGTTCCAATATCTGTGAAAAATAAACGTACTTATTACCTACAATTAGCCAAAACACAAATATATGAATAACAAAGTTATAATTTGCAGTTACCGAAAAAGAGCTATATCTCAAAAACCACTAACTGTATCTTGTTTAAACCAATTTTGGTTAGTAGTTTTTATTGAGATCTATAACATATATTTTTTTCAGATTTTTCACTTTGGTAGTTTAGAAATTACAGGGGGGGGGACACACATTTTGGCACTTTGGGAATGTCTTACTCTAAAATGATTGACTTTAGGAAAAAATGGTTTTAGAAACCTCAATCTCATTTTTAAAGACCTATCTATAGACACCCCACAAGTAAAGGTTAGATGAAAAAAAATTTTTTTAGTTTCAGTTCCATGTATGGGGAGCCCCCCTCTAATATTTTTTTTTTATATTTTTTCATAAGAATCGTAAAGCGGTCAATGAAATACATCTACCTACCAAGTTTTAACTGTGTAGTCCTAATAGTTTCGGAATAAAGTGGCTGTGACATACGGACGGACGGACAGACAGACAGACAGACAGACGGACAAACAGACAGACATGACGAATCTATAAGGGTTCCGTTTTTTGCCATTCGGCTACGGAACCCTAAAAAAGTGGGTGCGTCTCTTGTTTGAACCGTCTAAGATCCGTGTTTCCATGCAACTGCCTCGATGATCCAGTTGTCGCATAGCCGATTGCTGTGCACGAGGTCTCGGGTTCCATCGCCGTCGGTCGGGCCGAAATCGCTTCGTGGGTTTTAGAAACTTTCACAAATCAGCCCGGAGTTGGATGTTGGTGATTGATACACCCGTGCATCGGAGAGCACGTTAATGCCGGTCNTATACGTGTACAAAATTTGAAGTGAAAAGAAAACTTACGAACTGGTTGCAGGATTTATCATATGACGAAACTGAAAATTTACTCAAGGTGACGTCTTAAAGATGGTGTATGGTTAAATAAACCTTAGTGTATTGGTCTCTATTGTTCTTGACCTACCTCTTTTCCATTTTTCTTTTTTTTAATTAAAAACCTAAGATGTACTTGCACGACGATCTATGTTTATAATGTTGTATGTCAATTAAAGCTGGGGAACTTCGGCTTCTGAGATACAGGCTTCTTGCCTAGTTCAGGAGTCAGATGTTTCGACCTTAAACCGTGTCTCCGCTGTACAACTTAATTCCTAAGACTCATTCTTGTACTTTTTAGTTTTCTGTCTGTACATATAAACAATTTTATTATTATTAATAGGTTTCCGTTTTACCGTTTGGGTACGGAACCCTAAAAACAGATTTTTATCATCAAAAATTTTTATTAAGACGTATCAAAAGTCAGTCGTTAGTCCTCTGGCAACAACAAATACCAGGGAAGCTCTTTATCAATGAAGAGGGCTTCACAAAATGGTTAACAAAAGATAAATTGTTACTACTACAAGATTGGTCCAGGAATTTATATTGTACAATGAACGCGAGATGATACGGGTATTCTTATTTGAAGAGCTCGTGGCTTAAGCTGAGGCCAAACAAGCGTAATTTTTTGAGTCGTGAGTCGCAGAATTTCGGTCACAGAAAATCGTTACAAACAAAAAACACAACTCATTTTGAGTTGCCGTGTAAATAAAATAGGACTTTTGTATGAAACCGAATGTAGCAGATTTTCAGCGACCGAAATTCTGCTACTCACAACTCACAAAATTACGCTCGTTTGGCTTCACCCATTTGGTCCATTTACACATTGCGATTTCATTGCCGGCTGCTTGCCATTTTATTGCAAGAATATTTGACAGGCGACCTGAGGCTGGAATATTGCACGATTACGTTTAGGGTCAATTCACACCGAGACGCGACGCGACGCGACGCTGCACGCAGATTTTACATAGAGCGACTCAAAATATACTTTATTCACTACACGAAACGATACACATTTAATTGTGAGAATTCAGATACGTTGCGCTGCACCTCGAGACGCCGCGCGGCGCAGCGCGACGCATCTTGACGCAGCGGTGAGGCGCGGCGTGCAAGATCGGTGCTGCATCTCGCGATTTGTTTTGTTTTTAAGATACGTCTCGCGACGCCGCGAGGCGTCGCGCGGCGCCGCGCGGCGTCGCGCTACATCAAAGCCGCGTCGCGTCGCATCGCGTCTTGGTGTGAATTGACCCTTACGCAGTGCAAGTAGCATCTTGCTGCAATTAAATGGCCAGCAACGGGCAATGAAATCGCAATGTGTAAACGGGCCTTTAGGACGTTAATAGGTTAAGCAATGTCTATTTTTTTACTTTTAACAACAAAACGGCTATGAGTCAATTACATTGTTTTAAAGAATATCATCATTTGCCTAGCCCTAAACCTAAGCCCCTAAAAGTCTATGTTGGGAAAAGGCTAGGTTGCGAATTTAATAACACCTATCACCCTATCAGAATTTGATGCGCAGAATTTTAGGCCTTGGCAGAATGTTACTATAAAAAAAACCGGCCAAGTGCGAGCTGGCAACGGATATACATCATTTGTGAAAATTTCAGCTTTCTAGCTATCACGGTTTATGAGATACAGCCTGGAGACAGCCAGACAGACAACGTAGTCTTAGTAATAGGGTCCCCTTTTACCCTGTGGAACCTACGGAACCCTAAAAAATATTTTTCCAATAAAAATAACAAAAATTACAGTTATTTTAATACCAGATGCATTTTCACGGATCACTAGCCCCCACCCCTGTTAGGGGGTTGAACAATTTAGTTTACAAATTAGCTAAGGGTGAACAATATTAGTTTGCTCAGTCAACTGTGTGATTTGGTCAAATATTTAATGTTTGCTTTTAAAAAGGGGTGTATAATATTAGACAGGTGTAGTTATCGTTGAGTATAAATGGTAGCTTTTGCCTGTGACTTCGCTCGCGTGGAACTTTGTCACCTGTTTTTATCCGACTGCCGAGGGTGGTTTCTTGCGCGTATCTTAAATGTCGTACCTAATTCTATGTATAGCTACACTAATATAACAAAGAGGAAAAAAATGTTGTGTGAAACTACCGGACTGATTTGAAAAATTCTTTCACCGTTGGGAAACTACAAAATTACCGAATAACATAGCTACTTATATATATTTTATCCGGGACACGGGACGCGGGTGAAACCGCGGAAAAAGTGTTTCTGTATGAAACCCTTAATATCTGCAAAACGGCGCAACGTATGACTAGAATAATGTATTGGTCTCCTTAAGAACCACAGGTGATTCCCCATGTCATCACTCGAAATACATATAGAGCCACTTGCTACAAAGTTTTCTGCTTCCACTTCTCACTGTCACTCGTCATACTGACATTCATCATTCATCCATCCATCTTTTCTTTGGTCTTCCTCTCCCTCTCCATCCATCTACATTTTCAATAAATAATTGCCGTAATTGGGTGAACTGTTGCTCACCCCTTGGTTTTGGGGATAACAAACAAACAGACAAACAGATTTTAATATCTGTAGTTATGTTTACAAGACCAATAAATTAATTCTCAGTGCAATCCGATTATAATCTGGTCAAGGCAATATTCATTGCATTGAATGATAACCCTTAGTATTTTAAGACCTAATGATGTTATTATATTAATTGTTTACGTAAAACCGACTTCATGGACGTAGAATAGTGTATGAAATTTGAAGAGTTCTCTCGATTTCTCCAGGGTCCCATCATCAGATCCTGGGCTCCTTACCATGGGACCACCTGTGAAGAACACCCTGTCAAACAAAAAAATAATTTAGAATATCGGTCCAGCTATCTTCGAGTAATCGGTGAACATACATAAAAAAAAAAGATACGGTCGAATTGAGAACCTCCTCCTTTTTGGGAAGTCGGTTAAAAATTAGACTAGATAAACTTCAAAGATGTCGTGTCTAAGTAACTGATTAACGGGGCTACTGATCTCAGGTTAAGTTGCGGATAGCATCGTTAATTTTTGAATGGGCCTTTTTTTGGATGGGCCTATGACATATCGAGTTCCTTCGTCTTGTTGGTCTACTTGTCGCTTAGCCAACTGCTGTACACGAGGTCTCAGTTTCAATTCCCGGGTCGGACCGAAATCGCTTTGAGGGATTTAGACATTTTCACAAAGCAGCCCGGAGTTGGAAGTTGGTGATTGATTCACCCGTGCATCGGAGAGCACGTTAATGACGGTCCTGCGCCTAATCTCTCTCCGGTCGTGTCGGATTGCCGTCCCATCGGGTTATGAGTGTGAGGGATTAGGGAGCGCACCTGTGTCTGCGCAAATGCTTGTGCACTATAATATGTCCTACGTAGCTGGCTGATCTTCTTATACGAGGACAGTCGCCATGGCCGACAATCGGCTATGACGTCATTATAATCATTGTTACATTTAGCATGGCCACTTTGTGAATGGGTGATTATCTAACTAAGACATAGCGAGTTCCTTCGTCTTGTTGGTCTAGTCGTCGCATAGCCGACTGCTGTGCACGAGGTCTCAGTTTCAATTCCCGGGTCGGGCCGAAATCGCTTTGTTGGTTTTAGAAACTTTCACAAAGCAGCCCGGAGTTGGAAGTTGGTGATTGATCCCGTGCATCGGAGAGCACGTTAATGTCGGTCCTGCGCCTAATCTCTCTCCGGTGGTGTCGGATTGCCGTCCCATAGGCTTATGAGAGTGAGGGAATAGGGAGTGCACCTGTGTCTGCGCAAATGCTTGTGCACTATTATCTGCGCAGCTGGCCAAATATATTACGTTATGTAAGTGAGAGAGCCTAAAGACAAAATTCTGAAAATGTCATCTGTCTTTCTATCACGGTTGATGAGTTACATCCTGACAGACAGACGGACAGCGAAGTCTTAGTAATAAAATACCGTCTTCCCCGTTTGGTACGGAACCCTAAAAACAAATTGTACGCGGAAAATTTTGTTGAACTCCCGCCCAGGAATTGACATTATGACCTCAAGTTCAACTTCAAAGAAAATATATTAAAATTAGTTTAATATATTTTCTTTTGCAAAAATAGCAAAATATAAATATTTTGGTATAATAAAAGTGTAATTAGCACAATCGTATCACGAATTGCCTTGACCCAAAATATTGTTTTATCAAGCGCGTATAAATAGGTATTTAAATGATAATTACCTATTATATGATCTGTTATGTCTTATTAAGGCGCTGTGAATAGACGACTTTTACGTATTTGAGGGGGTGAAGCAGATGAAGTGGG
>NWSH02000608.1:16620-27112 GCA_002382865.2 Heliothis virescens | reverse complement strand
TCACTCTGAACGACAGGGAGCCGTGCCTTCTCCCGAGCCAGACGTCGAGTACTGGCCGGATCAACCTAACCTAACCTAACCTAACCTAAAAATAGGTCAAAATTAAAATTTATAAACTTTTTGGCAGACTTAGCATAAATTAAACTTCAGTGTAAGAAACGACAGGACAGAAACACAATGGCTCTGACGACGTTAGAGGACAATTTTGGTAGGGCAGGAGTGTGGTTTTAGCCGGTAGGAGTCCGGCACTACCCTGACTGCCTCTATATGGGGCAGTTGGGGTGTCCATGACGGATTTCCACACTCCTGCCACAAAAAAAAAAAAAAAAAAAAAAAAAAAAAAAAACTACCTAACCTAACTAACCTACCTAACCGGGGGCTCATTTTTCGAAAAACTATTTTTGTTTTGAAAAATCATCCCTGGAAAAGTCCCGGTTCTGTATAAAATATTTTGACGCTCATCGGGGCCATTTTAAGCTGTCAGGACCATTTTTTATACTTTATTTTAGAGACGTTTTTGCTAAGGTAAAAATACTTCAGCGTTGACTAATTAACTGGTTGTTGGCCAGCTAAACTAACTCAGACAAGCCTTAAGGCAAACGCAGCTTCTCTGTTAAAGACTTTATATAATACATTACATATATAAATATATATATTCTACAAACATTTTACGTTGCACTGCTAAATTTTAAATCTGACCTTTTTGTTTTGACCAATTGAATATTAATTGATATCTCTTTTATCCTCTTTACAGGATCTCAAACAACCTTGTCCTCTTATTACCTCCATCGCCCCCTCGCATCTTTTTATTTAAAAATGTTCGGACATCAAGAAGCACCATTCAAAAAGCTCGAACTTCTCAGGCGAGGAGATATCTGACGCGCAAACCAGCAATACCCGGTCCGTCTGTCAGGTCCGGCAAGCAGATTGGAGATTGGCTCCTATACGACCGAAGAAGACCAACAAGGCCTCAAAAACACCATCTCCTCAAGTCAGCGTCACAACCCTCACTTCCTAGGCCACAAATCAAAAACCTTGTCACCTCATGTTGAATTATCAAAATAGGCCCTACGGAGACTTAGTACGGTATTGAAGACATTGCGATTAGTTCCCATCCTCCGTATAACTTCACGTATATTATGATTTCATACGAGCAATATATTCCTGCCGAGAGCAATAGTGAGTCTGGTCTTATGAAAAATGTAAGGCCAGCTCTGGTATAGAATCTCTAAAATTATAGAGAGAGATAGGAGAGATATATATAGGGACAGTATTTCGCCAGTATGGTTATAAGTACTTATAGATATAGATAGAGAGATAGAGAGTGTAAAACCAACAGCGGTGGATGGAGGACCCATGAAAGCCGACAGTAAAGCCATATCCTAATTAGGCACGCTGAGAGAAGATAGATATATTATAGATTTAGCGGTACGAGGGAGTGGATCATGATACACAGACAAGCCAGAAGTGCACGACAGAGCTTCATGAAACAGCTCATGGAAGCCTCAAGGATATAGATAGAGAGGAGATAACAAACAGCAAACACGGGCTCTGTCGGAACAGCTGGAGCAGACCCCTCGCTACGTTGCAGGACACGGCCCATCCTTTGCCGAGATAGCTGCCACCCCGAGACAACATGCAACAGTCCAAAGGCCTCTTCACTCGATGGTAGTGTCGTCCGTGGACGAGAAGCACACCAGTGAGGAGGTCATCCAAAAGCTGCGGATGGCAGTCGATGCTAAAAAGGAAGGCATAAAGGTGGACAGACTGCGGAAGGCGAGGGACCAGAAGGTGATTGTGGGGTTCACCAGTAAAGAAGAACTGGCCAGGGTAAAGGACAGGATCCGGAAATCAGGGGAGGCTCTTACAGTTGAGGAGATAGTGAATAAGGACCCCCTGATTATCTTAAAAGATGTCCTGTCCTGTCACACAGACGAAGAAGTGGTTCAAGCACTGGTGAACTAAAACTCTCACCTTTTGGGAGACTTAGCTGCGGAACAGACAAGGATGACGGTCAAATTTCGCCGCAGGACTCGAAATCCGCACATGGGACACATCATTCTACAAGTGTCCCCTGGAGTGTGGCAGAGTCTGACGGTGGCGGGTCGGGTACACGTAGATCTACAGCGGATACGAGTATCCGATCAATCACCATTGGTCCAATGCTCTGTTTGCCTGGGGTACGGACACGGTAAAAAGCACTGCAAGAATACCGTCCCACTGTGCAGTCACTGCGGCGATCCACACCTTCGGGCTGACTGTCCCTTGTCTTTAACGGGAGAAACACCGCAATGTCGTAACTGCCGTCTGGCGAAAAATGGTAACACGGAGCACAACGCCTTCAGCAGCGACTGTCCTGTACGCAGAAAATGGGATGCACTAGCGCGTGCATCCGTGGCATACTGCTAAGGTCTTGCCAACGACAACCAGGCTCAAATTTGTCCAGGCCAACCTGCAGCGCTCTAAACTCGCCACCGATGAATTGATGTTAGAAGCCACAAAGCGGATACTCTTGGATCCCTGCTCCAGGAGCCCTATGTGGGTTCGGTGAGAAGAGTAAGGAACTATCAGGGAGCCAGGATCTTCCAGAACTCTGAAGTAGGAGAAGGGACTGTAAAAGCTGCAATTGTCATCTACCAACCTGAGTTAGACATTATACAGTACCCACAACTCACCACGAATAACATCGTCGTGGTGGGAGTCCGAACCAGAGCCTGGACGATCACACTGGTATCCTACTACTTTGAGCCGGATCAAGACATGGGGCCATACCTGGAGCATCTAAAACGAGTCGAAAGGGAGACCGGCCAAGGCAAATTAATCATCGGTGGCGATTGTAACGCCAAAAGTACGTGGTGGGGCAGTCCAAACGAAGACCAAAGAGGGGAGCAAATGTGCGGTACTCTGGGGGAACTGGACCTGCAGATCCTCAACACCGGAGATATTCCTACCTTTGACACGATCCGAGGAGGTAAAAGGTACAGCAGCCATGTCGACGTAACGGCGTGCTCAGTGGATATGCTCGAACTGGTGGACGGCTGGCGCGTNAAACGAGTCGAAAGGGAGACCGGCCAAGGCAAATTAATCAATGGTGGCGATTGTAACGCCAAAAGTACGTGGTGGGGCAGTCCAAACGAAGACCAAAGAGGGGAGCAAATGCGCGGTACTCTGGGGGAACTGGACCTGCAAATCCTCAACACCGGAGATATTCCTACCTTTGACACGATCCGAGGAGGTAAAAGGTACAGCAGCCATGTCAACGTTACGGCGTGCTCAGTGGATATGCTCGAACTGGTGGACGGCTGGCGCGTAGAAGAAGGTCTTACGANTTATCAAGACATGGGGCCATACCTGGAGCATCTAAAACGAGTCGAAAGGGAGACCGGCCAAGGCAAATTAATCATCGGTGGCGATTGTAACGCCAAAAGTACGTGGTGGGGCAGTCCAAACGAAGACCAAAGAGGGGAGCAAATGTGCGGTACTCTGGGGGAACTGGACCTGCAGATCCTCAACACCGGAGATATTCCTACCTTTGACACGATCCGAGGAGGTAAAAGGTACAGCAGCCATGTCGACGTAACGGCGTGCTCAGTGGATATGCTCGAACTGGTGGACGGCTGGCGCGTAGAAGAAGGTCTTACGAGCTCGGACCACAACGGCATTACATTTGGAATAAACCTGACAAAATCTAAAGGAACACATATACAAAGGACCACTAGACTATACAATACAAAGAAGGCAAATTGGAGTCAGTTTCGTGAGAAACTGACCCAAATTATGCACAACAAACAACTCACTACAATAGAAATATCAAACATACAACACACAGATCAAATAGAAACAATAGTTAAACTTTACACACAGGCTATAACAGACACATGCACACAGACAATACCTATAAAAAAGAACACAGAAATACTCACCTTGCCGTGGTGGTCCGAGGAGCTCGCAGGCATGAAGAAGCTAATCGCCGTCAGGAAACGCAGGATCAGGAGCGCAGCGCCGGTGCGGAGAGCGATGGTTGTTGGCCTTTACCTGGAAGAAAAAGAAAAATATGAAACTGCGGTGAAACAGGCTCAAATAACCAGCTGGAAGGAGTTCTGTGGAAAACAAGGGAAGGAGTCTGGGAAGGGATATATCGGGTGTTGGGGAGAACTGCCAGAAGGGAAGAGGACCTGCCTCTTCAAAAGCACGGAAACACCCTGGACGCTGAGGGCTCCGTGAGGCTGCTCGCCGAAACATTTTATCCCGAGGACCGAGAGGAGCAAGACAATATGGACCACCGCCATACTAGAGAACAGGCCAATACGGTAAACGAGTGGAGTCATGGTGAGCAGCATGAACCACCGTTTACCCAAAGCGAACTCGATTGGTCCATAAAGTCATTTAACCCAAAAAAGGCCCCGGGAGCCGACGGCCTCACGGCAGACATCTGCACTCACGCAGTTTACCGCGACCCTGCCTTTTTCCTGGCCCTCTTGAACAAATGCTTGATGCACCACTATTTTCCAAAGATCTGGAAAGAGGCGACTGTGGTGGTGCTCCGGAAGCCTGGCAAGACCTCGTACACCATCCCAAAATCCTACAGGCCGATTGGGCTTTTGCCTGTACTGGGGAAGGTCTACGAAAAGATGCTGGTAGCTCGCCTCAAGTACTACTTACTGCCCAGGATAAGTACTCGTCAATACGGCTTTATGCCCCAAAGAAGCACCGAGGACGCCCTTTATAGTCTGATACAGCACATCCGCGCAAAACTTTTATTGAAAAAGATTGTTGTGCTGGTGTCGCTGGACATTGAGGGCGCCTTCGATAGTGCGTGGTGGCCAGCCATTAAGGTACGATTGGCTGAGGAAAAGTGTCCGGCGGATTTGAGGCGAGTATTTAGCAGCTACCTGAGTGACAGGGTGGTGAGGGTCAGGTATGGCGGGGAAGAGTGCAGCAGGAACACTAGCAAAGGATGCGTCCAGGGTTCGATAGGGGGTCCAATTCTTTGGAACTTGCTCCTGGACCCGCTCCTAAAAGAGCAGGAAAGTCGTGGCGAATATGTCCAGGCGTTCGCCGACGATGTTGTGATGGTTTTTGACGGTGAAACCGCCCGGGAAATCGAAGGACGGGCCAATGCCGCACTCGAACATGTTCGGGCGTGGGGTGTCAAAAATCGGCTAAAATTTGCGCCGCATAAAACTTGTGCCATGGTACTCACGCGGAGGCTCAAGTATGACAACCCACGCCTGAGCATGGGGGGGATCGAGATTGGTCTGTCCCAAGAAATCAAAATACTCGGGCTTACGGTGGACGCCAAGCTCACCTTCAACACACACGTGACTGACGTTTGCAAAAAGGCAATTGCAATATACAAACAACTGGCCAGGACAGCACGTGTGAGTTGGGGGTTACACCCGGAGGTGATTAGGGCGATCTACACCGCAGCCGTCGAACCCATCATAATGTACGCGGCNATGTCCCAAGAAATCAAAATATTCGGGCTCACGGTGGACGCCAAGCTCACCTTCAACACACACGTGACTGACGTTTGCAAGAAGGCAATTGCAATATACAAACAACTGGCCAGGACAGCACGTGTGAGTTGGGGGTTACACCCGGAGGTGATTAGGGCGATCTACACCGTAGCCGTCGAACCCATCATAATGTACGCGGCGAGCGCGTGGGCATCTGCCACGACCAAGCTAGGAGTCCAAAAACAGCTGAACGTGGTCCAAAGGGGTTTTGCCCAAAAATTGTGCAGGGCCTATCGGACGGTATCCCTACATTCTGCCCTGGTACTGGCTGGGATACTCCCTCTCGACCTCCGTATCCAGGAAGCGGCCTCACTATATGGGGCTAAGAAGGGGGTGCCACAGCCAGTCCTAGGAGACAGAGAAGTGGAACGAATGGCACCAGCGATAGAAGCGCCACACCCAGCAGAGCAAACTAGCCTGGAGTTCAATAGTCTGATAGACGAGGAACAATATCAAAACCATCGATGTAACTTCGACGTGAGGATCTTCACGGACGGCAGCAAGATTGAGGGCAGGGTTGGGGCAGCGTTGTCATTGTGGAATGACTCGACCGAAACCAGGGCCCTCAAACTCGCTTTGCCGTCCTACTGTACCGTCTATCAGGCAGAACTCCTGGCTCTACAAAGAGCCGCCGGAGAGGTGCTAAAACACACCGGGACCACGTTCGGAATCTTCAGTGACTCCAAGTCGGCTCTTCAGACAATAGTCAACGTCACTTCCCCCCATCCCTTAGCCGTGGAAACAAGGGACACCATCAGACGCTGTAGGCTCCAGAACAAGAGTGTCTCCTTGTTCTGGATCAAGGCCCACGCGGGGCTGGAGGGGAACGAAAGAGCCGACGAACTGGCTAAAGAAGCTGCCCTGCGGTCTAAACGGAAACCGGATTACGACCTGTGTCCGGTATCATTCGTCAGGCGGCAAATCCGCATGGAAACGCTTGGCGAATGGGACCGGAGATACAGGTCAGGGGGGACTGCCTCGGGAACTAAGTTGTTCTTCCCGGACNTATAATAGACTTGAAAAGTTGAAACTGGTGTGTGAAATAAAAAAAATAAAAAAACGTCCCATTCGGCAGATCATGCTTATCATGACGATTTACTCCAAATTATGGGGCTAAGGAAATTACGACATTCTAGTATCCTTCTTAATCAATTTAATTTAAGCTTGTTTACAAATTACTCACACGATAAGTTGTCATTTGCCGGAGTTTGGAAGTCGGTAATTGATACGCCCGTGCATCGGAGAGCACGTTAATGTCGGTCCTGCGCCTGATCTAACTCCGGGCTATGAGAGTGAGGAATGGGGAGTGCATCTGTATCACAGCAAATGCTTGTTCACTATAATATGTCCTGCGCAGCCGGCTGATCTGATATGAGAACAGCACGGCAGCTGTCGACAATCGGCCTTGGATGCCATTATATTTGGCAGTCGTTACGGGTGGTCAGAGCCAGAGAAAGTCTGACAGCCCGGGAAACTGGGGTGGGTTGTGGAGGTCAGATAGGCAATTGCTCCACGTAAAATTCTGGTTCTCAGCTGTATTCGGTTAGACTGGAAGCGAGCCCCAACATAACTGGGAAAAAGCTAGCCAGACGATATACCAAAGCTGATTATTATTTTTATGATGTAGAGCCGATACTTCAAGAGCAATGCCATTTAAGTTCCATCGGGATGTTACCAGTATATTTAAACCGACTTTCCAAAGAGCTCCCGTCTGTAATTTTAATTAAATGGCGTGTAACTTTTTTTATTTGTACCTATTTGTTTATATTTATTTTACTAAAACCGAAAATACCGAAAATCCCGGTTTTCGTGAAATGAATACCGGTATTGGTTAGACCTAAATTTGGTCCGGTATACCGGTATTTTCGAATACCGGTATTCCGGTTTGCGACCCCTAGCTAAAACACACCGGGACCACGTTCGGAATCTTCAGTGACTCCAAGTCGGCTCTTCAGACAATAGTCAACGTCACTTCCCCCATCCCTTAGCCGTGGAAACAAGGGACACCATCAGACGCTGTAGGCTCCAGAACAAGAGTGTCTCCTTGTTCTGGATCAAGGCCCACGCGGGGCTGGAGGGGAACGAAAGAGCCGACGAACTGGCTAAAGAAGCTGCCCTGCGGTCTAAACGGAAACCGGATTACGACCTGTGTCCGGTATCATTCGTCAGGCGGCAAATCCGCATGGAAACGCTTGGCGAATGGGACCGGAGATACAGGTCAGGGGGGACTGCCTCGGGAACTAAGTTGTTCTTCCCGGACGCAACTGAGGCCTACAAAGTGGTCAGGAAGATGGAATACTCCAGCATTACCACTCAAATACTAACAGGCCACGGTGGGTTCTCCGCATACTTGAAACGTTTCAAGTGCAAGGAGAGCTCATCGTGCACCTGCGACCCAGTCGCAGAAGAGACAGTTNCTGGCTAAAGAAGCTGCCCTGCGGTCTAAACGGAAACCGGATTACGACCTGTGTCCGGTATCATTCGTCAGGCGGCAAATCCGCATGGAAACGCTTGGCGAATGGGACCGGAGATACAGGTCAGGGGGGACTGCCTCGGGAACTAAGTTGTTCTTCCCGGACGCAACTGAGGCCTACAAAGTGGTCAGGAGGATGGAGTACTCCAGCATTACCACTCAAATACTAACAGGCCACGGTGGGTTCTCCGCATACTTGAAACGTTTCAAGTGCAAGGAGAGCTCATCGTGCACCTGCGACCCAGTCGCAGAAGAGACAGTTTCTCAATTTAAGTTTCTCATATACTGCTGGAGTGCCCAATCTTTGCCCGTGAGCGATACAACCTGGAACAGGAGCTGGAGGTTGTTCTAAACAAAAGCACCGTATCAGGCCTAATAAGAAATAGAAAGAAAGGGATTAAATTTATGGAATATGCAGTAAATGTAGCGACAAGCGTAATAAATAGAAACAAGTGAAAGAAAACTGGTGGGGCTTTATAAGCGAATTATCTATACTAATATTATAAAGAGGAAAACTTTGTTTGTTTGTTTGTTTGGTTGTAACGAATAGGCTCAAAAACTACTGGACCGATTTTAAAAATTCTTTCACCATTCGAAAGCTACATTATCCACGAGTGACATAGGCTATATTTTATCCGGGTACGGGCAGTAATTCCCACGGGATGCGAGTGAAACCGCGAGAAAACGGCTAGTTACAATATAAAGGCGCGATTCCGCTAGTTCGGCAGTGACGCACAGTAGGTTTACATTACAAATGTTCCTTCTGATCTACTCACTTTAGCAAATAGTAACAAATTGAAAACATACATTTTGAAAACGTTTGTCAAAACTGCAAGCTTTGTGCTCGAACCCGTGCTAGCAATAGACTTGCACAGATGTTCGCGGACTAATGCCAATGTTTCTGTGAAACTCCACCTTTTTTATCGATTGGAAATCATCAGATGACCCGTCCTGCTGTAGGTGACAGCGTGAGGGAGTGTCAGACTTTTATTGACTAAAACCCATCGTGTTCCTTCTTGAGCCCTTTGTACCAGGGTCGCGGTAACTTTTTGGAACAATCTCGCAGCCGTGAAAATCCAACTTAACGAAACTATGAAAGATAATTTACTTCGAGCGACTACCTATCTGACCACCTATCTTCACCTGGGCACCACGTTAACCCTCAAGACTGTTCGACAGGCTTTCTAGCTTCTGACTTCTTGATACCTTTTCCAGATACAAAGCTTACGAACCTAGATCGGCCAAACCGTGTGGCTATTAGTAGATAATCTGCTAGCTCATCAGTTTGCATATTTATTGTAATGTAATGGGAAAGATACATCTTCTGAAAGTAAGGTATTTTGGCAGTTCTATCACAATATCGCCCACGTAGACGAAGTCGCGGGCAACAGCTAGTCATTTATAGACTTCAAGTAAAGAGTTTTGTGACAGCCACAACGCCATGGATCCTGCTTGGTTTGCTGTCAAGGTTTAAAAATACAGCTTTCGGCACAGATGTTATTGAAGGTGTCAAAATTAGAGCTTGCTGTTGACATTAGTTTTACAGTACTGTTACCAAGTTTTTGATATTTTGTCATGTTGCCTCACGTGCTTATAGTGTGAAGTGGTTTAGTTATAACGCGGTGCAGAAAGACGATGTCATGAGGAGTGCGTTGCTGGCGGCTCTGCTGGTGTCGGCCGCAGCACTCGCCGCGCGCGGTTGGTCATCGATCAGCTCACTGTCCGCCCCCCTCCCGCCTGCTCACTGTTGCATTCGTCATATTTCATTATATCACATGAAAAATGTCATGCTACACCTAGTGCGAATATTTTTTTATTATACAGGGGCCTATTGCTTACCAACATAAAACACAACTTTTACACTTGACACAACTTTTAAAGGAATATTGTTTTTGTGCCAGAGAGCAGCACGGTGAAGGCGCCATCCTCAGGGGATGAACGCGAGCCCGAGCAGGAAGATGAGAGTGACTCTGCGCCATTCATGGTAACCAGCATAACTACAATGTTCTGGTAACCAAGGTACTGCCTGGTTGGTCTAGCAGTCGTATAGCGCGACCTCGTATAGACCTCGTGCACAGCCAACACGAGGTCTCGGGTTCGATTCCATGGTAGGGCCGAAATAGCTTTGTAGGTTTTAGAAGTTTTCGCAAAAGAGCCTGGAATCTGGTAGTCGGCGGTTACACCCCCATGCCTGGGACGACACATAAAGTCGGCATCCCCGAATGCAACTCAGTAGTAGTCGTTGTTAGAATAAATTCGACGTCAGTGACCGTCAGACGGATTTGAAAAAACTCTGACACCAAGATTTGTAAAGTGATTAAACCTGCAGTTCACTCATTAAAAAATAGGTACTCGTATATCTTTAGATCGTAGTGGAGCATACAAACGGACGGCGCTGCGGCGGGTCTCTGGTGTCGCTGCGCACGGCGCTGACGTCTGCGTGGTGCGCGCGCGGCGGGCCGAGCGCCGGGCCAGGCGCCGCGGCGGCGGGCGAGCCGCG
>NWSH02000607.1:205992-220183 GCA_002382865.2 Heliothis virescens | reverse complement strand
AAAAAAAAAAAAAAAAAAAGGGCTGCGGTCACTCTTTCGAACAACCCGCAGCCCAAAACTGGACCCTAGAGCTAGCAATGAGAAATTTGTCTCCATTCAAAAATATGAAACTACTGACAGTTTCCAATACAAGTCTGGTCTCAATAGATTTTCGTTTCACGGTCCAACTTGCCGTACATTACCTAGTACTATTGGAACTCGTTCGTAGTTTAAAAATGCTGAAATTTCACAATTTAGAACCCGTACAACTATAATAATATCTAAATATTGTGCATGGGTTTTTTTAAGCGGTAATAATAATATAGAAAACGTTTACAGGGGAGGGTACAATCTCTAAACGCAATAAAATATAATTATTTAAATAAAAAATATCGAATGAAGTCGCGGGCAGAAGCTAGTTCTAAAACAAAACTCAATTCTTTATCTAAAGAAAACAATAAACCATTCCAAATACAAAACAAAATATTCGAAATTCAAAATTCTTCATAAATATCGACCCTCAAACGATGGTACAACCAGGCAGTATTACGAACGCAGCCAGAATTCAAATCGTCGGATTGTTCGAACACAGTTTGTATTTCGAACTGGAGGCACCGATACATTGATGACATTCCTAGCTTACGTTACCTTGTTGCGTCATCGTCATTTGATTTCCGAATGTCTGTGCTAATTGGGTGTTTGAAAGCAATGGTTCGAGGAATTCGTTGTATGTGCCTAGTACTCAAAAGAATGAACGCCAGCAACCTACCCGAATCTGTTAAATTTTATTAATCGAACATTAACTTCCACTTTTGCGATACCTAGGGTTAAAAATCTATTGAAGAAATTTTGGTGTGTTGGAGTCTGTTGTTCATATACAGTTTACTTTTCTAAGCTTTTTGTAATAAGTTTTGGTATTAGGCGCTTATTTTATCACTGAATACTATAAAACACAGTCGCTTCCAGCTGTTTGTCTATCCATACGTATACATAAATCCCTAAATATATGCAACGCAAAGCGTAAAATTTTTAATACCTACAATGTAAGTTATTTACAACAGACAACGATACGACAGAAAAAATATTCACCAAACCACCCATGATATAAATAAAATTAAACTCTGTATACATAAAAAACATATTACATATAAATAAAATGACATTACATAATAACATTTTACGTCATTTACCGTTATCCGGATGAGATAATACTGTAATTAACGCGTACCGTCGGCTAATAAGTTAATTAGTAAGCTCGATACTAATGAGGGATTTACGCTTAATGAAGTACTGCGAGTGGGGATATAAATTCACCTGAATATCTAGGTTAATGATAATAATATAGGTTTTACTTGAGGTTTAGTAATTCACATGACATTTAGGAGAAAGATAGTGCCCAATTACATTGAACGTGACTTAAAAAATAATATTACGTAGCAGTATATGAAGTGTGAATGATTTTCTTATTAAAAATGCTCCTATGGTTTAATGTTTAATCAATAGGTAGTCCCGCCAGCGGTTTCACCCGCTTCCGAGGAAATTACTTTGCTTACCCAGTTAAAAAACTGCCTATATGTTATTCTAATATACAAGCTGTATTACTGCCAAGTTTCATCAAAATCGGTCCAGTAGTTTTAGCGTAAAACAGTAACCAACGTGTAGGTCTTCATCCTCACAAACATAGGCATTTATAAATATTAGTAAGATAAGTTTGTTTTCATATAAATAACTGCATCATTAAAATTCATATTCAATTCAAATTTTATTATTTTTTCATCAATTCATTCCCAACCACTTACGTCACTTCCATAACATAGCGTAACCTAAATATATTCTATCGACACACCGACTGTAAGTAGCTTCACGTTTTGAATTTGGAATTTCCCTCTGTCTATTTCGACTTTTCGAGATACGTGCCGTTCTTATTTTGAAAATGTTCCTCGATTTTAGAACGATACAAAACATTACGTGCATTCAGTGATATTGAGAACACTTTTGAATTTCGAATTTCGAACGATATTTTTTTTTTAAGCTCAATGAAGTGATTTTATTGTTGAAAAAACCGATACATATCTTTTTCGCTGAATACATTTGTAGTTAAAATATATTTTTATCATTATATGTATAGACACTATCTGGATGCAGCTGAGTACCAGTGTGCCACATGGAGTGACTGCCTGTTTGACCTCCATAATCCAGCTACCCGTGCGACCCGATACCCCTTGATCAGACTGGTTTTTATTTTCTAGCTTCTGGCTACCTGTAACAACTACCAAAGATGTTCACATGACAGCCGGGAACTCGTAATGACAAGATCGTGGTCATCCATCCACGGGCTGGCCGTGCCAAGCGTTGCATAACCTTCTGATTCGCGTGGCTGTTACTTAACCACGAGCTCCTCGGCCACCCTTACATACATACATATAAAATATACAGACTTTTCTTGAGTCAAACAAATCACATTGGACATATAACGTAGATCGTAAACTGAACCGCCATTTTAGGGCCCATAAAATGGTTTCAAAAGAGTTTTTTTGGCCTCAACAGGCTTAGTTGTGGCATTTTGTATAGACGCCAGCACATCAACCTACCTCAATCTGTCAAAATTCTTCAATAGATTTTCAACCTTATCACAGTAGTGGAAGGTTAATGTTCGATTGGTAAAATTTTACAGATTGACCTGTTGGTCAGCAGTAAAGTATTGGTCGTTCAGACGACAGCAAGTCAACCTACCCGAATCGGTCAAATTTTGCCAAGAAAAACATGTTTTTATTTATTATAATTAGTAAACATTTCAATACAATTTGGCAGAAAATAAGGCCTATTAACATTTATGTTAAAATAAATTTTCAAAATCAGTTTAGTAGATCTATTGCCCTTACAACCTCACAAACGTTACCTCGTTTAAATCTATACTAATAATATAAAACTTAAGTTTGTTAGTTTTTCTGTTTATTCGATTGAACGGTCTAATCTCAGACATTACTGGTCCGATTTGAGAAATTCTTTCAGTGTAGGATAGCAGTATGGATTTCAGTATTGAGGAAGTCTGTAGACTACTTTTTATCCGGGTGCGCGGAGTAGTTTCCACGGGAAGCGGGTGAAACTGCTGGCGGAAGCTAGTATTAAGTATAAGTATAAGAAACGTATCCTCTCGATAGGGTAACAGAAACCCCATAGGGCTGATATACGATACCTTTATCAAGGGTAACTCACAGATGATAAGGGTAAAAGGCCCAAGTTCACTGCATACATAAACGACAGTTTTTCTTAAAACAACGGTTTAATTTGAAACTTGAACATGAAAATTCATAGTTAACGATTCGTTTGCCTAGTCTTTTCCCAACTATTGAGGTCGTCTTCCAGTCTAACCGCATGCAGCTGAGAACCAGTGTTTTAAATGGAGCGACTGCCTGTCTGATCTCCACAACCCGGTTACCTGCAACCTGGCACCCCTTGGTAAGATGGTTGCCAGACTTTCTAAGCTTCTGACTACCGTAAAGACTGCCAAAGATGTTCAAATGACAGCCGGGACCCACTGTTTATCGTGCCTTCCGAAACACGGAAGAACTCGTCATGAAAATATGCTCCACGGCCTGACCGCGCCAAGCATTGCTTAACCTTATGATTGATCGATCCGCGCGGCTTTGTTTTAGCCACGAGCTCTTCCCCTACTTAGCGGTTGTTTTTAGGGTTCCGTACCCAAAGGGTAAAACGGAACCCTATTACTAAGACTTCGTTGTCTGTCTGTCTGTCTGTCTCCATGCTGTATCTCACTAACCGTGATAGCTAGAAAGCTGAAATTTTCACAAATGATGTATTTCTGTTGCCGCTATAACAGCAAATACTAAAAATGAAAAAATATATAAATGATGGGATGGGGTACGGAACCCTTCATGCGCGAGTCCAACTCGCACTTGGCCGGTTTTTTAAAACTGTCGTTTATATTGTGTAATTGGGCCTAAATAAGTAAATCCAAACTTTAAGGTTTAACGGGCGGGTTTTGATTGCGGATTACATAGTTTAAACTTTACTTAAATCACTGGTTTTCGGAAAATTTTACGTCAATCGTCAATTAAACAGTCCGATATGTCTGTCCGATAAATAATGTTAGGAATATTTAATTACTAGCTTCTGCCAGCGGTTTCACCCGCGTCCCGTATAAAAAGTAGTATTTGGCGCACCCGGATAAAAAGTAGCCTATAGCCTTCCTCAATAAATGGGCTATTTAACACTGAAAGAATTTTTCAAATCGGAGCAGTGGTCCCTGAGATTAGCGCGTTCAAACAAACAAACTCTTCAGCTTTATAATATTAGTATAGATATAAATATCCAAGGAAAGCCTTGGTTTGGTTAATTTCCCATTCAAAGGGCATTTAATATATTTTTTTCAAAAATATTTTGGCAACTTCATTCACAAATCCTATTTGAAATGCGTTTTGTTTCTGATACCTTCACCATTTAACAGTTGATCCAGTTCTGATAAAATTCAGTATCTAGTATCTAAATACAATTTTCTTTTTACGCATCGAAAACTGGAAGCTGCTAAAAAATGGCGACAGAGTAAATGATAATATATCTAAGTAACTTTTTCTTATCTCACTCGCTGCAGGTTTAATCACCTAACAAGCCCTAGTGTCAGAGTTTTCTCAAATCCACCTGACGGCCTCTGACGTGGAATTATAACTACGACTGCTACTGAGTAGCATTCGAGGACGCCGGCTTTACGTGCCCTCCCAGGCATGGGGGTGTAACACCGCCAACTTCCAAACTCCTGGCTGTTTTGTGAAAGTTTCTAAAACCCACAAAGCGATTTCGGCGAATCGAACCCGAGACCCGTGCACGGCAGTCGCGCTATGCGACCACTGGACCAACGAGGCAGCTATCTAAGTAATAACCTAGGCTATAAGACAAGGTTAAGTTACCCTTGATAGATTTTTTATAGGTTAAGAATCCATTTAAAATACGCTGAACTCATAAACTTCAGTCTTGCATAATTAACTACCATCTTTCTTCACCAGGGATGGCGAACCTTACGTGTCATATTCCTTAAGAGAACGTAGCGTGTCTACAAGCAAATATTCATCATTAAATAACTAATTGGGATTGAGTGAGAAATGTTAATAGTTTTGGAATAAAGTGGCTATGACATACGGACGGACAGACAGATATGAAGAATCTATAAGGGTTCCATTTTTTGCCATTCGGCTTTGGAACCCTAAAAAAGACGTGATGGCCTAGTGGGTAAAGCACCAACTTCTCAAGTATGAGTGTGTGGGTTCGATTCCAGGTCAGGCAAGGCAGCAGCACTAATGCAACTTTTCTAAGTTTGTATGTACTTTTTAAGTATATCTACGACACCAATCACTGATTAAAGGTGAAGGAAAACATGTCGAGGAGACCTGTACCGTAAAGTCTGAAATCACCGTGGTGATTAACGTTCAATCCTTCTCTGAGTGAGAGGAGGCCGCGGACCAGCAGTGGGATGATACAAAGGCTGACGATGATGATGGCATGCCCAAATTATTTTTCTGCGTGCCACTACGAGCACGCTAGCCATCGGTTTGCCATCCCTGTTCTACACGAAACTACCCATTAGGGTAGCTACCCATACATTGTTGGGTACTTTTACTACCCGGGTTTTACGATTCCAAATAGGTCGGATATAAAAATTTATAGCTATACGGTTGATAAGTTTATCAATAATTGCTCAGTTTTTATTGGGGTTGGGTCATCTTATTTGGACCAATTTGTTGAATAAAGTTTTTTTTTACTTGTAGTCTTGGGGATACTTTAATCATCTCGTATTTTTACCCTTTATTATTTTTTCCAGAATTTTAGGGTTCAGCTTTAAATTAACCTTAGTTTCTCAGTAATTTAAGTATATGGAAGTATTGCCTATATGAACTCACTAACCAGAATTAATAAGAAAGGATCCTTGGTAAGACTGGTTGTCAGACTGTCTGACTTGGACTTCTGACCCATAACAATTAGCCATAGAAATCTGTATTGAAAACGATTTCATGTACACATGATAGCACATCACGTTACCACAATCTGTCAAATTTCTGCAATAGATTTTCAACCTTATCACAATGGAGGCAGGTTAATGTTCGATTGGTAAAATTTTACAGATTCGGGTACCGTGACCTGCTGTTGTTTGTTCTTTCCGTACCATCATCTGCCTAGCCTTTTCCCAACTATATTGGGGTTGGCTTCCAGTCTTAACGGAATGCAGTTGAGTACCAGTGTTTTACATGGAGCGACTGCCTATCTCACCCGGGCAACCCGATACTCCTTTAAAAGTCTGGTTGTCACACTTTCTGGCTTCTAACTACCGTCATCATCTGCCTAGCCTTTTCCCAACTATGTTAGGGTCGGCTTCCAGTCTAACCGGATGCAGCTGAGAACCAGTGTGCCACATGGAGCGACTGCCTGTAACTGGGTTGTGGAGGTCACTCCACAACCCAGTTACCCGGGCAACCTGTTACCCCTTGGTAAGACTGGTTGTCAGACTTTCTGATTTTGCTGATTAGCAGACAGGGTGCGCGCACGAGTGAAAGATATTATTATAATGAATCCTCTTAATAAACAAATGAATGAAAGCCTAAGGAAATCAACCAGCTACACAGGTGCACTCTATTCCCTCACTCTCATAGCGCGATGGGACGGCAATCCGACACCACCGGAGAGAGATCACAAGCAGGACCCACTGCAACGTGTGACACGATGCACGGGTGTATCAATCACCAACTTCCAACACCGCGCTGCTTTGAANCATCCTTATGATCGATCGATCTGCGTGGCTTTGACTTAGCCACGAGCTCTTTTAACTACCCGTGACGACTGCCAAATACGAAGACATGAAAGTCGTTTATATTGCTTTCGGAAATGTAAATTTCAAATTGTAGAGTCAATTTTAAACTTCCCCAAAGTATGAAGTCTTCAACCATGTAGAGATAAGATAGTTTAAACTTATTCTGTGGGTAGCAGACATGTTTGAAACTTTTGAGGCTCTACATTTCCTGAACAAGCAAGTGTATCTCTATGTAGAGTTATTGTATGTTGTGTTGCTCTTATTTTAAAGTGGACTCTTTGGTTGTTGAACTAAATTGAGCTTCTTGAAGTTTTTTTTTTATAGGAAGTTAACTTTAACGATTTGGTTTGTGTGATTTTGTTTATCACTGTAGTTTATCATCCTATATATAATTATCTTATATGTTTATTGTTCACTTTTTCACGCAAAATAACTGGATGGATTTAGTTGAAACTAGGCAGTAAGATAGCTAACATATCAGGAAAGTAGTTCCATCGAGATGTGGGTGGAACGCAGAACACAGCTAAGTACCCAATACTTCATGCCAAGTATTTTCACAATTATCATTTTAAGAAAAAATATTCATCATCTGCCTAGCTTTTTCCCAACTATGTTGGGGTCGGCTTCCAGTCTAACCAGATGCAGCTGAGAACCAGTGTTTTACATGGAGGCGACTGCCTGTCTGACCTCCACAACCCAGTACCCGGGCAACTGGCACCCCTAGGTAAGACTGGTTGTCAGACTTTCAGGCTTCTGACTACCCGTAACGACTGCCAAAGATGTTCAAATGACAGCCGGGACTCGGGACCCACTGTTTATCGTGCCTTCCGAAACACGGAAGAACTCGTAATGACAAGATGGTCACCCATCCACGGACCGACCGCGCCAAGCGTTGCTTAACCTTATGATCGATCGATCCGCGCGGCTTTGACTTAGCCACGAGTTCTTATAAGAAAAAATATTCTATTCATAAAATTAAATTAATCTCGTTAAAATTCCCATTATACAAATGAGTCCCAGGCTCTTGATGTCCTAAAAATACTATTTATAATAACAAAAGTACTATTTCCAGTAAACAAATAACAAAAATATCTTCCTTGAGAACCCAATTTGGAAACCCTCTGAGAATTACTAAGCATTATGTTTACTTTTCATAATAATGATTTCATAGCGAGACAGGTCACGTACTAAATTAAAATGTCGTACTCGAAACGGTTTGTTTTTATTTTGAAAATGTTTGTTCCTGTCTTAAAAGGGTAATATGATTTTGACTAATTCTTTTCAGTAGATTTTTTGGTTTTCAATTTTTGAAACCATAACAGTCTGCAAACTATTTAGTCGGCCGATAGTTTGATCGCGCTCATTAATCAGTATGGAGATGAATGGTAGTTGGCACATTACAACGATAGGTTTCACCGGCATCCCTTGAAAATTATACTTCCTGTATGTCACCTGGAGATAGTGTAGTTTCCAATATTTTTCTAATAGGTTCAGTAGTTGCGAAGCCTTTAGCCTACAGACAAAGAACAACAAAAAAAAAATAGGAAAGGAAAGAGCCTATGTTTGATGTTCTTTCGGCTGTACTCATTATGATGAAATAGATGGATCCTGGGAATAGCTACATATTAGTTCAATTTAATACGTGCAGTATTTCTTTGAAGTATATTGAAGAGTCTGCGGGAAATATTTAATCTTCTTCTATACTTATAATAAATCTGTAGATATGTCAATTCTGTACATGAAATATATTTTCAAAGTAACTATCAGGGGGTGATAAGGGATCGATACTGATGCCAAAAATGCAATCAGTAGAATTTATATATTTGTCTGTATAACCGTTATAGAAACAAAAACTACTGGACGGATTTTGGTGAAACTTGGTACAATTATTATTCACACTCCTCAGAAGGTTAAGGTATACTTTTCATCACGCTACAATCAATAGGAGCAGAGTAGTGAAGGGAAAGATTTTTGATTATGACGACCCGTTGTCGCTGGCATAAGCGACATGATCTGCGAACGTAGTCGCTGGCAGAAGCTAGTACAAAATATATTTTTTATCAGCCACAAAAAGGGGTAATATTTACGCCATTATCATATAAAGAGGGGTGTTAGAGGGCGGTAAGAAACAAATTCAGATGCTCTTCCGAGTCTATACGACACTTAAGGGTCTATCGAGTGCTCTTGAGCAACTCTTAGCTTTTAAAGCGGCCTCATACTAGCGGAGTTTTCGCGCGGAAATAAGCGAGATTTATGGGTGTTTAACAATAACAATTGACAATGAAAACATTGATAAATTTATTGTTTAACAGGTTCCTGATAAAGTTCTAGACTGAGACTGTCATAGACATGTTTTTAATTTTAACTATTTTTCTATGGCAGTACCTGTCAGATTACCGAGACTGAGATTTTTTATGCACCGTGTTCCTGATCCGTTATACATTAATTTCGGCATGTTATTCAGTCCATTAAATTGACCATATTTTACTATAAACACTGTTAGAAATTCCAATTAAAGAATATATATATATACAAACTTAATGCTTAGATGAAATTTATCTAATATGAATTACTCTTTACCCTATACCTACCTCTTTGATAGTTTTGGCTGCACAAAGTGGCAACATCTCACAAATAAAGACTTTCTTAAAGCACAACATAATTAAATTGGTTAAACTTAAATTACCAATAACTTAAAAACTATGCCATTTAAAGTACTATTTCTTTTGTACGAATTGTTTAGCAAGAGCTATAGAAGTATTATTCAAAATTAATGCATATCCTCAGGAAAACGGTGTATAGGGGCTACCCCCTATATTTTCTGGTCATTGAATCACGCCTAAACGGCTAGCTAGACCGATCTCGATAATACTCAGACGAAGAATCGTATTATGACAAAAAAATGCGGGTGAAACCCCGAGTAATAGCTAGTTTAAATATTAGTCATATCTACAACGTAGAGTGTACACCTACATAGGTAGAGTTAGTAGAGTTTTATCATTAAATTGTATTACGACTACCCTCGTTTAAAGGGCGACTCTATCTTGACGGTTGTGACGTCACAATTCTTCTTTTTATTGATGAAAATTGGTGGCGAAGAATAATATTCTTTTTAGGATAAGATAAGATTGAAAGAATATTTATTGTACGCAGATTAGATGAAAAATATCTTTCTTTTTATTTTTTAAAAGTAAAAAATATATTTCAGAAATATAATTTTTTTTTTTTTTTCTTTTGCTAACTACTTTGATGTCGGCTTCCAGTCTAACCGGACGCAGCTGGGAATCAGTGTTTTACATGGAGCGACTGCCTGTCTGACTTCCACAACCCATTTACTCAAGCAACCCGACACCCATTGGTAAGACTGGTTGCCAGTCTTTCTGGCTTTTAACAACCCGTAAAGACTGCCAAAGATAATCATCAATCCGCGCGGCTTTAAGTTAGCCAGTAATTCTTCTTTACTTCTGTTATTAGTAACTAGCTTCCGACAGCAGTTTCACCCGCGACCCATGGGAACTACTCCACGCATCCGGATAAAAAGTAGCCTATAGCCTACCTCGATAAATGGGCTATCTAACACTGACAGAATTTCTCAAATCGGGCTAGTAGTTCCCGAGATTAGCGTTTTCAACCAAGAAAACTCTTCAGCTTTATAATATTGGCCGATAATTTGGTTGTGCTCATAAATCAGTATGTAGATGAATGTTACTGTGTATGTCACGGTAAATGCGAAAATTGCGGTAATTATGTATAATTACCGGGAACTATGCATAATTACCTGTGCTCGTGGTAAAGGTGATAAAAACTTTCAAATTAATCACATTTACCGGCAATTATATAAAATTGCCGCACCCCTTTGGTAGATGTAGTCAATAATGAAATCAAACATCGGAATCTAAAATAAAAACAGTTCAAATAAAATCCGTTGCGTAGTTTTAAAGATTTAAGCGTACATAGGGACACAGAAAGCGACTTTGTTTTATACTATGTAGTCAAGATAAAAAAAAAACAAGTTAAATAAACTTCTTCAACGTAAAACAGAAAGATAAAGAAAATTTTTCTTCAAACAAACATGGCTTAAACTTAACTCAGTAAAAACTAAAGAAAATATCTTTTGAAAAACTAAGCAAAAAACGTACTTATTTCTACTTAGTTAAGCTAATAACTTCGTTAAGTAATGCCACACTAAAAGCTATAAGAAAACTGCATTAGTGCTATTAAATTAATGCAAGGTTTATTTTAAGAGATTTTTAGCTGTGAAATTCTAGTACTAGAGAGAGGTGAAAGTACAAAGTTTTATCTTTTTTTAACGCAAGAATATGGTGTTTTTAATTAGTCACAGTTATAGTACAGACGACAGCAAATCACGCTACCCGAATCTGTCCAATTTTACCAATCGAAATTATTATTAAATTAATGTGATAAGGTTGAAAATCTAATGTGATAGATTGTGGTAACTTAAACTGTACTTAAAGTAAATAAAAATATATAGGAAAGTCATTTGCAACTATATTGGGGTCGTCTTTCAGTCTACCTATATGTAGTTGAATGCTTTTGACCTTCTCAACTTAGGTAAGTCGCCAATCCAGTACCCCTTGGTAAGATAGAAAGTTTCTGACTTATAATAGGTAGATCTAACCTAGAATGTTTGACAACTAGTCAACCCGTAACGACTGCCAAAGACGTTAAAATAACAGCAAGAACCCACCAATTTAATATGCCCTCCGAAAAAGGGAGAAACTTTTTATCATGACAAGACCGTCAACCATCCAGGGACGGATCGCGACAAGCACTCTATCGTTCCACTGCTGGGACAGACCTCCGCTCACACAGAGAAGGATTGAAAGTTAATCATCATACTCAATGTTAGCTGGTGAGAATTCAGGTGTCCTCGAGATGTTTTCCTTCACCTTTTAACCCTTTCACCGCCTGAGTCGGATTTATACGACAAACGAATTCGGGCTTATTCCGCCTGAGTCGGATTTATCCGACAAAAAACCATGTGTATTTTATTTCAATTTCTGAACGTATTACGATGTTAAAGCCTAAATATTTTTTTTTTTCGAATGTTAAATTCAATGTGCCGGGCGCTGGGAGCACGCCAACTCGATAAAAAGTCGGGAGGTTAAAAGGTTAATCAGTCATTGGTGTCCAAGATATACTCAGAAAGTACATACAAACTTAGAAAAGTTTCATTGATACTTGCCTGACGCAGAATCGAACCCTCACTCTCGTACTTGAGAGGTTGGTGCATTACCCACTAGGCCACCACGACTTAAGGTCCATTTAGACATTGCGATTTCATTGCCCGTTGCTGGCCATTTTATTGCAGGAATATTTGACAGGCGACCATTTACCTATTGCACGATTACGTTCACACAGTGCAAGTAGCATCTTGCTGCAATAAAATGGCAAGCAACGGGCAATGAAATCGCAATGTGTAAATATAGTATAAAAATGTATTCCCTTACGATATGTATAATGATATTTAAAAGATATCAGGGCTCATCTTAAACCCTTTCAAAGGCCCTTATCAGTATGTTACCTGGTAGTTCCCCATAACTTTTACAGGAAGACGAAGATATTTCCTCTCCTTGCCTGGAGTATATCGATATAGATAGGAAGTTAAGATAACTGCCTGCAAAAGATTTAGATAATGGCAAGCTACTCGTATGTTAGATCCTATAAATATTGATTTTTGGTTAAGTTTTACTGTGGGTTTTCACTGTTTATTTTAAAAAGTAGATGAAGACAGTATTTTCCATCTTTTCTTTGGTGGGAAATCACCAAGTGACCCCTCCCGCTGTGGGTGAAAGCGTGAGGGAGTGTCAGACTGTTACTGACTAAAACCCACCGTGTTCCTTCTTGAGCCCTTTGTACACTAGGGCCGCGGTAACTCTTTAATAGCATCCTGCAGAGTATTTCCTATCTGACCTTGAAAATAAATAAGTTCAAGGGCACTAGGGCATGCAATATCGGAAGGATCTCAATTCCGGAATTGAAATCCGATACTGGAGAGCTAATTCCGGAATTCCGGAACTGGTTCCGGAATTGATACATATTTTTTTTGTTTAGGAAAAATCGATATGTTATGGACTAGGTGATTAATGTGGGCATTATTCATAATGTGCGAGCATTATGAATAATGTGTAGCTCTATTGGGCTAAGTGATTAATTACTATCTAAACTTCATTATTTATCACATTGCGGGGTCATTATTATATTGCTACATGACATTTGGGCAGTTTGATAATAAAGCCAAATTTGACACGGTGCAGGGAGGGAAGAACGCGTGACACGGTTTGACCAATCAGAGACCGCTGTTCTGCATGCGACTCGTGCGACGGGCGCTATTGTTTGTGTTTAGTTTTGCATTGTAAGCGAATACGGACGAACGCGGATAGGTTTTAATTTCGTAACTCATTGTCCAAAAAATATATATCCTAGAACATTAGCTGAAAGTTAGGTTTTAATGACAGAAACGAATTGCTGTAAATCCGACTGCACGCAGTCTTGTCTGCCCTACCCCTAGAGTGTAATTGCTGCAAAAAATTAAAACTTTCACAATGTTCCAAGCTTTACAAAATCTGACTGATTACTTAAATTGTTAAACATTTAGTTTATTTTAAGTAACAATAAAAATGAAAAATTACTGATCAAATTTGTTTGTATTACTCTGCCCAAAGGGCGATGTACAATATGTAGAATGCCCGGTCAATTAGATTATTTGAATGATTATTATTAAATTGCTCTCTCAGATTGGGCATTTTTCATAATGACCGGGCATTATGTATAATGCAAAATTTTACTCATTTGGTCATCACAGATACATGCCACAAAGTTACAAGCTAAATACATAACCAATAACAGGCAAACACCATACGTCCTTAAAAGTAGTTAACTGTAACGAAATTCAATTAAAAATAACATGCACACAATGCGACAGTATAGAATAATTACAGAATGTGTTTATTTGCTGAAAAGTTCTTGTAAAACTTTACGAAATCTGATAATGGAGTTATTTTGTACGTCTATGGATCCACTACATTCATTCTATAATAGCCTACAAATACGAGATATGGGAAAATTTTGGCCAAACACAGTTTTTCTTGCAGATATGGCGAGTTATGGCATATCGAGGATTCCGACTTGGTACTCTCAAACGTATTCTGCTAAGAATTTCAGAGAAGTTTAGCTTGTTGGTCATAATTTTGTAAAAAAATCATAAATCTTGTATCTTCATGCGTTGTTCGAGAGTGGACATGTTGAACTGACAATACCTGACCAGGACGAGCCTGAGCTTTGGTCTGACAGAGCTGACGGAGGAATTTCTGTAGGCCTAACATTACTAGGTGTATTTTGAACATTTGGTGAATATTTACCATATCCAGGTCT
>NWSH02000607.1:173670-203840 GCA_002382865.2 Heliothis virescens | reverse complement strand
GCACACGAAGCGTCGGCGTCGTGTTTCGCTGACTGGTATCATGTAGGCGACCACAAAACCGGCGGTACACAACACTTTTCGGCCAAAACTCTTCTTTGAGGAACTTCTCAAGATGATGCGTCGGAACTCGCACCACGAACGACTTGAAGTTCATATTGTGACGCGGTTCCAACCTCTCGACCCTCAAAGTCCAGTTGGTCTTGACGCGCATATACTCCAGACTATTAGACTACCTTGTACATTTGGCGATACTTGGACAGGCCGAGCCAGAATGGGGCTTTGGTCTGGACTCTGTACCTTTGAAGCCTGGCCATAAGGAATTTCTGTAGGCTGAACATTGCTAGGTGCATTTTGAACATTTGGAGAATATTAACCATATCCAGGTGTTACTAGACTACCTTGTACATATGGCGATACTTAACCAGGACGAGCCTGAACGGAGCTTTGGTATGAACTTTGGTCCATTAAAGCCTGAGCAATGCGGGGGCCCATTCGATTAGTGGAATATTCCATAGACGTTAAATTGCGTGCGTTCAGAAGATTATAATAAAAAAAAAAGTAAATAAATATCAAAAGTATGTGAATATCGGAATTCCGGAATTATTCCACTCAATTCCGGAACTGAAAAATCATCCGGAATTCCGGAGTTACGGAATTCCGGAATTCCGGAGTTGCATGCCCTAAAGGGCACACATTCGGCATTTAAGAGTCGTATGAGCAAAATTTTACACATTTTAAGTAAGCGGTTTCAACTATGTTTTGATTGTGTATTGCAGGGGAGTTTATAATGTTCCTTCATTTCTTCTTTTCAGTTATTACAGAAACTGGTGTAGCCGTGCATTTTCTTGGGCTCTCTTTTGTTGTGATTTACCTTTTAGAAGTGTTAATTTACTGACTTTAATGTTATGTTACTTAGTCAGCACAAGTTTTTTGTATCTTTTTATGTAAACTTGAAAAAAAAGAAAACAAACTTAAACACCTACCTTTTCGAAAATTCAACCAAAATCCCCCCAAAAACATATTATTGAAATTCAAAGGAAGACATACGAACTCATTTACCTTTCAAACCGTATCTTATCGTACATAAGACCGAAAGCGATCGTAAGCTACGCTAAGCGAGAATTGATAGCTTTCAGTGGATCGCATCAACATAATCCTTTTCCTTATCTTTCAGTTAGGACGAGGTGAGCTCGTAAAAAAGATAGCTATTTTACAGTATCTATGTATGTATGTATGTATACTTTTACTGTGTAGATAAAATATTGGTAACACCTAAATGAATTTTGTAGATAAAGTTCTATTTTTATTTGGAGCTTTTTTAGGGTTCCGTACCCAAAGGGTAAAAAGGAACCCTATTACTAAGACTTCGTTGTCTGTCTGTCTGTCTCCAGGCTGTATCTCACTAACCGTGATAGCTAGAAAGCTGAAATTTTCACAAATGATGTATTTCTGTTGCCGCTATAACAACAAATACAAAAAATTTAAAAAAATAAAGTATTAAGCCTGTTGATTTATATTAATTAATTGCAAAATTGTATACTAGTAGCGCCATCTATTAGAAATAATGTGCAACTTAAGTAACTCACACTTGACCATTCCTATTGTACTTTTTTCATAGATAATGGTACGGAACCCTTCGTGCGCGAGTCCAACCCGCATTTGGCCGGTTTTTTAATTGGACTAGGTGTACTACGTGATTACAGCTGGATAAAAAGTAGCCTATGTTATTCCTCAGGGTCTATTCTATCTCTGTACCAAATTTCATCAAAATCGGCTCACTGGTTTAGGCGTGAAAGCGTAACAGACAGACAGAGAGTTTCTTTCGCATTTATCATATTAGTAGGGATTATCTGTGTTGTACCACGTTTTAATCGGTTTATTAACAGACGGACGGACAGACAGACTGAGTTACTAAGCATTTATCATAAGGCTGACACATAACTCTAATATTAATAGTATTAGTTGTTGGCCACCTGTTTTTTTATATTTTTAAATGTTTTTTACATGTTTTTTTTTGTATTTAATATTTAAAAATGTAAAAAATATATCTGAAAATGAATAAATGGAATTGTAAAGTATTAGTTGGATTTTACATAACTGCTTTATTCGAGAAGCTAGTTAAAATAATTAACAAAGTAGCACCAACGAGCACAATGGCATCGACGATTTGAGAAATATGGTGGGCGGTTGTTTCAAAAATAATTTAAAATGAATACCATTAAGATTAACCCTTTAACCGCCAGAGTCGGATTTATCCGACAAACGAATTCGGGCTTATTCCGCCAGAGTCGGATTTTTCCGACAAAAAACCCTGTGTTTTTTATTTCAATTTCTGAACGTATTACGATGTTTAAGCCTAAAAAACATTTTTTTTTTCGAATGTTAAATTCCACGTGCCTGGCGCTGGGGGCACGCCAACTGAAAAAAGCTTGGCGGTTAAAGGGTTAAATAAGGAAAACCCAAAAAGTCAGCAAAACCTACCCTTTCAAACCCGCAGTCTTGAACTAGCCGATAATTCGGTTACGTATATCCGGTTCGAGGCCAGTCGGGCGGCCATCTTGTTTCCGGTCCGGCCTTCATATCCTGCGAGACGGGATGTGACGTAATAACCGTCGCGGAGAGATTTTACGCTTTCTCTTTTTATGTAGAAGTATAAAAAGTTTATATAGTTTTGTTTTTGTATTAAAAAGCCTGGTAAACAATTTTTTTTGAAGGCGATAATGAAAATCAAACTATTTTTTTTACTCGACTACGTACAGCAAAGGAGGGTAATGTGTTCATCAGGCTATATCTTTATCTATAAAGCTAAAGAGTTTGTTTGCTTGTTTGTTTGAACGCGCTAATCTCAGGACTACTAGTCCGATTAGAAAAATTCTTTCAGTATTAGATAGCCCATTTATCGATGAAGCTTCTTTTTATCCGGGTGCGCCGAGTAGTTCCCACGGAACGCGGATAAAACCGCTGGCAGAAGTTAGTTTGATTTATAACTTAAAATCCCGTTCTTACTGTTCCCAGGGAATTTCTGGAAATCTTTTCTTATATCGCGTGAGAGTCTTAAGATGAACCTCTGTGCAAAATTTCAGCTTTATAGGTTCATGGGTTTGGGCCCTGCGTCGGTAAATCAGTGAATGAGTCAGGACTTAGATTTTTATATGTATAGATATTGATAAGAATTTACTCTAAGTGGGTAACTGGGTTGTGGAGGTCAGACAGGCAGTCGCTCCATGTAAAGCACTGGTTCTCAGTTGCATCCGGTTAGACTGGAAGCCGACCCCAACGTAGTTGGGAAAAGGCTAGGCAGATGATATAAGAATTTACTCTGAAACCAAGTAAATTCCTGAACATAATTGAAAACTAACCTCCTTTAAAATGGTTAGCTTGAGTATGTGGGTTTTATTATTGCTTAGAACTTGGGAAGCCTTTGAATTTCAGAAGCCACTTGTGAGAAAATTAATTGAAACACTAGTAGGTTAGGTTTCTATGGTACAAAAAGCTTTTTAGAAAATTCTATTTTATATGGCTAAAGCAAAGTTAATATGGCTTAGTGGTTATAACGTTTAATACAAAAAAAAACTAAATTGAAATCACTGTTCGGGAGTTATGATGCCACAGACAGACTGAAAGACAGACAGACACGTCAAACTTATAACACCCCTCATTTTTCGTCGGGGGTTAAAAACACCAGTCTTTTGTATTAGAGTGCGGCTTCGATTCAAGGTTAGGCAAGTGCCAATGTAACCTTATTTTTTAAGTTCTACAGATGTCAGCACATTTTTTCTTTCTTTAACATATAGTAGATTTTCAATCTTATCACAATAGTGGAAGGTTAATGTTCAATTGGTAAACTAACCGATTCTGTCAAATTTTACCAATCGAACATAAACCTTCCACTATTGTAATAAGATTGAGAATCTATTGCAGAAATTTGACAGATTGTGGTAACTTGATGTTGATGATGTCTGTACCTAAACCTTTTCCCAAGTCTGACAAAAGCTTATTTTTTAATTCGGTTAAAAATAGCCTACAGCTAATGATGAAATTGCAGAAACACAACACGGATTCAAATCCCCGCCATGTTTAAACTTTAAACATAGTTAAGTTATTCTCGAAGTTAGTTTATGACAAGCTCAAACATGTCCGCGTGCCGGGACTAGTTTAGCATAATTATTCACTGTTCCACTTGTATAGTTAACTTGTTAACCACGTAACTGTCATGGTTTACTAAAGATTTCTTGGTTAACTATTTTGTTATAGTCCGTGTTGTAATTAGCCGTTTTCCCGCGGTTTCACTCGCGTTCCGTCGAAAATATAGCCCATGTTACTCGGGAATAATGAAGCTTCCCAACAGTGAAAGAATCATTCGAATCGGTTCTGTAGATCCGGAGCCTATTCGTTACAAACAAACAAATCTTTTCTTTTTAAAATTAGGATAGAGTATGGTTGATGACACCCATCTTGGAAGAGCTCGTGGCTAACTCAAAGCCGCGCGGATCGGTCGATCATAAGGTTAAGCAACGCTTGGCGTAGTTCGTCCGTGAATGGGTGACTATCTTGTCACAATGAGTTCTTCCGTGTTTCGGAAGGCACGATAAGCTGGTGGGTCTCGTCTGTCATTTCACCATCTTTGGCCAAGGTTGGGAAGTCAAAAGCCAGAAAGTCCGACAACCAGTTCTAGCAAGGGGTATCGAGTTGCTCGGGTGATGATGATGGCGTCCTAGCCGATTGGCGGCCACGGCGGCTGTTCTCATATAAGGAGATCAGCCAGCTGCGCAGGACATATTATAGTGCACAAGCATTTGCACCGACACAGGTGTTTTCCCTATTCCCTGACTCTCATAGCACCATGGAACAGCAATCCGATACCACCGGAGAAAGATCACGCGTAAGACCGATATTTACATGCTCTCCGATGCACGGGTGTATCAATCACCAACTACCGACTATAGTGCCAACAGGGTAGTTAAAAAATTCAAATTATGAAATCGATTTATATCCAAAGAAGAAAAATCCTTCATAAGTACTTTATTAATTAGTATATTTAAGCAGTACATCACAAAAATCTTCAGTACAGTCACGAACAAAATCGAAGCAACTTAAAAAAGAATATCTTAGTCGGTAAAATTAAAAACAGCGGCATCGCTTCACATAATGAGTGTACCACGGCTGACCTACTTTCACTTTGTATGTGACTGTACTTGGCGTTTCAGACAACCAGTTTCGTGTTTCTAAAGTTTCTAGATTTTAGACTACTTACAGAAGAAAATTGTATCTCTACAAAGGCATATTGAATTTCCTTTTGAGAAAGGTGTAGTATCAATTTATTGGATTTTTTCTTTAGTTTTTTACATGCAGGGTATGGTAACAAAGGGGTTAAAGTGCAGTTTTGCAATAAATATTGTTGAAAAGGTGAGACGTAAACCGCATAAAAATTCGTGCAGCAGTTTTTGAGTTCATCGCAAAAAAGTAGAAAAATGCAGCTGAGAACTTTGTTTTCTGTGTAGTAGCTTCCGTTTTCCGTGGTAATTAGTTCGCGCACCCGGATAAAAAGTAAACTTTAGTCTAGTAGTATATGAATGGCCTTCCATAGTAAATTGGCTATCTAACACTAAAATAATTTCAAGTAGTTACTGAAATTAGCGCGTTCAAACAAACAAACACTTCGGCTTTATATTATTAATTCAATATACTGATTTATAGGTATTTCACACCAAGAGAAAAACAAGCTGAATAAAAATAAATTCTAAAGTATGAAAATGTCAATGTATTTTCAATTCAACGAAGTATTTATTTTTATTGCCATAATACTCTTAACTTAGTAATACCGATTCATTGGAAAGCTTTTATGAAATGAAATTTTCAACAGAGAGTGCTTAAAAGGGGACAATATGGGTTCATTTTGATCATTTCATAAACAATATCTATACTAATATTATAAAGCTGAAGAGTTTGTTTGTTTGAACGCGCTAATCTCAGGAACTACTGCTCCGATTTGAAAAATTCTTTCAGTGTTAGAAAGCCCATTTATTGAGGAAAGCTGTAGACTACTTTTTATCCGGGAGCGGGTGAAACCGCTGGCAGAAGCTCGTAATTTTATATATCACGACTCCATCAACTTATCCCATTGTTTCTTAATAGATTAATGGCAATGTGCACCACTATCGGAACATTATTTATTCGTTTTAAAAGAAATCCAAAAAGTTGCCTCGTCCCCAACTTGAGGATATAATTTATTTTGCATAAGCAATGGAAATTGTNTGTAGTTCCCACGGGACGCGGGTGAAACCGCTGACAGAAGCTAGTTATACCATAAGTGTTATTGTTATGTCATTGGGAACCCACGTAAAGCCGGCGTCCCCGAGTGCTACTCAGTAGCAGTCGTTGTTACAATTCCACGCCAGAGGACGTCAGGCAGATTTGAGAAAACTCTGACACTAGGGCTTGTCAGGTGATTAAACCTGCAGCTCACTCGATAAGAAGAAGATAAACAATATTATACCGTAGGAGTTAGGTATTGTTATGTCATTGGGAACCCACGAAAAGCCGGCGTCCCCGAATGCTACTCAGTAGCAGTCGTTGTTACAATTCCACTTCAGAGGACGGCAGGCAGATTTGAGAAAAACTCTGACACTAGGGCTTGTTAGGTGATCAAACCTCGATAAGAAGAAAGTCTGACAACTAGTCTTACCAATGGGTATCGGGTTGCCCGGGTAACTGGGTTGCGTAGGTCAGATAGGCAGTCGTTCCATGTAAAACACTGGTTCTCAGCTGCATCCGGTAACACTGGAAGCCGACCCCAACGTAGTTGGGAAAAGGCTAGGCAGAACGAACTAAAAAGGCATTTCGTCGTTCTTTAGGAAAATAAACAGGCCTATTTTCTTATAAACTTAACCTCCTTTCTCCGTTTCGGGCGGAAAATAATCAAAAGTTATATTTCTAAACAAAAAGTTTAACGTAATTGAATTATTTATCAAAAGAAGTTGCAAACTCAATTAATATATTAAAATCTTGTTAGCAAGAAGTCAAAGTTTTACAGGTTAACTGATTAAATATTCATATAACATACTAGCTTCCGTCAACGGTTTCACCCGTGTCCTATGGAAACTACTCTGCCTACCGGGAACATTTTTGTATTTCTTGATAATTAGTCTCCTAAACTACTGACTTGATTTGAAAAAATATTTCGCTTTTGGGAAGCTACACTATCCCCGGGTAACAAAGGCTGTATTGTATCCAGGTACGATGAATAGTTCCACCCGGACGCGGGTGACGCCTCAAGAAACAGGTGGTCTATATTAATACAGATCTCTAAGTAACTTGTCTGTATGTCTGTCGGGCTTTTGCGCCAAAACTACTGAAGCGATGAAAATTAAAGGTTACCTACAAAGATAGGCTAGACTCTAGGGCCTGAAAAAGGACATAATCTACTTCATATCTGGGTGCAGGAAAAAGTATGTACCAGCAGCGAGTAAAACCGCGAGACAGAGCTAGTTACTTATAAACTTGTCAAAAACCATAACTATTATGAAGTTGTTGTAATGTAAGTAGGCCCAAGTTAATTATTTAGTTAAGTTAACTAAGCCGCGTAAAAGCTTGTTATGTACAAACTAACTTAGTGGGTCTCTAGGGAGTAGTGTAACTTATTTAAGTTACTAATATTAATAGAAATGTATATTAAGTTAATAAAGGAAGTTAGATTTCATATGAACCATCATCTGCCTAGCCTTTACCCTAAGTATGTTGGGGTCACCTTCCAGTCTAACTGGATGCAGCTGAGTACCAGTGTGCCACATGGAGCGACTGCCTATCTGGCCTCCACAACCCAGTTATCAGGGCAATGCGATACTCCATGGTAAAATTGTTTGTCAGACTTTCTGACTACTCTTAACGACTACCGAAGATGTTCAAAGGACAATCGGGACCCACCAATTTAACGTGCCTTCCAAAACACGGAGGAACTCATCATGACAAGATGGTCACCCATCCACGGAATTCACCAAGCATTGCTTCATCAATCAAAGCAAACGCTGTTACTTAGCCACGAGCCATTAAAAACACAATGCTGAAAAAATTTTTTGTTAACATCTTATGGGTCGTTTTACACGTCAAAATTTCAGTATTTTCGACCCCTGAAAGGCACACTTCTAATAATTGCTTACACAATTAATTTTTCACTTACATCAAGACCCATAAAGGGCGGATTTGAAAAGCTTTTGAAAAAGGTTGGCACTGCCAACAGAGGCGTACGAGTTTGTTTTTGTTGGGGAATTTAATTAAAATTATATTTTGGTTTATGAAAACGTATTATTATGAAGTTTTGTATGTGAATTTTGTTTCTGAATTTATGTGAGATGGAAGTTCGTCTTGCAAGGATCGATCGGTTTCAACCTATGACCATGCTAAAGTATACCGTCATCGGTTCAGCTGTTTTCTCGTGAAAGAACATAGGTGCTATTTTTTCATTAATCTAGCAGTAAATATTTTTCTAGTTCGGAAACTAGTTCCTGCGGGATTTGGCAAATTAACTGTCTCTACCGTCGCAGTGATAGTCAGTGCGAATGGCGTGTTTGGGGTTCCGAATTCAATACCTGAGTTAGGCCAAAATCGCTTTGTGGGTTTTTGAAACTTTCACAAAGCAGCCCTGAGTCTGAAAGTCGGCCGTGTTACACCCCCGTGCCTGGGAGAGTACGTAAAGCCGGCGTCCCCGAATGCTACTCAGTAGCAGTTGTTGTTACACCACAGTCAGATAGATTTGTGAAAACTCTGACTCTAAGGTTTGTTAGGTGATTAAACCTGCAGCTCACTAAATAAGAATAAAGATGAAAAATACCTCTGGAAGATGCATAAAATTCCTTACTTCTGCGTTCTTTAGCTTCGAGTTTTAAACAAAAGAAAAGCGCCGTACAGCTAAAACTATGTAGGAAGTTCAAAGAATAGTTTGTCAGTTAATACCTAAGGGAGAATTCGCATATTTGAAGGTAGCTTTGTACAGTCCAGTTTTTTGTTAAATATAAAGCGAATTCTTTAAAACCCTTGACCAAAAATGATGTTTAAAATTTATAGGATTACGTATTAAAGGTTATAAGATGGCTAGAGATTATCTATATTATATTGTCGTAAGTACCTACTCCGTGCAACCGGATAAAAAGTAGTCTATAGCCTTCCTCGATAAATGGGCTATCTAACACTGAAAGAATTTTTCAAATCTGACCAGTAGTTCTTGACATAAGCGCATTCAAACAAACAAACGCTTCAGCTTTATGACATTAAGTGCCACTTTCAGAATTTCTATAGAGATTGTACATACGAAAATGCTATAGATAAAAAAAAAATTTACAAAAAAAATAAAACTGACTTTGACACAAAACACTGAAAGGAACAAAATAACACTTTTCACATGGCTCTAGAAGTCGATGTCTGCAGGTCTGTTGACTGTGTTTATTTTGCCACCGACTTCTACATCCTTGTGAAAAGCGTCATTTTATCCCTTTCAGTGTTTCTTTACCTGTCATATAGAACTTTATCTGAAACCTCTAACACTGTTTTACCCTCATCGCAAACAAATTGAATTGCAAGTTAATGTGAATGCCTTTATAATTTAATTTGGATCCATGTAAATCCAAGGAGGGTAATCTCAGATAAATTCAAAGGGAATTAGCATAATGTTGTCAATTCCTTCGCGAGATATACAGACAGTATTATCTTTACTAATATTATGAAGCTTAAGTTTGTTTGAACGCGCTAATCTCAGGAAACGTTTTGAAATTTTGAAGCTCATTTATCAAGGAAGGCTGTAGGTTAACTTTTGTCCAGGTGCGCAAAAAAGTGCTCATGGAACGCGGATGAAGCATTGATTGAAGCTAGTTTTGTGTAAAAATTTTGTCTGTGGACTTCAATTCTCGTTGATGAATATTTGTACAATAATAAAATATTATAATAATGAACTTCTTCATAATGTATTGTAAATTTCAATGTGATACATGTGTATTTAGTAAAAATGGTTCCTGTAGTAACAATTCCACGTATTTCTAATTCACGTTAAATTAAACTTACGCATCCGTATGGATTTGAAGTGGGTATGTTTTGAACTTACCTGAAAAAAAAGAAAAATTAATTAGTCACAATATTTACATAATAATTATGCTTGTTTCTTAACTCCAATCGAGACGAAGATAACCACGAATCTATACTATACATATATTTTATATATAAATTATATATTAATATTATAAAGCTGAAAAGTTTGTTTGTTTGAACGCAAAAAATTCTTTCAGTGTTAGATAGCCCATTTATCGAGGAAAGCTATAGGCTACTTTTTATCCGAGTGCGCCGAGTAGTTCCCACGGGACACGGGTGAACCGCTGGCAGTAGCTAGTGTATCTATAAACATGAAGATATATAAAGATAACCTATTTCCTCTCTTTCTACTATGGTACTGTTCACGCAAAGCGTTAATCCGCTCGTCAAATTCTCCGTACGACGCAATTCGCGAGAATATTATTGAATCACATGATTAATTTGTGTATTCTGAATATTATCTTACGAAATCCGTACTAATAATATAAATGTAAAGGGGGTTTGTGTGTTCTTCGTTAAGAATTAACGAGGTAAATAGAGTTATTCTGTTATGAATGTAAATTATATTCTTAAGACAGATACAGCCTTTTCTTGTATTTACATATGCGTGAAGTTTAACCGGAACGCGGACAAATCCCCGGGAAAACGCTAGTGTTTTATAATTATGAATGATTACATTACATAATTTGTCAAGCATATTATTTTCAAAGCGATAGTAGAAATCAGTTTGAGGTGGCATAGTGGTAAAAAGCAGTGTTGGTTCTTGAGATAGTAGGTTCCAGCTGTGTTTTGATCATCTTTGGCAGTCGTTACGGGTAGTCAGGAGCCGAAAAATCTGAGAACCAGTCTTACTAAGGGGTATCGGTTCCCCAGCGGGGCCCACCAGGGCCAGAGCCTGTCGGGGCTGTGGGATTGTTCGAAAGAGCTACCGCGGCCCTGGTACACAAAGGGCTCCCGAAGGAACACGGTGGGTTTTAGTCAGTAAAAGTCCGACACTCCCTTACACTGTTACCCACAGCGGGAGGGTAATCTAATGATTTCCCATCGATAATAAAAATTTGGGGTATTGGGTGCCCGGGTACCTAGTTTTAAAAGGTCAGGCAGTTGCTACATGTAAAGGCCTATTTACACATTGCAATTTCATTGCCCGTTGCTTGCCATTTTATTGCAGGAATATTTGACGGGCGATCATTTACCTATTGCACGATTACGTTACGTTTACGCAGTGCAAGTGGAATCTTGCTGCAATAAAATGGCAAGCAACGGGCAATGAAATCGCAACGTGTAAACGGGCCTTAAAAACAGCTTTTATATGCGATAGAAGACTTTTTACCGCCATCATTTGTCGAAATATAAACTTTTATTATTTCTAAAACAATTATTATCTACAGTAACAGTACTTTTGTTATTCCCTTTTGTCCGTCATTTTTATATGTCTATAATACTAAAAGTTGACCTTAATTATGGCGTAACAAAACATCGTGTTTTTATATTTAGTAAATTGCTGTTTTATTACGAGAAAAATGGGTAATTTTGAAAATTATTACGTAGTTATTTTTATGTGACAGAAGTTAATGTATTTTTTGAAAAAAATAAAATAAAGGTTACGTGTTAGGAAATTTTGTATGTCATTAGCGGAACAAAATATTTTTATATTCTTCATAACTTATAATTTTTATATTGTTAACCATATAAACTCGATTCAAGAATTCTGAATTACTTAGATAGAAATTATATTCGTTTTTTATTTTTAAGAAAATGTTCGTAACTGCATAAATATTTTCCCACTTTTCCTGTATTTATCTCACACTTTGAAAAACAGCCTTGTTTTACAATGCCGTCATAATTGTAAGAAAATTACTTTCATCACAAAATGGAGCTTAAAGACTGAAAAACATATTTTTTACACATCATTAGCATAGTATATTTACCAAAATAACTACCCAATCTTTATCAATTCAATTCAACTTATATTTCCAAAAAGCGATTCATTAGCCGCGTAATAATTACTGTATTTCTTTTCTAAAATAATTATAAAAACATTAAAAAGCGAACAATATTAACGTCATTACCCACCAACAGTCGCGTACCTTCCTAAATATTCAACCAACGTAAATAAACGCTCCTAACGAGCTCAACAATTAAGGTAGAGTGTACACTATGAAGGAGAAAGAACGAGTGGAAGTGCCCTTATACCTGTACAGTACGAGAACCCGTGTCACCAAATTCACACATTTGAAAATTATATTCTACTCTAGCTGACCAGGTAAACTTCGTATCACTTACCTTTATTTTTTTTTGTAATCATATTTTCTCATTCTTTAAACCTTCCCTCGATCTGTACAAACATTTTAAAACCAAAATAAGCCCGATCGGTCCAGCCATTCTTGAGTTTTAGTGAGACTAGCAAACGGAAATTTATTTTTATATTTACTATAGATATCATTAATTTAACAAAAAAAAATACTGTTATGACTTTGACTTTACTCACGCAGCTATCGAATCATTTTCTCGAAAAATTTAATTGAATTACCAAATATAGGGTACTTATTTTGACAAATAATGATGAAAACCAATGTCTTTGATTGTTACATTTCAAAAACAGCAAATAAAGAATTTGAAACACGAAAAATCACTTCAGGAGTTTATTGCTAGCTCATTTTTGCGGCAATGTAATTAAAAAACTGAATTTTAACAACTCACAATATTGTAACTAGTATTCTTCAAAATTATATAAAAATATTTATTCAAAGCCTCATATTTATACAAAGTATAAAGAACCATGATGACAAAACAACGGGTTATCTGAACCGGAAAGGGGAGGCGATGATTGTCGGCTTCCGGTTACAAGCTATAAAGCCTACTTTACTTTGCTTTACCATAATTGTTCTATTTTTTTAAAACTGAGTTAACAATACTAATGTGAGTTTCTTTTTGTTTATTGACGATAAAGTGGTTGTACTATTTTTGATAAAATTTGGTAAGCATAAACCTGAAGGCTGTTTGTATCTATGTTAAAGAAAACCCAGACGAGTGTTTTCTCAAAAATAAATTATGTGACTGTTTAATTTGGTTAAATCAAACTTTTTGTTTTATAAATACCTAACCTAACCTAACGGCACTAAAACTTATATCATTTATAGAAAACCACATAATATCTGTACCTCTAGACAATAATATATGGACAAATCCGTAGACAGAAGCTAGTTTTTAACTGCCTTAATTAAAACAAATTATACATTTTAATGTTTTATCCGTTCCACGAATGCTTAATTAGGGGTTTTCGGGTAAAACCTGTGTTATTTCGGGCATAATTACACCATTACACATGAAAAATGACACACATATGGTTTAAAGTGAAAAAAAAATACGACTTCACTTTACCCTAGCATCATCTGCCTAGCCTTTTCCCAACTATGTTGGGGACAGCTTCCAGTCTATACGGATGCAGCTGAGCTGAGCAGTGTTTTTTACCCCTGGGGCGTTATGAGTTTGGGCATATCTTTGGGTTCCTCGTTCTTGAACAGATGAACAGATCTTTCAAAGTACAGTTTCTTTTTGGGAGCTGGTTTACATATAAAGTTGACAAAGTATAACCAACAATAAATTAGATAATTGACACTTCCCGTGACCCAAGGGCTGGCTTTCATTTCGCTCAGCGGTTAAGCATTGCCATTCAACGTGGCAATGCTGCCAGCCTTTTGGGTACATTACCGAGTGACACCGAAGAGGATTAATTTTTTGATGCGCTATATTAGGTTTAAGCTGTGTATATAAGAATAGTTTTAGTTAACCCTAGATTACTAACCTTCGTCGATTCGACGACGCATCACCAAAAAAATCGCGATAACTTTTGCGCGCGCGATCGTGCAATTTTCTAATTCGAGCTAATCTCTGTTGATCCATTGCCCTAACGATCGATGGTAGTGCTTTGTGCTTAGGGGGCCTGTACGCGCTGTTCCAGCAACCATGACTCGTCGCATCGACGAAGGTTAGTAGTAACGTAACTTTTTGTACTATTGTTCGTACTATTTTTTTAAGTTAAAATTACGTTTTTTTTATCTTTTGTTGATTAACAATGGTGTCTTTATTTAGTTTATTTTATATACAATTCATGCAATGTGATTAGATGATGATAGCGAGGAGGAAAATCAATCAGAGAGTGAGCCCGAAGACCACATTGAGGCGTATGAAACGGAGGGTGATGATGAAGTTTCTACTGTGAATGAAGAGAAATTTTCGGATGAAAATTATGAGATATCTGATCTGATATCCTCCCACAGCAAAATAAAAGAAAAAAAATTGCCATATGTCCCTCCACAAAGCAAAGAATGTGTAAGAGTAGGTGCACCAAGTGCAATAAATCGAACATAAACTTGATGTGTGTCACAAATGTATTAATTCCTAAGATATTACCAAAATTTTATTTTTAACTCATTATTCGAATATTATTTTTTTAATTAAAAGTTTATTTATAAAAAAATAATGCTATATATAATATCTTTGGATATGTTTTTAAATTTGGAAAAGTTGATTTTGTATGTAAGCTATGGTCTCATTAATAAGACTGTTTGAATAAAAAAATATGATAAAGTATATATTATAAATCTTTAAATATGTAGATTAATACTTTGTTTTTAAAATAAAAACATAAATATGAATATATTTTGTTTTATTTAACCTCTAAAACCCCTCCATTATACAGCGTAGTCGAAACGACGAAGGTTAGTATTACGCGTCGTAAAATAAGGTTAGTGATCTAGGGTTAAGGTAATAAATGTAAATATGTATATTATAAATGAATAATAACAATAAATTAGGGCCTATTGGTCAAAACCTGTTATCATTTTAATTAAATGGTTACGGGCCACTCTTGGTTACGGGCCATCAAAATCGGCTTAGCTGTTTTCAAGTTAGTTCTAGTTCAAGTTATTTATTTTTTGTTTAGCGATTGCTTATCTATCCTCTTTAATAAACAGAGTAGGAACAGTGAGACAACTATTACTTGACATTGAGAACAGGAGAGGGAAGATGATAGGGCACCTTATACGTCATGACGAGTACATTAGAAACATCGTGGAAGGGAAGATTGAAGGAAAGAGGGGAAGGGGTCGTCCAAGGTACAGCTATTTCAGACAAATTAAAGAGAAGGTGAAAGTTGTGACGTATAAGGATGTTCAGAAGCTGGCACTCGATAGACAAAAATGGAAAGAGCTGCACCGACAAGAGCTAGGCTCTTAAATTAAAGAAGAAGAATCTGGAAAACACGATACCCCTGGATAAGGCTATGAAAAAATCTACTGAAACGTTAAAAGGCTCCTTTGACAATTTTTCCTCGTTTTTGCGATATTTGTCTCATAATATTAAGTGTAGCACACGAGGGTTTTTGACAAAAAGGTTCTGTTTCCTGCCAAATTGTGTTCGTGGACGGAATTAATGTTGGCTTCACTCATATTGGGGGTTTCTGCTGAGTTTTTTGAAAATATTAGACATACTAGCTGTGGCCTCGGTTTCACCCGCATTCGGAGCAACTTTTTTTATTATTATGAACCTTCTCCTGACTACAATAAACATGACAAACCATCGGAAGATGTCCAGCTGTTTAGACATGATTCGATGACCATACATAATAGGAGGCGATATTTATATTAGGGAGAAGTAGATTTAAGGCCCGTTTACACATTGCGATTTCACTGCCCATTGTTTGCCATTTTATTGCAGCAAGATGCTACTTGCACTGTGTAAACGTAATCGTGCAATAGGTAAATGGTCGCCTGTCAAATATTCCTTCAATAAAATGGCAAGCAACGGGCAATGAAATCGCAATGTGTAAATGGGCCTTTATATATTAGATTATATTTTGATAATTTTAACGTAAAAGTTTAGGGTATTAAGGTCCGTTTACACATTGCGATTTCATTGCTTGTTGCATGCCATTTTATTGTAGCAACAGGCAATGAAATCGCACTGTGTAAACGGGCCTTTATGCGCTTTTATCTTAGGGGGGTACAAATTTCTCTCTATATGAGAAATTTGTACCCCCCTAAGGAAAAAGCGCAGTGCAGTGGTACAGTGAAAAGTAGATTGTCGGTCACGGAGGCTGTTCCCATAATATTAAGAGGTTATATCATAGTCTTTTCTGGCACATTTGCGCAGATACAAGTGCACTCCCTATTTGTTCACTCTCATAGCCCAATGGGACGGCAATCCGACAAGACCGGAGCGAGATTACGAGCGGGCAGACATTAACGTGCTCTCCGATGCACAGGTGTCTCAATCAACTTTCATACTCCGGGCTGCTTTGTGAAAGTTTCTAAAAAGACACAAAGTGATTTCGGGCCGAGACATAGCAGTCTATGCGACAACTAGACCAACGAGGCAGTTAGCCGGCTATATGTAGATACGAGAATATGGCACGTAAGAGCATAAGAGCTCGTAGCTAAGTCTAAGCCGCGCGGATCGATCATAATGTTAAGCTACGCTTGGCGCGGTCGGTCCGTGGATGGATGACGATCTTGTTATAACGAGTTCTTCCGAGTTTTGGAAAGCACGATAAACTGATGGGTCCCGGCCGTCATTTGACCATCTATGGCAGTCGTTACGGGTAGTCAGAATCCAGAAAGTCTGTACAACCAGTCTTACCAATGGGTATCGGGTTGCCCGGGTAACTGGGTTGTGGAGGTCAGGCAAGCAGTCGCTCCATGTAAAATACTGATTCTTAACTACATTCGGTGTGACCGGAAACTGACCCCAATATAGTTGGGAAAAGGCTAGGCAGATGAAGTAGATACAAGTAGGTATATGACACGTGGTGGTAACTATCATCCGAGAACGAGCTATGCAAATGGAACACAGAGTTATGATACGTTCATAGGCACATTGCGGTCGTTGTTCATTTGACGCATCTGTGCTATACATTAATCTGTGGCACACATTTATAAAAGCGGTTTTGTTTGTGAGAAAATTATTGTTATATGGATAGAAGTAATTGTGGTGGTCAGTTTATTTGATTAGGAGTGTATGTAATAATTTTATTGTTTAGTTTAATTTGATTTATTTAGAAATGAAATTTTCTCTTTGATTGGTATTTATAATTTTAAGCTTCTTTTCAATTACTAACTATTTCCCGTGGTACCCATGTCTGGCGGAAGCTAGTTCCTTCACCTGGATAAAAAGTAGCCTATGTCCTTTTACGGCCGTTCCCAATAACCTATCTAACTCTGGATTTGCTTACCAGAGATAGGAATTTGACATAACCTGTGTGGGGCTAATGTCAAAATTCTATCACTAGTAAGCAAATCCAGAGATAGACAGAATATTGATTTCCGCAGTTACAGGCTTTAGACTATCTGTCTGCTATTTCAATAGGTTTATTAGTTTCAGTGTGAAAGCTTGATAGATAGACAGACAGACAGAATTGCTTTCTCTTTCGCTTTCATAATATTAGTAAAGAATAATTATTCTTTCTTGTTCTTATTCTGATTATAATCAGAACAAGTTCAAGAAAATTCTTATTCAATTATCTAACCAAAATCACTAATTAGCAATCCATTAAATCATAAGCACCTTTTCAAAAACAATAAAAAAAGCCTTAAAAAGAATTAAGTCCATTGTGAACTCGGGACGGAAATGAGTGTTTACGCGGCGCGCCGCAAGATGGCGTCTCTTCCGGTTGAGTCGTTAGCTTAATTATTGTTTCAAGAGGCCATTTTCAGAGATATTAAAACGTTTAGAAGTTATTGAAATGTGTGAGGAAGAAGGTTTTATGGAATGCGTAATGTAGGTCTTAAAATCAGGAGTGGAATTCACTATTAGTAAAGAAAATGTGTAACGATAAATCCTTAGTATATAAAAGGTGAAAGTTGTTTGATACATCTTCTTGCACAAACCATCAAAATGCATTCACTGCATTTTGATAAAGATTAAAAGTCATTTATTCAAAGTAGGCTGAAAATCAGCACTTTTTAGGGTTCCGTACCCAAAGGGTAAAACGGGACCCTATTACTAAGACTTCGTTGTCTGTCTGTCTCTCTGTCTCCAGGTTGTATCTCATTAACCGTGATAGCTAGAAAGCTGAAATTTTCACAAATGATGTATTTCTGTTGCCGCTATAACAACAAATACTAAAAATTTAAAAAAAGTTAAATATTAAGGGGGGTCCCCATAATATATTAAATATAATGTATATATGTCACCGGAAAATAACAAGATCCGTATATTTATAAATTTCCTAGGAAATTTATAAACTTCCGTAAGATTCTAAACGGGAGATAAATTGTATTATTTTACGTCCTTATTTTCGTAAATTTATCAATTTCCGACGTCACACGGTAAATTTATAAACTAACGGATATCTATTCGTAAGATTCTAAATGGTTCGACCAATCACAGAAGCTCTTTTAAATATACGCATCTTTGAAATACGTAAAATAACACACTGCTCTCTGATTGGTCAATGTTAATAGCGTGCCGCTGCTTGTGTCCATAGACTTCTATGGCGGCCGCGAGGAAGGAGAAGTGACACGTGACAGTCAACCAATCAGATCATGCGTAGTGCTTACTTATTATTTTACGAGTGACTTCAGTAAGTTTATCAATTTACGAAAATGTGAACGTAAAATAATAAAATTTATCTCCAGTTTAGAATCTTACGAAAGTTTATCAATTTACTAGGAAATTTATAAACTTACGGATCTTGTTATTTTCCGGTGACATATACATATAATACATAATTATATATAACCCCATATTAATACATAATTCGCTTTAAAGAAAAAGTAGGAACGATAAAATCCCAAAAGCGAAAGTTTCTGAATGTTTGACTGTTGCTTCGGACGGATTTCAATCAAATTTAGTGCTATAGCAGTACCTAATATAGCTTATACATCGGAGTAGTTTCCTCGGGAAACAGGTGAACCACTGGCGGGAGCTAGTATTATCAATACGAAGTTAATTCTGTCTATCTGTCGTACTTTCGCGCAAAATCTACTGAACGGATAGGAAACAGATAGTCTAGGACTAAAGCTCATAGCCTTTCTCAAGCCTAAAAGTATATTTTTTACCCGGTTGCGGAAAGTTATTCTCCCAGAACATAGATAAACCCGCAGGCAACAGCTAGTTTCCTACAAATATTGTTTCCAAAACAATAATAAGCCGGATCTCTTGAAATGGAAACGAACGCGAGATAAACTCAAATTAGTGTTGTTAACAAACCCGTTTATATCCGAATTCGAACAGAATATCCGCCGTTGAATATCCGCGCGAACAATTCCGAAGTTACGTTCAAAACATTTGTTTGTAGAAACAAAAGATGAACAATATATAAAACTGGAATTGTAGGAGTTACTTCTAAATTATTCACGCACGAGGTATCTTTACTTCCTTAGATACTTCTATTTTAATATTATAAAGAGGTAGTGTTTCGAAAGGTAGGCTTAATAAGTCCCAGCTGTCATTTTAACATCTTTGACAGTTAGAAAGTCTTCAAAAGGGCATCGGGTTGCCCAGGTAACTGGCCTGAAGAGGCAGTCACTCCATGTTTGAGCGCCGAGGTCCAGATGCAGGATGATGGTCTCGGTGGTTCAATAAAACTTCGATGTATTCAAAGAAGACTGTATTGAAGAAGGTACAAGAGAAAATCGTGCGTTGCGCGTGCGGTCGTGTATGCGCGACCGGGGTCGGTGAGCGAGTGTCCGGGGGTCCGGCGTATGGTGAGGGCCCAGCTTAGGAGGGGCGCACGGTGACGTGTGCTGGGGTGACCTCATAGGCCGGCGCGATGTGACGGTCCGGAACACTCCATGTTAATCACTGGTTAGACCACATACCCCAAAAGAGTTAGGAAAAGGCTGCACTCATAAAGATGCAAAGTTTATGAATTGAGTCGAGAGGGTGAGAATTGAGTCTATGCCCTTGTAATGTGGAGGTAATCTCTAGGTACTACAGATTCAAGTTTTAATTTCTCCTACCATTAGAATTTATTTTGGACTGTCATAGGCTATATTTTATCCGTGTGCGTTGTTTTATTCCCTCGGGACGCGGGTGAACCAGCAGGAATCAAAGAAAGTCAGTTGTTCTGTTTGTTAAAGCCTTAAAGAGGGTTAATATAGACCACTTTTTCCCCTTAGTTCCTTTGTGTACCTATAGAAAATTAGCGTTACCTTATCCAAATACCATCTGCGACTGAAGTCACGGGAAAAAAATAGTCAAAATAATCATTTACCTCGCATTGTTACTCTAGTGACGTGCCTGCGGATATGGGGTTTGAGACACGGATATCGACTCTGAAATGCGGATACGGGTTTTAAAGGATGTTTGTATTTTATAGGATTTAGAGATGTGAGATGGAAATCGGATCCGCTAATCGGATATTGCTTAAAGGCCTCAAGCCTCTTTTGAAGTTACGATATATATAATATTACTAGCTTCTGCCAGCGGTTTCACCCGCGTCCTGTAAGAACTACTAAGCGCACCCAGATAAAAAGTAACCTATGGTCTTCCTCAATAAATGGACTATCTAACACTGAAATAATTTTTCAAATCGGACCAGTAGTTCCTGAAATTAGCGCGTTCAAACAAAGAAACTCTTCAGCTTTATAATATGAGTATAGATTATAAGTTGATGTATTTATTTTAGGTTATTCTATAATATTACATATTTTTTTAGATGTGGTATATCATCATCTGCCTAGCCTTTTCCCAAATATGTTGGGGTCCGCTTCCAATCTAACCAGATGCAGCGTTGAACCAGTGTTTTTTAGATGTTGTATATATTAAACAATATTTAAAATAAATAAAAGCTTTTAAAATAATATTATCGTAAAATATAAAATGTTATTATTCAAACCGAGTTTATAGGATAAGATAAGCTGGGTCGGTAAATCATGAGACCATATTTTTTAAACCAGATTATTTTAATCTATAATGCTCCCAAAACCCGATAGGAATTTCTACGTTTACTATTAACAAATAAAACGGCCATTTTCAGAACAATAATAAAAGGCGGGAATTAGTGATTATTGTCTGTTAATTGCGAACTCATTATAACTATTAATTTTAGTGCAATCGTGACTAATTATTTTGAGAGTATGAATAATTTTATTATGCAACGAATTGGGAATAATTCGGAATATTTTATATTAATAATTTGAATACACTGTAAATACATAATTGGTATTAAAATTTGATGCATAATTAAATTAGATTACCAAAATCCTAGGTAACTTATTATGAGTAGTATTATAAAGCTAAAGAGTTTGTTAGAACGCACTCATCATAATCTAAATTGGTCGATTTGAAAAATTCTTTCAGTTTTAGACCAATCATTACCTACTTCTTATACCTATAGACTTTTCGACCTGTTTTTGTTAGGACATAAAAGGAATCTATACTTATTAATATTATAAAGAGGAAAACTTTGTTTGTTTGTTTGTTTGTTTGTTTGTTTGGTTGTAATGAATAGGCTCAAAAACTACTGGACCGATTTTAAAAATTCTTTCACCATTCGAAAGCTACATTATCCACGAGTGACATAGGCTATATTTTATCGGGTACGGGCACTAATTCCCACGCGACACGGCGTGAAACCGCTTGCGAAGCTAGTTAATATTATAAAAGGAAAACTTGTTTGGTTGTAATGAATAGGCTCAAAAACTACTGGACCGATTTTAAAAATTCTTTCACCATTCGAAAGCTACATTATCCACGAGTGACATTGGCTATATTTTATCTCGGTACGGGCAGTCATTCCCACGGGATGCGAGTGAAACCGCGGGAAAACGGCTAGTATGAAATAAAAGTATAACTAATAGTAAAGTAAAAAGAAGGTATAAATATAAATAACCTACTTATATTCGTTTAAGTATAAAGAGTCACCTTAAACTGTACAGCAGTTACTAAGGAAACAAGTAATGAAATATCGATCGTTACAAACATTTTAGGTAAAAAAGTCTAAAATACACATATCCGACTCTAGAAAAGAATCTTCAGTTACATAGTACATACAAATACCTCTTAATCCGCAAAGGCTTACATGAATCCGTTTCGTCTTTAGAGGATAAACCCATGTACTCAATATCCGAAACAGAATAGTTAGTCCAGAAACCCGCACATCAACCAATCTCTATCTGTCAAATTTCTTCAATAGATTTTCAACCTTATCACAACAGTGGAAGGTTACAAATTTGTCTAGTTTGGGGCTAATGACAATTTAAAATTGTAATCTTTTGTAATATAAATTATTCTTAGCTAGCTTCTGCCAGCGGTTAAACCCGCGTCCCGTGGGAACTACTCGGCGCACCCGGATAAAAAGTACCCATATCCTTCCTCGATAAATGGGCTATCTAACACTGAAAGAATATTTCAAATCGGACTAGTAGTTCTTGAGATAAGTGCGTTCAAACAAACAAACAAACTCTTCAGCTTTATAATATTAGTATAGATGTGGTAATATTTGTCAAATACGGGTAGTTGGACCTGCTGTCGTCTGTACAACACTATTCCCTAAATTTCAATTACCTGTAAGATTATTTCAACTAGTTTATGATAACACAAAGTTTAGTTCTTTAATGAATTATTGAGTAACTTTAACACTACAAAGTTGTGTTATTATTTCAAATGATAATATTGTTAATTTACTGACTTAGTTTCAGTTGTCTTCCTATTAAAGTTGGTTAGTTTCAGGCCTAGATTTCAAAGAGAAGTTTTTGAACTACCAATAGAATTTCGTTGTTCAAACATCTCTACTACTCCCATTCAGTATACGTTATTATCTGAGCAGTCAAATCCTATTGGGTTTTTAAAAACTTCATGTAAGTAACTTAATTGTGTATTTTATTAAGATACAAGCACATTAAAGACGGATCTTTTATTTACTAATGATATAGAAAATTATTGTAAAAAAGGCAAGATTTTAAAATGTCTGATATCAATAATGTTCTTCTTCTGATCTCACTCGCTGCAGGTTTAATAACCTAACAAGCCCTAGTGTCAGAGTTTTCTCAAATCCGCCTGACGACCTCTGACGTGGTATAACACCGACTGCTACTGAGTAGCTTTCGTGGACGCTTGCTTTACGTGTCCTCCCAGGCACGGGGTATAACACCGCCAATATCCTGACTTCAAGCTGCTTTGTGAAAGTTTCTAAATCCCACAAAGCGAATCCGAGACCTCGTGCACTATGCGACTTCTAGACTAACGAGGCAGTAAAGTATACCAAAATTATTTTCATCACACATTAGTCAAAACAAGGCATGACAAATGCACTACAATTTAAGTAGAACTTACTTGTTGATACCCTGGCTCTCTACCAAGCCCATAAACGTTAAGATGGTGATATGGAAGACGTCGCGGTTCTATTGTCAGAAATAAGATGTGGTTAAGAAGCTTGAAATTGAACGTGGAAATGGAAATATGGTTTGAACATGTGCTAGATATTCAATAAGTTTTATATTCATATGCAATTTGCATGTGCAATGCTCCTGCAGAAGAAAATGGTATGCACAATTATTATACTTTGAATTGTTATGGAATTTAAATAGACGAATGCAATAGGGTTATATATTCTGCCAGCTGCTTCATCCACCTAAAACTTAAAATCCCGTTTTTTCCGTTCCCGTGGGAGCTTCGGGAAATCCTTTCTTATCTCACGTGAGAGTCTTAAGATGAATAAGTGAGGACTTAGATTTTTATATGTATACATGCAAATATAACTCTTTCTGTCTGTTCAGTTATCGCGTAAATCATTTAATATTCCATTGGCGCTGTGTGGTGGTTATACCGCCACCAGTCGGTCGACAGAGCCTCCTCCGTTGTTCAGAAGGCACGTTCTATTGGCCCCGCCTATAATTTGAACATTTTTGGCAGTCGTTACGGGGATCAGAAGTTTGACAACAAGGCATACCACGAGATATCGGGTTGCCCAGTTAACTGAGTTAAAGAGATTAGATTACACTATCTATTCTATTCTTTAATCTATACTAGCTCGCGCTTGAAGGTTAACTTGCGTCTTGCGAACTACCTCGCGCACCTGGGTAAAAAGTGGCTTTCCTCGATAAATGCGCTCAGCTAAAGAGGTTTCCGCTGCAAAAAAGCTTTAAAAAATACTTTTGACAATAACCTCGATGATATTGTGGTGACCGACAAAAAACAATGGTCCCATAAAATTTGACGGTCAACGCCTACATGGCATAGGCCCCGGCAGGTCAACCTACCCAAACCTGACAAATACCAATCGAACATTAACCTTCCACTATTGTGATAAGGTTGAAAATCTATTGAAGACATTTCACAGATCGAGGTCTGTTGACCTGTTGGCGACTGTACATTGGTACCCAATGATGTAGGGACATTTCAGCTTCCGTCAGACTAACATATTTCACGGCTCACAACAGATACGGACCGACAAACGTAACTTATGACACCTATAAACGTCAGCTTATGTATTTATTTATAGCTTTGTTATTTTTTGTTTTTTTAAGGGTTTTTGGTTGATAGATAAAAGGGATCATGTTAGTTACCTATGGGCTACTAGCTTCTGCCAGCGGCTTCGCCCGCGTTAACCTCAAAATCCCGTTTTTCCCGCTCCCGATGGAATTTCGGGAAATGCTTTCCTATCTCGCGTGAGAGTCTTAAATGGACCTCCGAGCAAAATTTCAGCTTTATAGGTTCACGGTTTTGGGCTCTGCGTTGATGAATCAGTGAGGGAACCAGGACTTTGAGTTTTATATATATAGAAAAAAGCCATCCTATCTCAAAATACGATTAATACAGTAATCAATTATTCTATAAAGGTAATAATCCATCACAGCAATAAAAATGTCAACTGTATAATTTGTATTCCCGTCGTATTTACACAGGAGTGAAATAAGACCTTTAAAAAAATGCTTATTGGACAAAAGGCCTTTTGTATAAATTAATTTATCATATTTTGTTTTACCAAATTGGTTTGCGTGTTAATTAATACCGGGTAGAGAAGTGCTTTTATAATATTATTTGTAAGAGAATTTTATGAGCAGTTTTATTGGTCTTCCATATTAATATGGATGAGCGTAGATGAATATTGTATTATTTTATAAATTGCGAAGGAATTGAGACTATGAAATAAAGTTTTACGTTTTAAAATGGAATTTTGATAACCTCTTCTTATAGATTTTCTAGGTAAAGTAAATACTGCTAGTATTTACTTTCATTGAAGTAGAATCATAAACTGTTGCTTAGTTTTAGGAAAAACTTTTAATATTTCTGTTGTTTTAACCTTATGATCGATCGACCCGTGCGGCTGTTACTTAGCATATATCAACAACAGTTAATTATACTCAAACAGAGGCCTGAAAATGCGTCGAAATGGTTCCAGTAAAGGATGGTACGGCAGTTTGCTTTGCGCTCGACTTGGCGGGGGCACTGCCGTGCCCCCAAATGTAGCAACATTTAACACACCCGCGTCTGATTAACGCTTAAATTGAATTGGTCGTTCCATAATTTATGGTGCTTCAATGTGGTATGCGAGAGACTGATATATTGAATTATTGAAGTGGATATTAATTATTATATTTAGATATAGGTACATATAGGTTAATTCAGAGGTTACTATGTCTAAACGAGACCAAAATCTTAACCGAGATGGTTGGCGCTAATTGGAGGCAGCCCCGAGGGAACTACTCTTCGGACAGGAATAAAAAGAGGCCTATGTGCTACTCTGAAATATAACCTATATTACAGCCAAGTTTCATTAAAAGAGCGACCAACATACATACATTCTAACATACTTTCGCATTGGTAATAGTGTTAGAAATCTATCATAAGGTTAAGTAACGGCGTCCGTGGATGACCATCTTGTCATGAGGAGTTCTTCCGTGTTTCGGAAGGCACGATAAATTGGTGGGTCCCGACTGTCATTTGAACATCACTGGCAGTCGTTACAGGTAGTCAGAAACCAGAAAGTCTGTCAACCAGTCTTACCAAGGAGGTATTGGGTTGGCCGCGTAACTGGGTTGTGGAGGTCAGATAGGCAGTCGCTCCATGTAAAATACTGGTTTTCAGCTGCTTTCAGTTAGACTGGAAGCTGACCCCAACATAGTAGGGAAAAGGCTAGGCTGATGACACGCAATTTGTTAGGTACTGTTTGCTAGAGTGAGTAGACCAGATGATACATTTCTGTGTGCCATATGACCGCACGTTGAATCTCGCCATTATTACATAAGTGTTGGTTATGTGGTTTTAATGTAATCCCATATGTACATACATACGTACATACACAGGCTGTTTATAGTCAAATATGTCCGCCACCGCATTATTGATTGTGTAGTAAAGGGTCATGTAACGTCAGGCTTGATTTATAAGCTAAGTAGCTGTTCAGAGTTAGGTATTTACATTGAAAGCTAATTGATAAACATAATTAAAGCACTTAAGATGCATACGACGGTCAAAACTATTTTCCATGATACTGGAGGTAACATTTTTTTGTTTGTACCCAAAAGTACTGAACTAATTGTCTATGTCTATGGAGTTTCTTGCCGGCTCTTCTCCATGAGACCAACTTTTTGGAACCGTGCAACTAGTGTGACGTTTCATAGGAGCCTGCAAAGGCCTATTTGAAATAAAAACATTTGACTTTGAAAAATTATTTCCTTTTGGAAATCCACACTATTCCTGAGCAGTAAAGGCTATATTTTAGCCGGGTATGAGAAACAGTTCCCCTGGAACGCGGGTGAAACCGGGAAAAACAGATAGTACCGTATAAAATAACATATAATAATATTACTATATGTCACAATAAGTAAGCATTTAGTTTTTCTGTCTGCTTTCTCGTTTTCACGTCAATTAAACTACTGATTCAATTGAAATGAAATTTGGCACACAGATATTCTACTCTACTAGAACTGAAAAACGACATAGTCTTTTATCCGGGTGTGGGAAGTAGTTCACACGTGACGCGGGTGAAACCGAGTGTGGAAGTTAGCCTTTAATAATTTTTAATCTCACTAAGTTGATCTTACAATATAAAAGTAAATATATAATTAATTATTTATTAGTTTGTGTATTGAGTATATTGTATTGTATTATTTGTAGTTTCTTATCTTTCTTCTTTTAATTTACTTTTTTGTACCTCAATTACATCTCCCTTTAACCCGATGGTTGACTGGTAGAGAATGCCTTGTGGCATTAAGTCCGCCAATGTATAATATTTTGTACATGAAGTTTAAATAAATAAATAAATAAAAGTAAGCGTATTCGCTGTTTTCATGGCCTTCGTCTTGTCTCATAAAAAATATTACTATGTTGCCTCTGAATTAGGGTGAGAGCATGTCGGCGAAAAGCAGCGATCAGTAATTTTAGGATGATTTAAAAGTGACGCTTTGACGCTTTGACGCTACCCGTGACCAAAGGGCTGGCTATTACCTTGGTCAAAGACTAAGCATTGCCATCCAGCATGGCAATGCTGCCAGCCTTTTGGGCACGCTCCCGGTCGACAGCGATGGGGAGGAATTTTTGACGCTTTTTAGTTTTAGTTTAAGTTTTTTTTAATCAGAATGTTTTAAAAGTATGGGAATATGTTTACTTGCACACTAGGTAGAAACTAGGGTAGAAAGTAAAATGTCGCAAGATTTTTTCGTGCTCATTTGCTCGCGAACGAACAATCTGTACATGTCGGTCGGCACGATGTGTTCTGTTCGCGCACAATTGTTGCAGTTTTGTGGAGGTTTTAGGAATGTTCACAAGTAATTTGTTACTGTTTGTTTCTTCTTCTTATCGAGTCGATGGCAAATCAAATTATGTTTAAATTGTGAAGGCCCAATATTTTGCCACGTTCACGACATTGTCAGTGGCGGCACGTAGATCTCCCGCTGTGCAGCTGTAAGACACTGTTTGCTAGTACCAGTTAAGACTCGAAGATACATTTTTGTGCGTCACAGTACCGCACACCGGTAAAATCATTTAGGTTCACACTCCTATCCGAATATCACATTGTCTAAAAACATTCAGGTTTTCAAAATTTTAGAAATTCGCGCGGAGACGTGAAAACTGATCTTAATTTTACCGACAATGTATAAACAGCCTAATTCAACAGTTTTGAGCGGCCATATTCTTCATGAGCTCCACTTTAAGTTAAAAGGCAGACTGAAACTCAGACTTTTAAGGGATGACTTAATGGGGGTCTGTTCTTAAGTATACACCTTTTGTCGTAACTTGCGTAGATTTTATAAGCTTCTGTTTGCTCTTTTCTATAATAAAAAAAAATATATTTATTTATTGCGTTATTGGAGGCAAGTTTTGCTGTCTGTTAACTATACATTTATGTCTTTTTCTTTTTTAACCGACTTCAAAAAAAGGAGGAGGTTTTCAAATCGACCGTTTTTTTTATTTTTTTTTGTCCCTACTCGGTTTCTCGAAGACGCCTGGACCGATTTGAAAAATTCTTTCTTTATATGAAAGGGTATGCTTGCAGTTGGGTCCCATTGTCACTAGGTCAGGATCTGATTGTGGAAACCCTGAGAAGTCGAAGGCAACTCTTGAAAATTGTAGGCAAGCATCAGATGAACAGTGAAGTCGGTTTTTATTTTTTTGTAAAAAAGATTTTTATACTTTTAAAAATTGGTTTACTTGCCTGACCTGGAATCAAACCCACATACTCATACTTGAGAGATAGAATAAGTTCACGCGCCACTTGTACTGGAGGCTGTATGGGGTATATCCTTTGTACCCGCTTATGTACCCAACATTGTTCGTGCTGGGTATGGTCGGGTACAACCAATTAAAGGTGCGGCGAGAGTTTGCATTAATAATGTACTTAGTTAAATTACTCCGTGGCAAGGAGCACAATCCTGGAGTACTACGGTGCTTGAGTTTCTGTGTGCCGGACCGCTACGTGTGGAGACGGCGGCGCCCGCCGCTGCTGTCAGTGCCAACCGCCAGAACCAACCTACTGGCCAAAACGCCTCTCACGCGAGCGATTCGTACTATAAACGAAATCCAGAACACCATAGATATTTTTTCATGTCAGTTCAGTGAACTCGCAAGGATTATTTTATACATATTATGTTATAAGCTCGATTAGGCTACTTACTTTTTTAATGTGTTATTATTTTTTTATGTCTTGTTTTATTGTTATATTTTAAATTTTAATTCTATTGTCTTTTTTATTTTTGTAATTATATTTTAATTTTTAATTAAGTAAGTAGATAAGCGTCTCACTAACGCATTAGGTTATGTACCTGTAATGTTAGTGATAAGATTGGATAAATAAATAAATAAATAAATAAATAAATATGTAGTGCTTTACTCACTAGGCAACCACGACATAAATTCTAGCTAATTTAATTTTAACCCTAAAATCCAATCCTAACCCTAACTTATAGGCAGGGGTGTATTTACCCTTAGGCTAGAAGGGCTATAGCCCGGGGCGGCAGGCCACGAGGGGCGGCCGGCAGGGCGCCCCTGGTGGCTTGGTTTTGGACGTTTGAAAAAATATTTTAAATCGTAAAACTAGAACATCCCTGAGCCACTTTTTGCACATGTTGATTTCGTGTCTGAAGAAATTCGAAATTCAATTAAAGTACGAAAGCCGCCCTTTGTGTTGTATCAAGAAATTCGAAATTCAATTGCCCCTTGTCCTTTCCTGAACCGGTTAGATCCGTCATTTTTTTTCCGCCTCGGTTTTTTTATGTTTGAAGCCCCGATCGCTTCGTGCAAGTGCCTAGCGCCTTAGGCGTCGGCGACGTCGGCGACCGCCCGCGCCGCCGCCCTCGCACTTGAGGGAGCCTCGCAGAAAAATTTGTTACGTATTTATTTTCGTTTCGCCAATCATGTTTCATCCTCGAACTGATCAAAATTTTCGCGCTCGCTTCGCTCGCGCATTCATATTGCTTTTGGTCTGTTCCTCCACGCTTCATGCCTCCACAAATTAACCAAAACTGCAACTTCAGCTTTCAACAAATAGCACTCCGCTCGCGCCCTTTTCTTTTCGATTTTAGATAGTTTACACGTCAGGCTAATAAAATATGTCGCGCTCGCTTCGCTCGCGCATTCTTATTTTTTTGAAAGCTTTTTCTTTCCTTAATATTTCTTGGCTTCATAAACTATACATTATCCAATAAAATTAT
>NWSH02000607.1:161966-173570 GCA_002382865.2 Heliothis virescens | reverse complement strand
TTCCTTGATGGGGCGGAGAGCTACAGGAGCCCGGGGCGCGCAATCTTTAAATACGCCCCTGCTTATAGGCCTAGGCTGAGTAAAACACCATTTCCTTCTGCACTATAAATCAATCCAAGTTTATAACAATACAAATAATAACTTAGCTATTTGAAACTTGGTTAGAGTTTATGTAAGTTTGTCAGCTTTCGGCATCGTTAATATTGTGATTTTTGAAGGGTGGAACTGAACTAATATTGAGTTAGTTTTCCTTTACTAGCGTCTGAAATGAATAGGGATCTTAATATATTTTTTATTGGGTCATAATTTTTAGGGTTCCGTACCCAAAGGGTAAAAACGGAACCCTATTACTAAGACTTCGATGTCTGTCTGTCTGTCTGTCTGTCTGTCTTCTCATTAACCGTGATAGCTAGAAAGCTGAAATTTTCACAAATGATGTATTTTCGTTGCCGCTATAACAACAATACTGAAAACCCCATACAATAAATTATAAAGACAGTGCAATTTGAATACAACGCCATCTGTTACTCAAGCGTGGAACTACAGCTTGGTACGGAACCCTTCGCGCGCGAGTCCAACTCGCACTTGGCCGGTTTTTTTTTAAATAATTTGGTGATTTTTATATTGTTACAAATCCTATTCATATTGTAAATGAGAAAGTTTTTGAGGATATATGCATGTGTGTTTGTTTGTTACTCTTTCACGCAAAATGTACTGCTACGGATTTTGATGAAACTTGCTAATGCTAAATCAGAATAAAATATAAGCCATAGGCTATATTTTATCCGGGAAGTAGTTCAATAAAGAAGTGAGTGGAACCGCTGGCGGAAGCTAGTTATATTATTAAAAACTAGCTTCTGCCAGCGGCTTCGCCCGCGTAAAACTTAAAATCCCGTTTTTTCCCGTTCCCGTGGGAATTTCGGGAAATCCTTTCTTAGTGCTCCCCTACATATCCCAAGGAACCTACATTCCAAATTTCAGCTGTCTACGACCAGTAGTTTCGACTGTACGTTGTCTGTCAGTCAGTCACTCAGTAACGGAAGAGTTTTATATGTAGATTATTAAATTATTAATTATAATTCGATATGTAGGTCGCGTTCCCATTTACGCGATTTAAAGGAACGGTGCATAGATAACGAGCTACTACTTTCACCGAAGTACTCCGCACACCCAGATAATAAACCTCTAGCCTTCCTCAACAAATGGACAATCTAAAAGTGAAAGAATTTGTCCAAATGGACCAGCACTTCTTGAGATTAGCGCGTCCAAACAAACTCTTCAGTTTTATAGCAATAAGTATAGATTTTAGTCGTTCCTCTAAAATAACCTAACCTAACAGGTTGCCTTTCTACTCCGCATTGCAAGTAAACAAGCTTTAAGCTCGACGTGTATTTTATATTGATTTTGTTTCGGCAAACTTCGGAAATGTTCGGCAGTTTTCGTTGTGCGGGTATTACTTTGAACGTGAAAATTCATAAGAAACAGTTGTTTTAAGAAAATTGGCGTTTAAAATGTCGGTGGACTTGGGCTTAAGACTAAGTAACTTCAACAGAGTTTGACATGCAAATAATCTGTTTTCCAGGTTAATAAAAATAAGTATTTTTTGTTCTTATATCTGCAGGATACCTATTTTAATAAAAAAATACATGAAATGACGAAACACCTAGAATTTGAATATTTTTTTCAATAGGCATGGCGACAGGGTAAAAAATAAGCAAATCCATTTAGTCCGCAATTTAGATTATCGCAAAATATTGGACACGTATTTTTTGTTTTCAAAAATCTATCAATAATAAGAAAGATAATGAGTATCAAAGTTCAGCAGTCCTGACGTCACGCCTATATCAAAATTGTACGTAGGCGTGACGTCACGCGCAATTTCGGCGGTCTATAACTTCCTAATTATTTGTTTAGATGAAAAACGAAAAAACACGTATGTAATATCTTTTTATAATCTAAAAGACGGACTAATTCGATTTTTTTTGTCGTCATGCCTATTCTAGAAGAAATATCTATAACCTTGAGGCTTATACGGGTCTATATTCGAGTTAGAGTCTAGATAATCCTATCGCTCAATTAATTCCTAGGCCGATAACGCAGGCAGACAGGCGTAGAACGCAATACGGAGATCAGGCACAAATTGATCAATTCAATATAGCTAGGGACATATTAATGGCAGTTTAGATTTGAATTATTTTGAATGGTTGAATTTAGACTATTGTGTAAGGATATTTTTTTTTGTAATAAGTCATTGACAGAATAGAAGGTCGTGAAATAAGTTTTCGTTATTTTTTCAAACGAAAATGGTAGAAGTGCCAGTTATCAAATCTGCATTAAATATGCTGTTAGGTCGATATTATAAAAAAGTCAGATATCATTATTCAACTAAGAATAATATAAAAGTTATTAAGTTTTATAAGTAATTATTGTTTTTGGGTAAGAAAACATGCATACATATACATGCATTTGCCAAACCAATCTGACTTTCTTCAATAGAATTTCAACGTTATTACAATAGTGGCATGTTATTATTCGATTGGTAGAATTTTACAGATTCGGAAAGGTAGACCTGCTGGCGTCTGAATATTAAATAAAAAAATACTTCAGTCTAATAAAACTATTCTGAAAAATATACGTTGCTTAGTATCTAGTACAGTAACAGCAATAAGAAAACAGAATGTATTCTCAATGGTTGTTACGTCACCGTCGCAAAAGCTGAAAAATAACTGAATGAGTGTCGTGGACACACCTACATACGTATCATAATTATATACAAAACGTATGTAGTTGGGGATTTGTTATATTAAATGGTTTTTCAAAATTAAGGTTTTATGTGATAGTTAAGTATTTTTTACATAATTTCCTTAGCCTATTTCAAAGTGTTCTGGTGTAATCAAAAATAACTGTCTGTCTATCTGCTGTGTTTTCACGGCAAAACCACAGAACCGATTAATATGTTTGGTACATAATAGCCTTAAAAAGAACATCGGTTATTTTTTACCCAGTTGCAGAAAGTAGTTCTCCCGGGAAGTGCAATTACTCTAGAACCTTAAAACAGTTATTTTTACTCACAATGCCGAAAAATGGTTCTTACGGAAAATGGACAATACTGCTAATTTACCATAAATAAACTATACAGTGAAAAAACTGCTCGATAATTATGTAATATCAAAGTTACAAAAATATTGCAAAAAGTGTATTTCCCCCATGTAACGCCCACATAGTAAGGTGTAGCGACAATAAAACTCACGGGGTTTATTATGGGACATTGGAATTTACGAGGTACATGCTAGTTTTTAACCGTTGAGGCAGAAAGGAATGAAAACTAATGTTATTGCCTCCTTTGTGGGCGTAAAGTGGTGTAAACGTATTACCTATTGTATAGTAAAATAAACTACATTGCGAATTACCTCTTGTATAGTAAACTAACTTCTATCAGCGTTTTCACTCGCGTCCCGTGGGAACTATTCAGCGCACCCGGATAGAAAGTACCCTATAGCCTTCCTCGATAAATGGGCTATCTAAAACTGAAAGAATTATTCAAATTGGACCAGTAGTTCTTGAGAGTAGCGTGTTCAAACAAACAAACTCTTCAGCTTTATAATATTAGTATAGTTGTTTTATTTCACGAAAACGGGTAAGCCATACATGTGTGTGTAAATGTACATGCACATTGTCTTTGTATGACTCGGCGACTCTGTTATTACCTTATAAATATATCTCAAACAGTACATAAAGAATTATCTCCACCAAGCCAATTTTTCCATCATTGGAATCAGGTTCCAGTCTTAATGAATGTAGCTGGAACCAGCGTTTTACATGGAGCGACTGCCTATCTGATTTCTAAAACCTCTATGAAACTAGTTGTCAGATTTACTAGCTTCTGACTACCCATCAATTTCTTGTGACTTTCAAAACACGGAAGAACTCGTCATGATAAGATGGTCACACATCAAAAGACCGTCTGCGCCAAGCGCTAAGCTTAACTTTGTGATCGATCGAGCCCCCTAAAGTACTTAAGTTATTATATTTGTTGTTATAGTGGCAACATAAATATCTACATCATCTGTAAAAATTTTAACTATCTAGCTATCACAGTTTTTGAGATACAACCTAATGGCGACAGACGGAAAGACAGCGAAGTCTTAGCCTATTGCCGTCGACCTGGTCTCGTTTTTCCCGTGGGTACAGAACCCACGGAATTTGTATAGAACCGGTTCTTCAAACCATACAGACAGACTTGTGTTGCTAGGGAATTTGTTCCACCATTTCTTCTTCCCAGCAAAAACACATAGGAAGTGGTGAAGAGCGGGCATTTTGGGGGCTGTCTTTTGTAAAAATTGACCTTCAAAAAGATAGATTTTCAGTCTACTTTGAATAAATGACTTTTTGTCTTTATTTTTACCTTAAATAGAATTTTTTCCTATACTTTCTTCCGCAGTTTTTCCACTGTTTCACCTTGGAATAAACCATGGGAAGATAATGGGCCGCGCCCCGTGGGCGTGCCAACATTAACTTAACTTCATAACTTAGCTGTGGGGGAGCACTGCTGACTGTGTTTTGTTTTTGCTGTCATTTTTATGGTCTTTGTTTTAATGGAAGAAGTTCTTTAATGCAAGGACTTTCTATTGTGGAGTCATGACCTGGCCAGGCTTTTTATGGGTGTGAACTATAAGTACAGACGCCAGCAGGTCATCTGTAAAATTTTACCAATTGAATTTATCATCTGTACAAAATATTTTTTCCGAAGCTAAGTTTCCCTACTCATCTGCATGTTTATCTACGATAAATTCTAAAATTACTGTGCTGATTGTAAGAAAAATTGCTAACCAGCACTTCTCCGCGGTTCAACCTGAGTCCTGATGGAATTACTTTTTGCACCTGGATAATAAGAACTCTATGACCTTTTTAAGGCTCTAGGCTATATTTTGTGTGCAAAAATTCATTTAAATCCGTTCACTAATTTTGAGAGCTGGATAAACTGACAGAGTAACTTTTTTTATAATCTTTTTTTTATCGAGTGAGGTGCAAGTTTAATCACCTAACAAACCTTATATGTCAGAGTTTTCTCAAATCCGCCTGACGGCCTCTGACGTGGAACTATAACTGCGACTGCTTCTGAGTAGCATTCGACGACGGCTTTACGTGCTCTCCCAGACACGGGGGTGTAACACCGCCAACTTCCAAACTCCAGGCTGCTTTTGTAAAACCCACAAAGCGATTCTGGCCTTACCCGGGAATCGAATCCAAGACCTGTGATCGGCAGTCGTGCTATGCGACCAATAGACCAACGTGGTAGATTTTTTTTATAATATAAATATAATATAATATAAAGTAAGGATATATAAACCAATTCCTGAGGAAAATTTATATAAATTCGTATAAAATTTAAACCATTACAAAACCCAATTCAACCCCTTCGCACATATTTTTAACCTCTCAACCCCCGTCCCTAACAAAATCACAGTTGTCTTACCATGTTACCCAGGGTCCCAAACTCAGGGTCCCAACGGATCACTCAGACATGTCCACAAGCAGTGACGTATTGCCGGTCACACGGAGGTCATTGTCACCCTCGTCAGTTTGACTTTCATGAGGGTATAAGCAACCAATAGTGGTAGGTGTTCAAAAGTGCGTTGTGCTGTTAGCTATCAATCGATTGACAGGCTTTAGTTTGTTTTTTTTTTGTTCTAAAAATAACATAAACTTTTACATGTTAGATAACTTATCTACGGACTTAAAGTTGATTTACCCCATCGATCAACCCATGTGGGTCTTTCTAAGCCACGAGCAAAATATTTAGCGTTTACTAGTATTATTCAACGTGGTTTTACTTGCGGTCTGGGAATTTTCTTTTATCTTATGAAACTTCTCCTGACTACAACGAACAAAACAAAAGAAGAATCATGGAAATCGGTCCAGCCATTCAGGTGGACAGGATTCGATGATCAGAAAAGAAACGAACAAAATTATCGCAGTTGGGGGACTTTTCTTTTTACCCAACTGCATTAAAAAGAACAAGAAGGGTAATGTCGTAATCCTTCTTGGCATTTGGGGAAAAAGGGGGATGGTTTTTATATTATAGAAGATAGATGAACCCAATACAAGAGAGCAGGTTTTCCGTCCTTTAGTTTAACCATATTATACATAGTCATCTTCAAATGACCTTCTTCTAAAACGTATTTTTAACTTCAAGAAACCTTCTAACATCTGGCAATACCCTAATACAATCACCTACCTTTACCTGAACTTAATACATAGTCATCTTTAAATATCCTTCTATTAAACTGGTATTTCACTCTTATCGTCATAAAGTCTTCTAACTTTTGGCAATAGCCTTCTTCCTAAATCTCTTTCTTTTCTTCAAGAAACCTTTAAACATTTGGCAATATATTAACACAATCTTCGCCGACACCTCTGCCTACCCTCCCAATAACAGCGTGACCACGATACGGCTGTGTGTGCTCACTAAACAAAACGGCAGCTATTGACAGACAGTCCGACCTAGTTTCCAACAAAGCCGCTCAAATACTACCCTATATGCATTATTGGAGGAATCGCAAATAGATTCAATTGCTTACGAAATATTTTACTGCACAATTAATATGTTTATGCTGCATATTTAACGACTAATAAGTAGAATAGGACAATTAATAAGAAGGAACTAAGGTTAAGTAATGTTTGTCACGGTCCGAGGATAGGTAAACATAAATGTTATGACATACCAGCTTCTACCAGCAGCTTCACTCGCGTGACACTACCCCGTTTTTTCCTGTTCCCGTGGGAATTTCGGGAAATCCTTTCTTATCTCGCGTGAGAGTCGATGAACCTTTGTGCAAAATTTCAGCTTTATAGGTTAACGGGTTTGGGCCCTGCCAGTGAAGGAGCGTCATGAGCGTCATGAGGGTGTCAGTGAATGAGTCAGGACTTAGATTTTTATTTCTATAGATGAAACTAGAATAAATAGGACATTATAAGGAGAAGGCTCGTGGCTAACTAACAGCTGAACGATCGATTTGACGTGGTTCGCGGATGGGTGACCATTTATATTGTCATAATGAGTTCCTGCGTGTTTTGGAAGTCGGTCCCAACTGTTATTTGAAGAATTTGAACATCTTTGTCAGTTGTTACGGGAAGTCAGAAACTAGAATTTTTTTAATAACCAGCTCGCCAATGGTATCAGGTTGCCTAGATTGAGGTGGTTAGATGGGCAGTCGCTCCATGTAGCACACTGGTATTCAGCTGCATCCAGATAGACTGGAAGCCGACCTTAACATAGTTAAGAAAAGACTAGGCAGATACTGACCTAATTTTTACCCTTTAGAAATCTGCTTACCAACCCGTAAGCACACGTGGTGATTAACGCTNTTTTTTTTTTGTTCTAAAAATAACATAAACTTTTACATGTTAGATAACTTATCTACGGACTTAAAGTTGATTTACCCCATCGATCAACCCATGTGGGTCTTTCTAAGCCACGAGCAAAATATTTAGCGTTTACTAGTATTATTCAACGTGGTTTTACTTGCGGTCTGGGAATTTTCTTTTATCTTATGAAACTTCTCCTGACTACAACGAACAAAACAAAAGAAGAATCATGGAAATCGGTCCAGCCATTCAGGTGGACAGGATTCGATGATCAGAAAAGAAACGAACAAAATTATCGCAGTTGGGGGACTTTTCTTTTTACCCAACTGCATTAAAAAGAACAAGAAGGGTAATGTCGTAATCCTTCTTGGCATTTGGGGAAAAAGGGGGATGGTTTTTATATTATAGAAGATAGATGAACCCAATACAAGAGAGCAGGTTTTCCGTCCTTTAGTTTAACCATATTATACATAGTCATCTTCAAATGACCTTCTTCTAAAACGTATTTTTAACTTCAAGAAACCTTCTAACATCTGGCAATACCCTAATACAATCACCTACCTTTACCTGAACTTAATACATAGTCATCTTTAAATATCCTTCTATTAAACTGGTATTTCACTCTTATCGTCATAAAGTCTTCTAACTTTTGGCAATAGCCTTCTTCCTAAATCTCTTTCTTTTCTTCAAGAAACCTTTAAACATTTGGCAATATATTAACACAATCTTCGCCGACACCTCTGCCTACCCTCCCAATAACAGCGTGACCACGATACGGCTGTGTGTGCTCACTAAACAAAACGGCAGCTATTGACAGACAGTCCGACCTAGTTTCCAACAAAGCCGCTCAAATACTACCCTATATGCATTATTGGAGGAATCGCAAATAGATTCAATTGCTTACGAAATATTTTACTGCACAATTAATATGTTTATGCTGCATATTTAACGACTAATAAGTAGAATAGGACAATTAATAAGAAGGAACTAAGGTTAAGTAATGTTTGTCACGGTCCGAGGATAGGTAAACATAAATGTTATGACATACCAGCTTCTACCAGCAGCTTCACTCGCGTGACACTACCCCGTTTTTTCCTGTTCCCGTGGGAATTTCGGGAAATCCTTTCTTATCTCGCGTGAGAGTCGATGAACCTTTGTGCAAAATTTCAGCTTTATAGGTTAACGGGTTTGGGCCCTGCCAGTGAAGGAGCGTCATGAGCGTCATGAGGGTGTCAGTGAATGAGTCAGGACTTAGATTTTTATTTCTATAGATGAAACTAGAATAAATAGGACATTATAAGGAGAAGGCTCGTGGCTAACTAACAGCTGAACGATCGATTTGACGTGGTTCGCGGATGGGTGACCATTTATATTGTCATAATGAGTTCCTGCGTGTTTTGGAAGTCGGTCCCAACTGTTATTTGAAGAATTTGAACATCTTTGTCAGTTGTTACGGGAAGTCAGAAACTAGAATTTTTTTAATAACCAGCTCGCCAATGGTATCAGGTTGCCTAGATTGAGGTGGTTAGATGGGCAGTCGCTCCATGTAGCACACTGGTATTCAGCTGCATCCAGATAGACTGGAAGCCGACCTTAACATAGTTAAGAAAAGACTAGGCAGATACTGACCTAATTTTTACCCTTTAGAAATCTGCTTACCAACCCGTAAGCACACGTGGTGATTAACGCTCAATCCTTCTCTGTGTGAGAGGAGGCCTGTGCCCAGCAGTGGGACGATAAAAAGGCTGATAATTGTGACTATACTTTATTCATTCCATTACCGATTACTAAAGTAGAATATAACTTAAAACTCAATCCGACAATCACAGAAAAACAGAAACACATTCACACTATGAATTGTTGATAACACCACTCACATTTCACAGGCTGAAACCGCAACTGTTGAAATAAAACTCGAATTTCACAGAAACGCGGCGCGTATTCGCGCGGCGTATTTTCGTATTGTACCACTCTACATATCCTGTGGCGTTGTGTCACTGTGATGGTGGATACAGAAGGTTAAGTTCGAACAAATTTTGAATATAATATTCAGTGAGATTATTTAACAAATATTTTTTTCTATGTGTAATTGATTTCTGTATGTATAAGTATATTTTCTATGTAACACTATTTAGTACACTACTAGACAATGTGAATACACGATACGGGGTCATTAATGCACTAGTAACTTGCCAACGTTCCTATTTTAGCCGTATAATAGGTTTTAGTGTAACTGGTGGATCCGTTGTGTTCAGCCAATGTATTACACTACAAAATTGTGAAGGTTTGAAAATTGCTAGTGCATTAATGACCGCGACTGTACATTCATACGCACAGGTGTAGCTCACCAGTTTTCGTGGGATAATCTATACTAATATTATAAAGCTGAAGAATTTGTTTGTTTGTTTGTTTGAACGCGCTAATCTCAGGAACTACTAGTCCGATTTGAAAAATTCTTTCAGTGTTAGATAGCCCATTTACCGAGGAAGGCTATAGGCTTTTTATCCCGGTGTGCGTAGTAGTTCCCACGGGAAAGCGGGTGAAGCCGCTGGCAGAAGCTAGTACAGAAATATAGATATAGGCGATTCGACTTTGATGAGTTCCCACACTTTCACTCGCATTCCAGGGAACTTTTTCCTGCACCTGGATTGAATTTAGCTCATGTTACTCGGGAGTAGCGTAGCTTTCAAAAAGTGAAAGAATTTTTCAAATCGGCTCGGTACTTTCAGAGCTTTTGAGTACAAACAAATACACAAAAAAAAGTTAAGAAAAGCTTTGATTATCATCATTATTTTTCAGCCATATGAAATCTTTTAAAAATCCTTTCTCTATTCACACAACTGCCTATAAAAACTAGCACTTCTACCATACACTTATTCTGTAACCAAATATACCTACTAGTCTAGTTCCCACAAAACTTTTCCTTTGCAAAGGCTCAACAATGTTTGCTGGGTATGCTGGTACAGTTAACTTGAACTTACGTTACGTACAAACTTGCTAATACAGTTAGTTGTTTCAAATTGAAATTCAGACTTATTTCTTTTGTTTTAGTAACGTTTGGCAGTTTTATTTCCTACTAGCTTCTGCCAGCGACTTCGTTCGCGGATCATGTCGCTTATGCCAGCGACAACGGGTCGTCATAACCAAAGATCTTTCCCAACACTGCTCTGCTCCTATTGATTGTAGCGTGATGAAAAGTATACTATAACAATCTCCGGAGTATGAACAATAATTGTACCAAGTTTCGTTAAAATCCGTTGAGAAATTTTTGTTTCTATAACGGTTATACAGACAGACAGACAAAAATTCAATTGATTGATTTTTAGGCATCAGTATCGATCCCTCATCACCCCCTGATAGTTATTTCGGAAATATATTTCATGTACAGAATTGACCTCTCTACAGATTTATTATAAGTATAGATTGTTTTACTTTCCCAGGAGGAAGAATTAAGAACATTTCACCTGTCTACCCTTTTTTGAACGATGTTGGGGTCAGCTTCCAGTCTTACCAGATGTAGCTGAGAACCAGTGTTTTACTTGGAGCGACTGCCTGTTTGATCTCCACAACCCCGGTACCCGGGCAACCCGATACCCATTGGTAAAACTGGCTGTCAGACTTTCTGGCTTCTGAATGCACGTAACGAGGCACGTAAGATTCGCAAACGACAGCCAAGACCCACTAATTTATTCACACTCAACATATCAAACTCGTCATGATAAGATGGTCACCCATCTACGGAGCGACCGTGGCAAGCGTTGCTTAACCTTATGATCGATCGACCCGTATGGCCCAAGAGCCAGTGGCTGCCAGACCTTCGTGATTTTATAAAAGCTGAAATTTCTCCCATACGTGCCTCTAGTATAGGTACCTACAGTCCCCAAACATGATACCTGGGTAGTGGTGGCTTTGGCAGATAACGGGTAACAAAGGTGTACAAAATTCCATCTCAAATTCGTTATTTTATAAAACTTGATTTTTTGATATTTTATTCGTGATAATGTCAGAATTCACGTTGTTCATTGCCAGACACTTACTATGGTTGCAACCCCCTGCCAGACACCCCTAAACTATGATAATTTGTAGTTCTACTTTCGTCATTTTATAAAAGCTGAAATTTATATATGTTATTTGAGACACTGTGTTATGATGTTTTCTCAGCAGCCAGACAGTTCCGATGGTTGCATCATCCTGCCAGACGCAATATCGGCAATATACCATAGTTAAGAAATTAAG
>NWSH02000607.1:137444-160005 GCA_002382865.2 Heliothis virescens | reverse complement strand
ATACTAAGATTGCGTAAGTGGAGTGTTAAGACGAAATTAGGGGCTTAAAAAGGCTTTTCGGATTCGGTATATCGACTCATTACTAGAGGGAAGATATCTTTCCCTATATTAAAGGCGTAATGTCGATACACTTTATGTGGATTTATGGAATGATATCTCCTCATTACGTAATGAAATCACATATACAATCAAGGAGCTTTTTAAGCCGCTACATTTCGTTCTTAACACTCCACTTACCAAGTTCCTTAGTATTTTAAAAGATGTTGCCTTACTAACGGCGTAAAATGATCAGATACTTTATGTGGATTTAAAGGAACATGGTATCTTCCCTCTACAGACTGGTACAAATACATCCCGAAACCCAAAGGTCTATATCTTCAAGCCCTATATTTCGTCTTAACACTCCACTTACCAAGTCTTAGTATTTTAGAACATATTGCTTAATTTCTTAACTATGGTATATTGCCGATATTGCGTCTGGCAGGATGATGCAACCATCGGAACTGTCTGGCTGCTGAGAAAACATCATAACACAGTGTCTCAAATAACATATATAAATTTCAGCTTTTATAAAATGACGAAAGTAGAACTACAAATTATTATAGTTTAGGGGTGTCTGGCAGGGGGTTGCAACCATCGTAAGTGTCTGGCAATGAATAACGTGAATTCTGATATTATCACGAATAAAATATCAAAAAATCAAGTTTTATAAAATAACGAATTTGAGATGGAATTTTATACACCTTTGTTACCCGTTATCTGCCAAAGCAACCACTACCCAGGTATCATGTTTGGGGACTGTAGGTACCTATACTAGAGGCACGTATGGAAGAAATTTCAGCTTTTATAAAATCACGAAGGTCTGGCAGCCACTGGCTCTTGCTCCAGTATGGCTGTTACTAAACCACGAGCTATTCTTTTGTTTTATTATTTGTTTAACGTACCTACTTGTCAATGGAATATTTTTTTTGTGGTTTATGAGGACTGTCAACCTATCCGAATCTGTATATTTTATTTAGCAACTGAACATCCATTTCCACGGTTATGATAAAGTTGAAAACCTATTGAAGAAAATTGACAGATTCTGGTGTGCTGACGTGTTTACAATCTCTAACTGACACACTTTTCAAACAGGATATTCATGACCCAAATTATTATCACCAGAAAACATAACCCACCCTGTATAAAGCGAACATATAACACCCCTACAATGCCGCAATCTCAACTTATACCCAATCAATATGAATAGAAATAGTTATATTAGTCAATCAAGTGAGAATAGTTCAATAAACTTATTGATTAGCTGAGGCGCGGATGCTGTCTCGAAGATTTAATTAATACGTCTTCAAACTGCCACAGACTGTAGACTGTTGGCCAACTGTCGGTTGACAGTTAGCGTCAGCGCACACCAAGAGTAGAGTAGAGCAGAGCATTTACTGGGATTATTGAAAAAAATATCTTATGATTATTATCATACTTCGCAAAATTGAATACACGCCCAAATTTGATGCTCGACCATGCTCGAGCAAGCCGACTGCGTGCTCGAGTATGCATTCTACATGCACGAGCAGCAAACTGAGCAAGCACACCCGCCGCCGGGTAACCCAGACAGAGACAGATAGAGATGGTTTGCGCATTGTCGAGCATGCCGCCTGCATGCTCGAGCAGTTTAAATTTTGGTCGACCATGTGCGAGCATTTTGCAGTTCGGTCTGCGCTGACCCTTAGGCATTTAGTTTGAAGATACCTGTCCTATTGAAGTTTTTAGTCAGCCAATACAGGTATCTATATCGAGTGTTCGTTGAAAATTGCACACTGTCATAATCGCCTACTGATTAAAAGTAAGATTTGAACATTACCTGTTGACTTCAACTGCCGACCGCACGTGCCGCAGCAGCACTATGTACCGGCTTGTATGTATTTACATGAAACCATTTTAGATCCAAGCGGCAGCCGTACGTGTAGTTGCCCTCAGATCATCATATTCCTGCCCTTATCCCAATTTATTTGAGGTCGGCGCAGCATGTTTTCTTCTTCTATTCTCTTCTTTTTGCCGTCATCTTATAAGTAACATTCAAATCGACATTCACGCAATCCATCCATCGTTTCATTGGTTGGCCCCTTTCCGCAATATCCATCTACATTCATGCTCAAAACCTTCCTCACAACATGATCCTCACTTCTCCGCATCGCCCTCAGATATCGTCCTATTTAATGCAGTCGCGGCACGTGCGATTGGTAGTTGCAGCTAGCTTTCAAAACGTACCTTACGAGCCCGATATAACTATCGGCCAACTAAAAGTTTCCAGTCTGTGTTAGCTCATAAGATTCGAGTATATCTTGGAGTGCAGTTTATCTCGAAGTTGGGGTTCATTTATAGAGAATACGTATGCAAATGAGTTTTGCGATGGTTGGATTGAAAATGGTTTTATTTGTTTTAAACATTTTTTAGGCATTTTGTTTTAGACAAAAGTAAGTAGACAAGTATAATAATGGCGTTCTATCCGATTGCCGGCCACGGCGGCTGTTCTCATATAAGGAGGTCAGCCAGCTGCGCAGGACATATTATAGTGCACAAGCATTTGCGCAGACACAGGTGCACTCCCTATTCCCTCACTCTCATAGCCCGATGGGACGGCAATCCGACACGACCGAAGAGAGATCAGGCGCAGAACCGACATTAACGTGCTCTCCGATGCAGACAAGTATACATATTATACCTAAGAATTCTCGCACTTCTCTGTACTAAAATATACTAAAGAGGAAACATTTTGTTGTTTTTTTTTTTACCCTAGGCCCCAAAACTACTGAATCGATTTAAAAAATGCTTTCACTGTTAGCAAATCACTTTATCCCCGGGTAACATAGGCTATATTTTTGTCCGCATACAGGAAGAAGTTCCAAAGCGAAGCGGGTGACACCGCGATAAACAGCTAGTCTTTACTATTCAATGTTCCGTAGCTCAATGCACAAAAAACCGCATATCACTATTGAACTATATAAACTCAAAAATGACGATAAACTATCCAAAAAATGGTGCACGTTACGTAACGTCAAACACACTTGGGTTCAAACGACATAAATCTGTTCACTTGACAGTGAAGTAGGTTCGTGTTGAACCACGAACAAAATGGTCAGATCTGATAGATAGGAATAACGTATAAAAGGACAAAGGATGGGTTTTGTATGGAATTAATAAGATTATAGAAATTAAAAGATTACAATTTTGAAACATTAAGGTCTATTTGAAAGGTTCCAGATAAAGTTTTCGATAGCTATCTGACAGATAATGCCATAGAAATGTTTTTGGTTCTGGCTACTTATAATTTTCTTTATCTATCAATTAGCTATCTAGAACTTTATCTGGAACTTGTGAAACGGGCCCCAGAGAAAATAAAAATTTTAAAAGATTAAAATGTCATGTTAAACTATTCTTTATAATATGGAGGATCTCGTGGCTAACTAACAGCCATGCGGGTCGATTTGTCATAAGGTTAAGCGACGCTTGGCGAGGTCCGTCCGTGAATGTATTATGACGAGTTCCGCATTTTGGAAGGCACGTTAAATTAGTGGTTGTCATTTGAACATCTTCGGCAGTCGTAACGGGTGATCAGGGGTCAGAAAGTCTAACAACCAGACTCACTAAGGGTTTGCCCGGATAACTGGGTTGAGGAGGTCAGTTAGGTTGTCGCTCAAAAATAATAGTACTCAGCTGCATCCAGTTAGACTGGAAGCCGACCCCAACAGTTGGGAAAAGGCTCGCTAAATTATGATCGTAAAATTTTCCAAGTAAATAACGAGTCGGCCACAACAAGCGATAAGATAAAAAGCGTTAAAACTTTGACATTATAACAATTTAACTTTGAACAAGTTCTAAACTTGACTGAAATTTCACGTCAAAACGTGTGAAATATGTAAATAAGTTGTTTTTAAGTATAATGTGTATTTTAATGGAAAATACTGTTTTTGAGGTTTACCTATACTTACAATACATAACGTCCTAGCCGATTGTCGGCCACGGCGGCTGTTCTCATATAAGGAGATCAGCCAGCTGCGCAGGACATATTATAGTGCACAAGCATTTGTGCAGACACAGGTGCACTCCCTATTCCCTTACTCTCATAACCCGATGGGACGGCAATCCATAGTTAACTCATGTACCCATTTAAACCTTTTAGTAGTATGAACTAGCAAAATATACAGAGTCTGTATTACAGACATCAACATATTATGGAGCTACTCCATCTATGTATAAAACTTTCCCAATCAACATTGAACCTTGTGCTTTAGACATAAGGTTGAAAACCTATTTAAGTAAGGAATTTGGCAGATTCTTGTAGCTTGATATTTTAGGGTTTTAAACTATTTTCTCAGAGGTGTAATTCTGCTTCAGTTTAGTTTCCAAGTCGGGCAGAATGGTTTTAAGGAACTTGCACAAAGCAGCCCGGAGTCATGGTATGGGCATGTGATGCGGAGAAATGAGGATCATGTTGTGAGCAAGGTTTTGGATGAATGTAGATGGATATTGAGGAAGGGGACGACCAAAGAAACGATGGATAGATTGTGTGAAAGTCGATATGGCTTGGAAGAATGTTACTTGTGAGATGACGGCAGATAGAAGAGTATGGTAGAAAACATGCTGCAACTCTAAATACAATTGAGATAAGGGAGAACGTATGAGAAAAGACCTGTGCCCAATTGTGTTATCATCATCATCTCCCTAAACTTTTCGGAACCTCCCTAAACTTTTCGGAACCTTCCTAAACTTTTCGGAACCTCCCTAAACGGATGCAGCTGAGAACCAGTGTTTTACAGAAGCGACTGCCTGTCTGACTTCCACAACCCAGTTATCCGGGCAACCCGATACCCTTTGGTAAGACTGGTTGTCACACTTTCTGGCTTCTGACTACCCGTAACGATTGCCAAAGATGGTCAAATGACAGCCCATCAGTTATGATAAACTTGGCTTGCAAAACACGGAAGAACTCGTCATGACAAGATGGTCACCCATCCACGGACCGACCGTATTGCTAAACTTTATGATCGATCCGCGCGGCTTTGACTTAGCCACGAGCGAGTAGACGAGAGAATTTTGGACCCATAAAAGTCCCATATTTTCAAACTAACAGTGAACATCGCCACGCTTTCAAGCGAGTGCCTAATAAATCCCTGCCTAACACCCTATATATGTACAAATCTGTCTGTATGTAGGTCACTCCAGTTAATTTAGGGCGTACGTCTTGTGCCGGTGATCTATCGCTGTCTGTGCACACAGAATGCACGAGAATGTTCTCGAATGATTGATAGATGTGTTGTTGATACCTTGTGGAAAAATTGAAGGGCGTATTTTGGAATGTAAGGCTGTAGAGGGTTTGGTAATTGTCTCAGGATGATACGCGTTGATGTACAAATGCCAGCACATCAACCTACCTCAATCTGTCAAATTTGTTCAATAGATTTTCAACCTTATCACCAGGTTGATTCTCCATTGTTAAAAATTGATAGATTCGGGTAGGTTGACCTGTGTGTACATAAAAGATGATAGTGAGTATATGAATATTTTTTTCATATATTATGTTACACCTCACTACAAAGAACACAACAAAAAAAGAATTATCGGAATGTGTCCAGCCGTTTCGACGTGATTCGATGATCAAAAATAGAGGGTGGTCTTTACGTAATTTATAGAAACTTAAAATAAAACTAATTAAAAATATTCTTACTCTACTTGGTGATTGGGAAAATGACTCTGCATGCCTCTGTCGCTTTCACGTCAAAACTACTGTACCGATTTACATGAAGTTTTGCACACAGTCAACAGCAGGTCAACGTATACGAATCTGTCAAACTTTACCAGTCAAACATTAACCTACCTCCATTGTGATAAGGTTGAAAATCGAATGCAGAAATTTGACAGATTGTGGTGACTTGAAGTGTTGTCGTCTGTACACAGTCTAGAGCAAAACAAGAGTAGAAGTGCATTTTAATTACTAATATTGTCTTAATCATCACCTGTCAAAAGACCAAGAATATCTCGATTTCAAGATAAAGTACAATCAACATAGAAAATATTCTCACTCTTTCTGATTGCGATGCAAATATAAAAAAGGACTGGCCGTTAAGACATTGAAAATCCGACTTTATCTCTTCGAAATAAAGTTCATAATCGTTTACATTTTAAAAATAATTCTGAAAACTGTATCACTTTCATGTGATAGAAAAATGCACCTTAAACTAATGCTTTTAAGGTCAAAGTTGTATGTCAACGTATGAAGGTCGAATTACTAAAATAACTTGTTACTTAGGCACCTATCCGATGAACGAGTTTTACTGCTGTTTGAAAATGAACCTTAATTAAAACACACTAAGGTTGACAATGACTTGGAGCTACTTCCAAATGGACTCTAGCACATATAGAAAAATAAACCTTATCACTACGAATTAAGTTTGGCTTTTGTGTGAGTTAGTATTTTTGGATGTTTTTCCCTGTTTTCTTACTTTTCCATTATAAATGTATGAGGATTGGCAAGTTTTATAGGTTTTTCGGCTGTTATAAGGTTCCGAATGTTACCACACATGCGCAAATTGGAGCTCTTAGTTTTTCTTATACGGTTTTATGACAAAACTTATATTGAACTACCTGTTTCCCGTGACGTCACTCTGTAGGGTACGCACATGGATAAAAATAACCTCCCTATTTTCCTTTTCAGATGTTTTTGCCGTTCTGAAGTTGGCTTGTGAACTTCATGGTAGTCGAAATGTACGTATGTATTTTAAAAGAGTGTCCATGGAGTTTCTTGCCCGTTCTTCTCCATGAGACCAACTCCTTGTAACCGTGCAACTAGCTTGACTTTTCATAAGAACCTGTTCTACGTATATTTGAAATAAGAAATTTTGACTTTGTCTTTACGAATAGAGCACTATTGAGCATGTGCGGAGGGTCAAATAGCTGTGTATAATGGAACAAGCTATTTGCCGAGTTACATCAAAATCGGTTCAACTATTTTACACTTAAGTTATCAAGTCCTACTAATAATAAACACAAAAGTCTGGAAGGGTGTATTATGTATGTTTTAAGCAAAACTTAAATTAAGGGATTTTAATGATACCAGGCAGTAATAAAACTTATAGGTAATTGTATCAGAATAAAATATTAACTTCTACTAATCCATTTACGGGAAACGGTTACCTCGGTACGCGGGTGAATCCGCGAGAGATTTTACAGCTTTTAAGTTAAAATTATGTTAGTATTACACAAAAAATATGTGTTAAATTCAAATATTCAAACAATAAATTCATTTTACTACCTAGGTACTTGAATTTATTCCTAGTATAATAACCTAGTCTATTTGTCTGGTTAATCCTATCGTTAGTTATTGAGCCTCAGATCATTTGTCTCACTCTAGCTTTTACTATCTTTGTCTAACTTGAACATTTGAGCTATTTAGGTCAGAACAGTACCTAACTATAATATCAACGTAACTTCCTATATCCCGCGGTTTCACCCGCATTCGAAGATAAATAGTTAATAAATAGGTAAAAGAGTCTACTATAACCATGAGCTATTTTCATAGAAAACCATTCAGAATTTACGTAGGAAAAGTGTCACAAAAAATAAACGTTACAATTATGTAATAAAATTAACAGAAAAATAAAAATTACGTTTTTGTATGTACCTATTTATATTTCAAGCAAACTACCGAATCAATATAGATGAAACTCGGCAGTGACATAGCATATATACTAGAATAACAAATATGCTGCTTTTTATCCGGGTACTGTAAGAAGTTCCCTCGGGAAAAAGGATGAAACCGCTGGCCGAAGCTAGTCTACCTTTATCATTAACTGAAAATTAATTAAAACATCCCGTAAAATATAATTAACAACGCACGTTACGCCATTTATAACACTAGAAGTCAGTGCCATTGACAGCCTTAACTCCGAACCGTAAAACCAATTAACTTACCAATTAGCTCACGAACACCAATTAATTAATGACAGGTTTTTTCTGTCAATCTTTCAACTGTCATTTGAACATCTTTGGCAGTCGTTACGGGTAGTCAGAAGCCAGTAAGTCTGACAGAAGTTTTAGCAAGGGATATCGGGTTGCCCGGGTAACTGGGTTGCGGAGATCAGACAGGCAGTCGCTTCTTGTAAAACACATGTTCTCAGCTGCATCCGATTAGACTGGAAGGCAATCCCAACATAATTGGGAAAAGGCTAGGCAGTTGTTGGCAGTCGTTACGGGTAGTCAGAAGCCAGAATGTCTAACAAACAGCTTAGCAGTGGGTGTCGGTTTGAAGATATGAGATAGCCAGTCGCTCCATGTAAAACACTGGTTCTCAGCTGCATCCAAGGCAATCCCAACATAGTTGGGAATAGGCTAGGCAAATAGGATTTAGAGATCTGTCCACCTATAGAATATATTAAGGGATGAAAAAAATAATAATTAATACTAATTACACAACAAATTATTCTAAACAACACAGCATCCAAATTAACTGCACAAAGAGATTAAGTTCAAACCATTTGTGTGCCCAAAGCCGTTATCAAATCGTTTAAACCTGTATTATTTTAGCCGGTAGCAGCTTAACTATGGTTATTTATAACTACTGTTCCACCTGGTTTAACCGCAGTTTCGCAGTAACTGAGTTTACAGGTTCGCTAAATGAAACTCGTTGTTAAATGTGTGAATTGTGTTTATGTAACTTGAAATTCAGATAATTATCATTTAGTAACTACAAGGTTTGATAATCAGCTGTCATGCTACCGTATAGATCATAATATTCATTCATATCATAATAACTGCCTCGTTGGTCCAGTTGTCGCATAGCCGACTGTGCACGAGGTCTCGGGTTCGATTCCCGGGTCGGGCCGAATTCACTTTATGGGTTTTAGAAACTTTCACAAAGCAGCCCGGAGTTGAAAGTTGCTGATTGATACACCCGTGCATCGGAGAGCACGTTAATATCGTTCCTGCGCCTCTCTCCGGATTGCCGTCCCATCGGGTTATGAGAGTGAGGGAATAGGGAGTGCACCTGTGTCTGCGCAAATGCTTTTGCACTCTAATATGTCCTAGCAGCTGGCTGATCTCGCAATAGCCGCCGTGGCTAACAATCGGCTAGGACGCCATCATCAGCTTTAGTATCGTCCCAATGCTGTGCTGCGGCCTCCTCCCACACAGAGAAGGAATGAGTGTTAATCACCATATGCGCGCGATGCGGGTTGGTGATTTCAGGCTTTCCATGTTTCCTCAACTTACTTCACTTACTTCACCCAGCGGGGCCCACTACGGCCAGATCCTGCCGGGGCTGCAGGATTGTTCGAAAAAGTTACCTCAGCCCTGGCACACAAAGGGCTCCCGAAGGAACACGGTGGGTTTTAGTCAGTAAAAGTCTGACACTCCCTCACGCTGTCACCCACAGCGGGAGGGGTCATCTGATAATTTACTTCACCTTATATAAATCATTGGTGTCAAAGATATGTATATTAAGAAAGTACTAACAAACTAAAAACTTTCATTGGTGATCTTGTCTCATACTTGAAAGATTGGTGCTTTTACTCGCTAGGTCAGTAGGCAAAAGTCGATTGCCACACCAAAAAAAAAATTATCAAAATAAAATTGAAATATGTTTTTGCAAGTTTTTATTTACAACTTATTCCAAGATCTCTTTGTAGCGAACTGTAAAAAGTTTTCTTAGAATACTTGAGATATTTTTGTAGATGGGCCGGGCACTTGAAACATTTTTTTTTAATGCTTCAAAGTCAAAGTCAAAGTCAAAAGCATTTATTGAAAGTAGGCTAATTAGATTAGCACTTTTTCACGTCAAATTTTACAAAGGACAGCACCCCCAAAAGCGCCCCCCATTCACCACTTCCTAGTGTTATGGTTGGAAAGAAGAAGTGGTGATGAACAAACTTCCCAACAACACAGCTGTCAATTACAGTTAAGGTATTGCAACATAATTTGTTATTATTTAACAATTTTGGTCTTATTTAAAATACAATATTAATTTACAATATTATTAAACACCGAAAATACAGATTATTTATCCACTTCAGAGCTGCCATCTGCGTTTATCTGTGAAATAATCATTAACATTATAATAAGCCTTTTTAATGAGAATATCTTTAATTTTTATTTTAAAGGAACTGTCCGTTAGTTCTAACAGTTGAACTGGGATTCTGATATAAATGCGCACACAAAGCCCCACAAATGAACCGTGCACTTTATGTAACCGATAGTTAGGTGCAGTTAATTTATGTTTATTTCTAGTGTTGAAATTATGCACGTCACAGTTTTTACTGAATGAATCTATGTTTTTTCTTACATATATTATATTGGCATAAATGTATTGAGACGCAACAGTCAGAATACCAATGTCCTTAAACTTTTCCCTGAGGGAGACTCTAGCACCAAGCTGGTATAAAGCACGGATAGTGCGCTTCTGTAATACGAATACATTTTCGATGTCGGCAGCATTGCCCCACATAAGAATTCCGTAAGACATAATGCTGTGAAAATAACTAAAGTACACTAAGCGCGCCGTGGCTACATCGGTGAGAGCTCTTACTTTCCTGATGGCGTACGCAGCAGAGCTTAGCTTACCCGTGAGGCCAATTATATGCTCACCCTATTGAATTTTGGAGTCTACTGTTATACCTAGAAAAGTAGCAGCATGGACCGTTTCAATTTCCTCATTGTTTAAAATTACACTAGGACCGAGATTTTTAACGTTAGGCAAAGCAAATTTAATACATTTGGTTTTCTTCGCATTTAAAACTAAATTATTAACTGTGAACCAGTGAGTAACTAATGAGAGACAAGAATTCACATCGTCAAAATCTACTCTATTCCGATCAACTTTAAAAATTAGAGACGTGTCATCAGCAAACAATACGACATCACATAACGATTTTAAATAATATGGCAGATCATTAATATATACTAAAAGCAAAAAAGGACCTAAAATCGAACCTTGTGGTACGCCCAAAAGAACGGCTACATTCGAAGATTTGACGCCATTACATTCTACACATTGCATTCTGCCGTTCAAATAGGAACTAATAACACTAAGTGCGCGGTCTCTCTTCAGAGTTTGGGTGCGGTCTGAGAGCGTAAGCGGAGCGATAAACTTAGCGGTAGAATAATTCCATTTAATTTGAATGACGACAAGTTATTATTTCACATTCAACCCGCAGCGAAAAGACAAAAAAAGTGTTAAAATACTTGATGTAACTTTTTTCTTTAAATTTTTGGCACATAGGCAGTCACAGAGACAGTATTTTTATGTTTTGATATGTATTTCATGAATTTACTCAGCTTTTCCTGGGGAGAGTAAATATTTTGTTAAAACTTGTCGGTACAGGGCCAACTAAAAGGGTCGGAGAACCTCGCTGGGTTATACTAAAATAATCCAAGTAGCCGCTCCCCGCTCCGCTTATGCAGTCGCTCGCTTCTGCAATGAAGTCACTGCCTTAGAATTTGTGAAGGTATTTCGGTGTGGTTAGACTGAGAATTATACAAGCTGATATAACTTAAAGGTTAAATATTTTAACTGGATGCAGGAGATCGACGTGTTAATAAAATTATTAAAGTCGTTTTAGACCTGCAATGGAAATTCCTTTTTTTATCTTCAATATAGAATTGTTTAAAATATTAGCAAGGTTTTATAAATACTATAAAGTTTGTTTGTTGAAACTACCGAACCGATTTGAAAAAATATTTCAGTTTTAGATAACCCATTTGTAGAGGAAGACCATAGGCCAATTTTATCCACGTGGTTGGAGAAGTTAATACGGGACGCGGGTATAACCACGGGGAACAGCTAATATAATCTACATAATTGTTTCCTAATGGCCAATTTCTATAACCTATCTATCAATTGATTTACGATTAGAGATTGGAATTTGACATCTTTACTATTCATAATATAATCAAGTTGAAGAGTTTCTTTATTTGTTTGTTTGAACGCGCTAATCTCACGATAGCCCATTTTTCGAGGAAGGCTATAGGCTACGGCTAAGACTTAACGCGTTAGTTCCCTGGGACGCGGGTGAAACCGCTGACGGAAACTAGTAATGTTGAAATTCAATCTTTATTCACGAATCAACGGATAGATAGCTTTTAGAAATCCAGCGTAAATCTGCTTCCAACTATTCCCATCTTACATAACATGCAAACATTATATGGGTTTCATTACACAGTTAAAGCTCCTATTGTCTTAAGGCGCGGTGAATAGACGACTTTTACGTATTTGAGGGGGTGAAGCAGATGAAGTGGGACACGAGTAGCCCCGCCTACTCGGGACGCATCGCGCGAATTTCGTCGATGCGCGACTTCCATTGCATTTAGAAGCGTCATTTCACATTGCAACAAAATGTACGATTGGCCCAGCGCGTCACTCTCCGCGCTTTCGTGATGATAACCGAGATCGAATCTCATTAGATGCATCTATTTTTTCTTATATTTTAAACATTATATACTTACCTACATATTTTCTTGTTGTTGTTTTTTTAATATATGATATTATTTTTACAATATGATATTTTGTTTTATTTTTTTTTAATAATTCATAAAAAATATTGTTTTTATAAAAATAATAAACACAGTCAACAGACCTGCAGACACCGACTAGAGCCATGTGAAAAGTTTATTTTATCCCTTTCAGTGTTTTTTGTGAAGTCGGTTTTGTTTTTTTGTAAAAAGTATTTTATTACTATAAAAACAATTAAATTGTTATAATTAAAATTCCAAACAACAAAAATTGGCAAAAAATAAAATAATCATCAAAAATATTTATTTCAAATAAGAAAATCAATAAAAAGCATAATAATAATGGGGGTTGAACCCGGGGCATTAGCCACTTACGCCCATGCACGAGACCGCTAGACCAATCGAGCTACGAATTTACTTACGAAATTACACATCTATATAAACAAAATAAGGTGTGCACAAAAAGGTAGGTACTTATACTTTACTAGCTTCTGCCCGCGACTTCGTACGTGGAACATGTCGCTTATGCCAGCGATAACGGGTCGTCAAAATGAAAGATCTAAAACGTCTGATGTCGAATTCTAAGAGCCCGGGGAAACGACGGGTTGCGCGAGACGATTCGAGATGTTTCAGACTTATCATACCATACCATTGTATTGCATTGAACGCCTTTTTATAATATATGGACAACGCCATCTATCGGTAAAAGTGAACACTTATCGGAGCTAGTAACGCGCGAGAAAGCTACATAAAGCAATCCGTGTGAAAAACAGCGACACCGTCACACAACGAAGGGCAGAAACAGCTTTAATTTTCATCGATTTAGCTTAAAAACTGACGGAGTTTCATAGACACTTACCCCCCCTTTTTCACCCCCGTTAAGGCAGAATTTCCAAAAATAGTTATTGCGTCATTCTTAATTTCTAACCAAATAGCCAAATATTAATATTAATCGAATTAGCTTCAAAACTGACGGAGTTCCATACAAATTTACCCCCTCCTTTTTACCCCCTTAAAGAGCGAATTTCCAAAAAAAATATAGCCTATATGTTATTCTGATATATAAGCTGTATGTCTGCCAAGTTTCATCTAAATCCGTCCTGCGGATCCTGAGATTAGCGTGTGCAAACAACAAACATACAAGCATACAAACATGCAAACATACAAACAGACAAAATTTTTTTTTTCGAATCCTTACTCTTCTTTCAATTTCTAATAACCCTACATATTTTGTTTTGTAAAAATATTAAATGTACAGACACGATTTTTTTACTGTTTTATTATATGTATGTATATAGATATAGATATATAGATTACAACTTCCATCATGTGTTTTTGTTTCGTCGAATAAGATCTCTTTTTTGCCCTCCGTATATTTTTCTTGCTGGCCATTTTTGTACACAGATTGTTTATTTACACAACTTATGTCAAAACCGAAATCAATCAAAAAATGACACCAACTTACAGTACAACTTAGAAAAAACTAATTGTTTATTTACATAACTTATGACTAGAACCGAAACCGATCAAAAATTTACACCAACAACACAACTTAGAAAAAACTAATCACAAAATAATATATAATAAACAGCATTCATCAAGAAACATTTACGTAAATGATTTTTTTCGGAGCGGAACAAACTGACATAGGTCCATCAAGCAGCGCGCCTCAGCGCTCACTGTCGCTCCGCGTAGAAATGAAAGAGAAGCGAAAAGACGCCGCGGAGGGGCGACATTTCGTTCGACTCGTTCGAGTTATTTATCATTAAATACATTAATCCTTTCAAATATCTTATTCCAATCGATAAATAAAAGCAACAGTTCCCTTTATTATTATACATTACATCACTGTTATTAATTTTATCAAGATTTGTTTATAAATAATACAGTTACAATTGCTACAGTTTCAATATAAATGGTTATTTCATGGCTTTTTTTTATCGAGAAGATTTACCGAAAACGTGTTTTGAACACAACAGTCCACTCATAAATATGATCAAGATTAACATATATTTTTTTAACTGCTCTAAAATGTATACATTTGGCTAAAAAACTGTTTTGCGTAGCCTATTTTGACTAAGCACAGCGCCTTAAAATAATGTGTTATTAAAGCGTCACTGAATTTGAATAGAGTTTAAAACATTAAACTAACTTAACTGTAACTTAACAATGTAAAATTATAATAGTTTTTGTTCATAACGTTAAGGCTTTTCAAGCGTGAGTTTGCAACAAACGTTATGAAAATTCGTTATTTTAGTTGTTTTTTTGTTCGCTATTTGTATAAGTATGACGATGCAAAAATATTAAGATACTAGCTATTCTCGGCTGTTTTACCCAAGTTTTAGGAGAACCACTTCTCTCAATAGGTTAAAAGTAACCTGTCTTTTCTAAATGATCTATGTACAAAATTACATTTGAATCTATTCAGTATTTTTTGCGTGATAGTGGGACAGTCAGAGATATTTTCGCATATATAAATATAGCAAGAATACGTACAAGCCGTAAATCATCATCATAAAATTTCAGTTGCATTCCAAAAGCCTGAGGCAGAAGTTCACCGATAACATACCTACTTAATCGTAATTTTTCTCAAAATTTCTGTTTACTATGAATTTTCACGCTCAATTTTCAAAGCTAACAATTGTTTTAAGATAAACAGACGTGACAACATAATGTCATTGAGCTTTGGCCGTAGTTACCCATCCGTGAATTAATCGCATCAATATTTCTCGACTTCAAATATGACTTGTTACAATATTCGTATAACCATAAATCCTTCAACAAACACAACATAAAAATTTCACACAAAAAATACACCAAAATGAAAAAAATAACTCAATAATTTTTCAATTCACGCTTTCCAACGAACAAAATTTACCGAAACGCATCAATTTTTACCGAATGTTTTACCGAAAAAGGTCTCACGACGTATAAATATGATTGCGAAGTATTTTTACATTACGCCAAGCCATGTTGGGAAAAGAATTTAATTTCAGCCGACAGTTGTAGGGCGACAGTGATTTATTATCATCGAAGACAGAACATTATAATTGTGGGAATATCTTAAGTGGCAGCCATTATAATGATTTTATTACTAGCTTCCGCCAGCGGTTTCGCCTGCTTCCCGAGTGAATTACTTTCTGTACCTGGATGAAAAGTAGCCTGTATAATATTCTGATGTTTAAGCTATATTACTGCTACGTTGCGTCAAAATCCATGCATTCGTTTTTGCGTGAAGGAGTGAAAAACATACATCCTCACAATTTTTCTCATATTTATAATATTAATAAGATTGTTGAAAAAAAGGAAAAAAATATTTAAGTGTACATTCATTAAATGCAATATTATTTTTTTTGTTTCTTTGTCACTCTTTCTCGTCAAAACGGCTGAACATATAACTTAAAAATGGAAATAGGCCTCAGGACTATCAAATTAATATGTATTTGTTCGTATAATATACTTATATGCCCAGAATATCTATTCCTCGCAGATGAAGTCGCGGGAAAAATATACCAAGCCATAAACAGCACTAATCATAATAAACACAAATACAAACAAGTATCATTACGGACCAAAATGGCCACCAAACATGGAGGCACACCAGAACTACTTAAGCAGCTCCCACTGTCATCGTACCAGCAATACCTACCGATTAGAGTGACACTGATATATGATAATATTCGGACATGGCCCGTATAAATGTCCCAAAAAAATATTTTTTTTGGTCAAACTAGTGGTTTCTTTGATTTTATTTATTACTTGTTCTAATATCGTTGAGTAAGAAAACTGGTCTAGTTATATGTAGTGTGGTATATTGTTTTAGTGTGGGAATATAAATACTACGTGTTCATTTTATTACTAGGATTTATTATGAGGTATTGTGTGGTTTTCATTAATAATTTTGGGTTGGGTTATTTAGCTTTTTTTGTGTGTTCAAATATCTTTGTTTATGTTATTAAGTTGGTGCGTTCAAATATGTGTATTGGTATTATATAGCTGGAAAGTTTGTTTCTTTGAACGCATTAATCTTAGTCGGATTTGAAAATATATTTCAGTGTTAGATAGCTCATTTATCATGCAGGTTATGTTAGTTTACTTTTTATTTGGGTATGCGAAGTGAATTCAACGGGATACGGGTGAAACCGCTGGTGGAAACATGTGTTTATATGGGACTAGATTTTTTCTGCGTTTCGACCCACGACCCAAAGAAATCACTTCATGCAACCGAATAAAACGTAGCCACATGTAGCGTAGCGTTTAATTTTTAGAAAAAGTTCAAAAATATCCACATCCACATTCTGTTAGTCATCCACATTGTTTTAGTTTAGGTTTTAAGTCCTAGAATTAAGTTTTTGTGAACGGATCGAGAGCCTAGGTCCTACAACACAGGGAATCCTAGTGTAGAAACTAGGACGTAACCAATAATGTAAATTTTCTAGAAATAAACGATTTTCATTTTCATGTTAGTTTTCTTTTAAAATTCGACAAAAAAAAGCTTTTCAAAATACTTATATCCTAATGCATAGTAAAAAAATAGAAAGGCATAATAGAAAATCTCATTTTAATTCCAAACACTTCCAAAAAATTGAAATTGAATTTAATTTTACAACCCAAATCGTGGTTACCCCAACCCAGCTCTAAAAGGCACCTAGAGTTTTAACGAGAACATTTAAAAGAGAGCTCTACTTTCAATGGCCATTTGTAGAGTTTCAATTTGTTCCAATCTCTATTGTAGAGTATCTTTCGGTACGTATTTACATATTTATCTTGGAAAGCAAGAAAAGTATTTTGCTTTTCAACTTCTTAAAGTTTTTTGTGATCTTTTCTTGTCATCTTGACTTTGAATGAAATATGCTTTGTTGTGTTAAAAGTTTAGAAGTTAATTTTGGCCACTAATATTAATTTATTGTACTATTTATTTCTTGAAGACGTTAAGCTATGTCAGTTACGGATATTTTAAGGATGGGTGACCGTATACAAAATTTTATAATTAGCTTCTGCCAGCGGTTTCACTCGGGTCGCAGGAACTAGCAACAAGATAAAAATACTTCCTCGATAAATAGGCTATCTAACACTGAAATATTTTTTCACATTGATTTAATAGTTCCTGAGATTAGCACCTTCAAATAAACAAATTCAGCATTATAATATTAGTATAAAACAGCAAAGTAGCAAATAATCCAGCAACGTTTAAAATAAGCTTATTTAATTTAGCAAAATATCGAAATATTAACGCCATTTATTAAGTTGAAAATTATAACCCTCATTTGAGCTCCACGGGACCTTCGGGATTCAAATTGAAATACATACAAATGGCTCCCAAAAACTTTGCCTAAATAATTTCTGGTAATTCCCTTACATTTCTACTAACTAATTTAGGGTTCCGTGAAGAACAAACGTTAGCACTTGTTACAATTAGCAATCTAAATATATAAAACTCAAAGGTGACTGACTGACATAGTGATCTATCAACGCACAGCTGAAACCACTGGACGGATCGGGCTGAAATTTGGCATGCAGGTAGATGTTATGACGTAGGCATCCGCTAAGAAAGGATTTTCCGAAATTCCCGCGGGAACGGGAAAAATCGGAATTTTAAGTTTTGTCGCGGGCGAAGCCGCTGGCAGAAGCTTGTTATATATATTTTTCTTTTTATTTCTTTAAGTTTTCAGTATAAATTATATTTACAAAGAATTTATCTATTTTATAATATTTACACACTTAAAATTACCTAAAACTAAAAAATTGCGTCAAAAAATTCCTCCTGATCGCTGCCAACCGGGAGTGTACCCAAAAGGCTGGCGGCATTGCCTCGTTGTATGGCAATGCTTAGCCGTTGACCGAAATAGAAGCCAGCCATTGGGTCACGGGAAGTATCAACCAATCGTTTTGCGATGTCCTTGCAAAAGACAGGTTCTCACAACAAATCATTTTAATTACCAATTTTTAATTTTGGTGATGCAAGTATATTTTGACTGGATTAAGGGCTTTTCAAAGTCATGCATCTTTGTATTTGTAGTCATACATACAGGCTAGGCCGAAATTAGAGCAGATCGTTTCTATTCATCCGGGTGCGGGAAATAGTCTCTCTGGATGCGGGTGGATCCGCGGAGCACCACTAGTTGTCAATTATTCAATGATTGTATCTCATAATTTTTATGAATATCCAATTTTGTAACATAAATTATTTATTTGCCAATTATTTTTAATTAGGTAATAGTTTTACAATATTATATACTAGTAATTACTGTAATAATATGATAGATTTCTTTAAAAAAATAACTATAATTCTATACGGAACCCCTAATTTATTAGGCAGGCACTTGGCCAGATTTTTACGTTCATAGCATTTATAATTCGGGGACTGGCCTCTGAATTCGTCCAGTTTATTTGCACTCGCTAATTAAGGCCAAAATCATTAAGTGAATGTCGTCTCTTTTGCTTTTTATTGCATTTCACAGGCTTTTCAAATGTATCCTTTTGAATTTTGACTAACTTTTTATTAGTGTTAAGTTTATTTGAAATTTTTGATGTATTGAGCTAGATTTTTGTTTGTTTTTGAGCTCTCTATTTAGCTAATCAACCAACCATAAAAAAATACTTACGAATTTGATAAAGCATGTAGAAAGTAGTTATGTTAACAAATCCAAAACATTTAGGCAACTTACCTGAAACAAATGAAAATTACAATTAGTACATTATTTAAATAAATAATTAACAAGTGTTGACCATAGATGGTTTCCTATAGAGTTGTCATCATCGTCATCTGCCTAGCCTTTTCCCAACTATGTTGGAGTCGGCTTCCAGTCTAACCAGATGCAGCTGAGAACCAGTGAATCACATGGAGTGACTGCCTATCTGACCTCCACAACCCAGTTACCCGATACACTTTGGAAAGACTGTACCATTCTATAGAGTTGTAAAGATCACAATTTAAGCTCCCTCGCTAACATGGTTTACGAGATACAACCTGGTAACCAACGGACGGACAGACGGGCCGCAAAATCTTTGCAATAGGGTCCCGTTTCACCCTTTTAGTAGGTACGGAACCTAAAAAATATGTGTTCAAGAATTAGCCCTTTTCGAGGTAGGTAAGCAAATAAAATTTTAAGTTATCTATTTAAAAAGGTGAGAAACCCTTCATAAAACACAAAGGAAAATAAAATTAAAATCTATAATAAAATATAGGTACTTTTAAATATTAGTGTTTACAAAACTGCTCACATCACTACAAAAAACTTGAAAACGACACAAACAAGATAACAAGAATGCACACCTAATAACATTTTCCTCCAAAAAATTCTCCCGACTTTAACCCTTTTTACCCAATTGTCACCCTACAGACAACGAGGTGACATTACCATACTACTCTGTTACTTATTGAACATCGTGGCACTCTTAACCTTATTTAAATTCAACACCCATACCCAAACTGGTTTCTTTTTGAAGACAACCTTCGTGGTTTTAAGAAATCATATCTATTATACTAATATTATAAAGAGGAAAAGTTTGTTTGTTTGGTTGTAATGAATAGGCTCAAAAACTACTGGACCGATTTTAAAAATTCTTTCACCATTCGAAAGCTACATTATCCACGAGTAACATAGGCTATATTTTATCCGGGTACGGGCAGTAATTCCCACGGGATGCGAGTGAAACCGCGGGAAAACGGCTAGTTAATAATATAAAGGCGAAAGAGTTTGTTTCTTGGTTTGGTTGGTTGAATGTGCTAATCTCAGGAATTACAGGTCCGATTTGAAAAATTATTTCAGTGTTAGATAGCCCATTTATCGAGGAAGGCTATAGGTTGCTTTTTACCCGGGTGTACGGAGTAGTTCCCACGGTAAGCGGGTGAAACCGCTGGCGGAAGCTAGTCTTACTAATATTGTGAAAGGGAAAGTTTGTGTATGTAAAGTTTGTTACTTCTTTACGCGCAAACGACTTACGGCTATTCCCAATACGCTATCTATCTATGGTTTTGCTTACTAGAGATAGGAATTTGACATTACTTGTATGAAGCTTATGTCAGAAATCTATCTTTAGTAAGCAAATCTAGATAGATAGATTATTGAATTACGCAGTTAATGGATTTTGAGCTTATACATCAAAATAATACACAACTAGTTATTATTTGGGTGGCAAAAGACATTCTTTCAGCAAGCGGGTAAAACCGTTGGCGCAAACTAGTATTATAAATCGGTTGTTTTATTTCATTAATACCATTGTGATAGTAAAATTAAATATTTAAAATTATTTCTATATTACAAAAAAAAAAGTAATTTAATAATATTTCACCTATAAAAATACTGTGTGTAAAAAAATATCTTATTAATTGAGAGCGAAATTTTGAGTTCCAAAAAAATGTATTTACCTAAGTAAAATATTAAATAAACAAAAGGAAATATTTAATCCTTCAAACTATTTCAGTAACGAAGACGTTAATAATTCTTATAAGTAAGTATATGAAGTAATTTAACAAAAGCCTTTAAGTAAAGCGTTTAAACTCAAAACGTAATTTATCTTAATCGAAGCTTAAGGCTTGTTTTAATTAATCCGATTCTGATTCTAATCTTAGAAATATCTCTGAAGTTACTTAGCTTAATAAGTTTAGTATGAATAAAAAAATGTGTGAGACGCAACCTGCGTCGATACTCTTGCGCCATCCCATCTTGCAAGCTCTGCGTGTTGTGCTGCTGCTGCCGCTGCGGCTGCGGAGAACCTCAAGCGGCGAAAATATAGTGGCCTTGTTGGCAACTATATTTTCGAACCGTTTGGGGTTGAAAGCCTCGGGTCGTGGGGTCCGAATGCCCACATTATTTTCAAAGAACTTTCTAGGCGGCTGGTTGACGCTACCCGTGACCAAAGGGCTGGCTACTACCTTGGTGAAAGATTAATCATTGCCATCCAGCGTGGCAATGCTGCCAGCCTTTTGGGCACGCTCCCGGTCGACAGCGATGGGGAGGAATTTTTTGACGCTTTTTAGTTCTTAGTTTAAGTTTTTTTTTGTAATAGAATAAGTGTTGTAAATATATGTAAATAAAACCATAAAAAAATTAACTTATCATTTACATATTAGTATCATCATCTGCCTAGCCGCATGCTTGCTCAATGTGGGTTGGAGATTTCAGACTTTACAGTCCAGGTTTCTTCGAGATGTTTTCGTTCACCTTTAATCAGTCATTGGTGTCCAAGATTTAGAAAGTACATACAACTTAGAAAAGTTGCTATGTTACTTGCTTGACCTGTAATCGAACCCACACACTCTTACTTGAGTGGTTGGAAGTTGAGAAACAGAACGAACTGCTTTCTATTGTGAGATAATGATAGATAAACAAAAGAAGCGTAAATATTTGTATTTTCTTCCGCCTCGTAATAATTATTTACTTAAGCTGAAAAAGATAAACATCTTAAGTATCTCGATTTAGCCCACGAGGTTGTCAACATTTGGCATGTGGATTCTGGAATCATTGTACCGATAGTTGTTTCAGCCAATGGTTTAATCGCCAAGAGCCTTGATTCACACCTAAAGAGGCTCGCGTTAGATGGTTGGATCAAGCGCTTGATGCAGGAAGCTGTACTTCTGGACACGGCACGCATCGTCAGGAGGTTTCTCTCTATGGAGCCCTGACCGCCGGTAGCTTGGACCATGTTCCCGATGCCGGTGGGAGACTATTTTTATATTTTTAAATGTTTTGTTTTTTAGGGTTCCGTAGTAAACTAGGAACCCTTATAGTTTCGCCATGTCTGTCTGTCCGTCCGTCCGTCTGTCCGTCCGCGGATAATCTCAGAGACTGTTAGCGCTAGAAAGCTGAAATTTAGTACCAATATGTAAATCAACCACGCCGACAAAGTGCAAAAACAAAAAGTGAAAAAAATTGTTTTATTAGGGTGCCTCCCCTACACGTAAAGTAGGGCGTGATTTTTTTTTTCATTTCAACCCTAACGTGTGATATATCGTTGGATAGGTATTTTAAAATGAATAGGGGTTTACTGAAATCATTTTTTGATTATGTTAATACTTTCGGAAATAATTGCTCCAAAAGCCGAAAAATAGGCGTCCCCCCCC
>NWSH02000607.1:110834-121653 GCA_002382865.2 Heliothis virescens | reverse complement strand
ATAGGAGTTTTATGGCGTTTAATGAACAAACAAACAAACAAAAAGACGTTTGTGACGCGCGGCCAATGAATCGATATATGTAGTTTCAATTTTGATTTCAACAATCAGAGAAGCTCATGGCTACATTAAAGCCGCACCGCACGGATCAATCGATCATAAGGTTAAGCAACGCTTGACACAGTTGGTTTGTGAGAGGTGACCATCATGTCATGACGAGTTTCCCCGTGTTTCGGAAGGCACATTGAATTGGTGGGTCGCGGGGCTGTCATTTGAACATCTTTGGCAGTCGTTACGGGTATTCTAGATATATTTTTAACTACGCTTCCCTCGAAAATCAAAGGATCGAAAGAGCAACTGACAAGTTCTCAAAAACCTTTTGAAGATCATTAAAACTTCTTATATCAGTTAGACAAAAGACTGAAAGTTGGGCTAAAGTCTGACAACCAATCTCAACAGGACAATGTAAATTGCACATCAAGTTACCACAATCTGTCAAATTTCTGCAATCGATTTTCAACCTTACCGCAATGGGGGTAGGTTAATGTTTGAATGGTAAAAATTGACAGATTCGTATACGTTGACCCGCTGTCGTCTGTACTTGGAATAAATGTTAGCTTAATAAAATAACTTTAGTGGCCAGTTTCACAGGTTCTAGATAAGCTGTCTGACAGATACTTCCATAGAAAAGAAGAAAAAAAATAAATACATTTCTATGGCAGAACTTTGTCTGGAACTTGTGAAATTGGCCGTAAACTTCACAATTTTTTTTATGATAAATGCTAGCAGGCTTACTGATTTCTAAGAGAACTTTACCCGCATCTGGATAAGAAGTAGCGTACCTGTAATAGCGGTTGTGGTTAATGATGATGATGATGATGATGGCGTCCTAACCGATTGCCAGCCACGGCGGCTGTTCTCATATAAGGAGATCAGCCAGCTGCGCAGGACATATTATAATGCACAAGCATTTGCGCAGACACAGGTGCACTCCCTATTCCCCCACTCTCATAACCCGAAGGGACGGCAATCCGACACGACCGGTGAGAGATTAGGCGCAGGACCGACATTAACATGCTCTCCGTAGTCGGTCGCTCCATGTGGCACACTGGTTCTCAGCTGCATCCAGTTAGACTGGAAGCCGACCCCAACATAGTCGGGAAAAGGTAAGGCAGATGAGTGTTATATATTATCCCTACTAATATTATAAATGCGNGCCACGGCGGCTGTTCTCATATAAAGAGATCAGCCAGCTGCGCAGGACATATTATAATGCACAAGCATTTGCGCAGACACAGGTGCACTCCCTATTCCCCCACTCTCATAACCCGAAGGGACGGCAATCCGACACGACCGGTGAGAGATTAGGCGCAGGACCGACATTAACATGCTCTCCGTAGTCGGTCGCTCCATGTGGCACACTGGTTCTCAGCTGCATCCAGTTAGACTGGAAGCCGACCCCAACATAGTCGGGAAAAGGTAAGGCAGATGAGTGTTATATATTATCCCTACTAATATTATAAATGCGAAAGTAATTCTGTCTGTCTGTTACGCTTTCACGCCTAAACCAGTGAGCCGATTTTATACAGAAATACAGTAATTTGGTACAGAGATAGTATAGACCCTGAGGAACAATATAGGCTTTTTATCCGGGTACGGGCAATAGTTCCCTCGGGAAGCGGGCGAAGCCGCTGGCAGAAGCTAGTGTAAAATATTGTTCCAAATTAAATTTCAGTTTCAGGAATGTTTCATCAACAATCCATAGAATATATTTTTTACAATTTTATCAAATATTTTGAAGCAAAAAGGTGAAAACTGAAAAATGTGGATTGTTTTTACATGACTAGCATATACGCATGTAGTTTTTAATTTACTGACTGAATATTTTGCGCATTTTATTCATTTGTTGGAAATAGAGGTTCCGTCGGTTATGTAGTAAAAAAAAGGTTGAAAAACACATTAATTTTATATTTCATTCCCTTATCTTTATTATAAAGCTGAAAGGTTTGTTTGTTTGCTTGAATGCGTTAATCTCGGGCAATACTGGTGCAATTTAAAAAAATAATTCAGTATCAGACAGTTCGTTTATCAAGTTGTATCCGATTCAAATAGTTCGATGGAACGCGGGTGAAATCGACGGCAAAAGCTAGTATTTCATATATTTAATTTTACATCAGAGTTTTATTAGTTATTTAGTTATAAAAAGGACCATGATTCATTTACATGACAATAAAATATATTGTATTCTTTTATAAGGTCGTAGACAAAATCCAAGCCAAAAAATTAATAGTTTCTTTTTACCAGTTTACAGCGCAATAAAAAGAAAATTGCAACTTTGTCTTTGAAAAAGTCCCATTGAACCCGCATTGAACGCGTACAAAACTTGGTCTAATAAAAAAACATTATTTGTTAAACTTAAGGTTCACAGTTTCATAGGTTCCAGACAAAGTTCTAGATATTTATCTGACAGATAATGCCATAAAAAAGAAGTCAAAATTAAATAACATTTAAATAGATTCTAGATTTATTTTACTTTTTCTTAAAAAAGATACAAATCATGATCAGATTAGTATGAAATCGCAATCATTTTTATTAAAGTTCATCCAACCCACGTTTAGCTTTCAAAAATCTAGGACTCTTATAGTAACGTGGTTTGGTTGGAGATATACAAAATATCAGTTTGTTCAATTTCTTACCGAGTCAATTTTAAGTCAGAATTAAAATTAGATTTCATACGTGCAAAAAAAATCGAAAAAATAAAATTGCTTTTATCATCGGGTCCCAATTTTTTGTTTGGACGTTTTTGGGACTTATGGAACCCAAGAAAAGGTCTCTCTTTTTCTCATAATAAATAACCTACGTTTGCTAAGACAATAAATTAGTACCTGGAACACGTGGTAATAATTAATCACATTTTTTGTGGCCACCTTTGTTTTATTTCATTAATTTATGTTAAAAGATAAGAGAAGAACACTTAGAGCACTCGCACATTGCAGACTTTTAGTCGGCCGATAGTTAGTTTGGACTAATAAATCAGTATGAAGATGAATGGTAGTATGCACATTGCAATGATGAGGTATTTTGCCGGTATAAGACGCACTTAAAACTTTGATTGGATTGGCCATTTTGTGTAAAAAAAAATTTTTGCCTACCAACGGACCAACTATCGGCCGACTGTTTGGTCTGCAGTGTGCCCTAAGTCTTCATGGGTCGTGGTAGACACAAATGCATCTTAAAATATAAATTTAAATAGGTACAGACGTTATATTAAACGAAAATGTAAGTATGTGTGTATTTAAGTCATATTTGTGTCTAAATATACATAAACATTATTTTTGTATGAGTAAGAGCTCGTGGCTAACTCAAAGCCGCGCGGATCGATCAATCATGAGGTTAAGAACGCGTGGCGCGGTCGGTCCGTGGATAGGTGGCCATCTTGTCATAATGAGTTCTTCCGTGTTTCGGAAGGCACGTTAAACTGGTGGGTCCCGGCTATCATTTGAACATCTTTGCAGTCGTTACGGGTAGTCAGAAGCCAGAAAAATCTGCAACCAGTCTTACTAGGGGGTGCAGTTGCCCGGGTAACTGGGTTGTGGAAGCGTCAGACAGGAGGCAGTCGCTCCTTGTAAAACACTGGTTCTCGGCTGCATCCGGTGAGGTTGGAAGCCCACCTCAACGTAGTTAGGAAAAGGCTAGGCAGATGATGATGACTTTCATATCAGACCTCCTCAGCCCAGTTATGCCACCGAATCTTTTGTGCAGTTGACAGCTGTCAGTTTTTAAGGGACGACTAACTTGTACTGTCTGACAGCATCTGTCAACTGCACCAAAAATGGTGAAACCATAGACTGATTGGCTTAACAACTGACAAAGATGTACAACTGACAGCCGGGACAACATAACCTGCCATTCAAAATACGGGATGCTTAATGATGGCGTCTTAGCCGACTGTCAGCCACGGTGGCTGTTCTCATATAAGGAGATTAGCCAGCTGCGCAGGACATATTATAGTGCACAAGCATTTGCGCAGACACAGGTGCACTCCCTATTCCCTCACTCTCATAACCCGATGGGACGGCAATCCGACACGACCGGAGAGAGATCAGGCGCAGGACCGACATTAACGTGCTCTCCGATGCACGGGTGAATCAATTACCAACTTCCAACTCCGTGCTGCTTTGTGAAAGTTTTTAAAACCCACAAAGCGATTTCAGCCCGTCCTGGGAATCGAACCCGAGACCTCGAGCTCAGCAGTCGGCTAAGCGACAACTAGACCAACGAGGCAGTCATGCTTAATATTACACCACAGACCTATAAAATCTAGACGTGTCACAAGCTTCTAGACCATTTTCCTGCCTAGTCACAGTTTTCGACGGCCATAATGCCGAGATATCGTTTCATTTCCCAATGGACGACTTGGCGCTAAGTTAAAAGCTGTTCGCCCACTTGGCAGTGTGCCCGCCACTGGCTTTCCTCGGAATTAATTGCCAACTTTACCGGGCTCGGCAAGTTTGTATTGAAAGCGCTGTTTCCTTGATGTGTTGTTTTAATTAAGAAGATGTTCGATTTTATCTAAGACAGTTATGTTCTAGACAGGTAATCGGTAGAAGATCTCGTGTATTTGATTTTAGAATTACTAGATTTTGGATTTCTATAAACTATCTATTTGTGGTTAGAGATTGGACATATTTTTCTATGGAGCTCATGCCAAAATTCAACGGAATCGCAATCAACGGATAGGTTGTAGAAATCCACCCTAAAAAATCTTGCGCAATCGTCATGATTGCCTAGCCTTTTCCCAACTATGTTAAGGATAAGGGCACTTTATCAATAATATCCTGATGCAGCTGAGTAGCAGTATGCCATATGGGGCGACTGTCTATCTGATCTCCACAACCAGGCCACCGGAAACCCTTTTTTTTGTTTTTTTTTTATATCGATGGGAAATCATCAGTATGATCCTTCCCGCTGTGGGTGACAGCGTGAGGTAGTATCAGGCTTTTACTGACTAAAGCCCACCGTGTTCCTTCAGGAGCCCTTTGTGCGCCAGGGCTGCGGTAACTCTTTCGAACAACACGCTGCCTTATCTGACCCCCTCAACCCAGTTACGCCAGCAACAAATACCATTGTTGATAAAACTATCATTCCATGTAAAACACTGGTACTCGGCTGCATCTGATTGAACTGCGAAGCAGACACCAATATAGTTGGGAAAAGGCTAGGCAGATGATAAGTTCGCCCTGCCATGCGATTCTCTAACTGACACATCATAGATGACAACAACGACGACCTCACAAATGACAAGCTTTTCGGTTTGAAGGATAAAATCGAAGGCGAAGTCGTCGTTGTCGTCGAAGGCGGGGATGATTTTTCACACATCTGGAACCATATTTTAGTTCTATGTCGCGCCGGCAACATCGTTGAAGCGCTGCGATCGCGCACTTATAGATGTTGCAACGATGATTTCTTGGTTGTAAAGATGTTTTGCGTTAGAGAATCACCTCCCTGCCTATGATGAGCAGATAAACTTAATAAAACAGCCTTGCTAGATAAATGAGACTTAAACTTTTTTTTGAGTACTCGTGCAAAGAATAATTTGAAAAATTCGCCCAACTTTTTAGCCTGCTTTTCATACTGTATTCATTAAAATGTAAAAGGATAAAGACTAGACATTTTATGCTAAGTAGGTAAAAAACTAGCTTCATCAACGAACAAGTTGAACAAATGACAAGACTTTTAACAGTATTTTTTTTGTGAATGTAATTGGAATTGATTAAGTACAATATTTTCTTTTGCTTTTTTTTAAATATGTTAAATATTAATGTAGAGGGAGACTAAAGAAAAGATGGATGGATTGTGTGAGAGATGACATGAGTAAGAAGGGAGTGAAGTCAGTATGACGAGTGATAGGGAGAAATGGGAGCAAAAAATATACAGCGCCGACCACAAATAAAATTGGGAACAAGGCAGGAAGATGATGATGTTTTTTTTTTTGTATTTAATTAGCTAATTACCCCAGGGTCTTCGGTGCAATTTATTTTCGTTGCTGTAGTGGTTATTTATAGATTATTACAAAAATCAAAAATCCGTATCAATTTATCGTTTTACATTTTTAAATTCTGTTCTTGAGAAATTCAAGATTTTTTACTGGTTCTTTCTAGCAGTTACCTACTCTTTTTTATTGAGTTAACTACGTAATTTCGTAGGAAAAAATCACCAATAGCCGTTATTTCTTAAATCCAAGCATTCTTGTGTATTCAATGTACGTCAAATTTTAGTTCCTTTAAGCCACATACTCAGATGGCTAGGCAGGTTTTTGCCTGTACCTACATTGTTTGAGTCAATTTGTATTTTTCTGCAACGGAGCTGATCCCGGCAAATTGAGAGCCTTCCCTCGAGAGCCGTGAACCGTATTGTCTTCTCAATAAATTGTGTTTTCGGTATTGTTTCGACGATAACTATAATAAAATTGTGATATACTACTTCACAAAATCAGAATGACTTTATCGTTAAAAGCTTCCTGAAAACATTGGATTGTTTGTGTGGCACTGAAAACTGTCTACTAACTGTAAAAGAAGTAAAAAAAACCGGCCAAGTGCGAGTTGGACTCGCGCACGAAGGATTCCGTACCATTATCTATGAAAAATGAACGTATGTATTTCCTACAACTAGCCAAAATATAAACATTTTTCGGCTACAAAAAATAACTTTGTTTTTTATACAAATATATGAATAACAAACTTATAATTTGCGGTTTCACCCGTTTATTGTAATTTTTTGTATTTTTTGTTGTAGCGGCAACGGAAATACATCATTTGTGAAAATTTCAGCTTTCTAGCTATTGCGGTTTATGAAATACAGCCTGGAGACAGACAACGAAGTCTTAGTAATAGGGTCCCGTTTTACCCTTTGGGCACGGAACCCTAAAAAAGCATGAGTTTGTTAGAATTAAAGAAAATTTATTTTCTTCGAAAACATGTCATAGCTGTCATTTGAACATCTTTGGCAGTCGTTACGGTAGTCAGAAGCTAGTGTGTGGGTTCGATTCCAGGTCAGGCAAGTACCAATGCAACTTTTCAAAGTTTGTATGTGCTTTCTAAGTATATCTTAGACATCAATGGCTGACAAAAGGTGAAGGAAAACATCTCGAGGAAACCTGGACTATAAAATCTGAAATCACCAACCCGCATTGAGCAAGCGTGGTGATTAGTGCTCAATCCTTCTTCGTGTGAGAAGAGGCCTGTGCCCAGCAGTGGGACGATAAAAAGGCAACTAAAAATGGGTCAATATAAAATATATATATAACCACCCATCTATAAACTGTCAGTTGCAATCACAACTTAACCTTCACAGATCGTTCAGCTGCTACTAAACCACGAAGTCTTGATAAATTTTCTATTGCCATTTCATATTCGGGCAAACTTGTTGACTCTGGCAAGTTGCCAGGCAGTGGCAAATTACTTGCACCATATTTCACTATACTCGTTCAATTTAGTGTTACTAATAGGAATTGAGTTCGGTTTTATTGTATCAGTTAGTGATTCACGCGGTTTCACTTGCATATTTTTTTGTTGGTAAGTTTTATTGTGAAAATGACGAGGATACAGACTCATGAATGGTTAGACAGTTTACTTCTTTTTTATAAAGTGTAAACTTGTCTAATTGTCTCTTTCTTGCAAATTTAAGTTATATTTTAACAGAATTTCTTCAGTCGAGTCTACCCGTGACCACGGTCGGTGCAATTCGGCTGAAATGTCGGGAGAAAAGAGGTATCGTAAACCTTTACAATTTCATCGCGAGTAAGACACGTTGGTTATCTAAAATATAGAATTTCTACATCTAACTGGATAAAAACTATACTTCAAAGTCAAAGTCAAATGTTTTTATTTCCAATAGGCCTTTGCAGGCTCTTAAGAAACGTCACACTAGTTGCACGGTTCCAAAAAGTTGATCTTATTATGGAGAAGAGCCGGCAAGAAACTCCATAGACACTCTTTTTAAAAAGTAATATGCTCACGAACATTCTATTACATAATAATTGTAGGCTGATAAAATTATACAATGCAAATGAAAATTAAACTGTAAATCTATACAATCCAAAAGGAGAAGAAAAAGTCGTTTAATTGCCAGGGAAGCCACACATGCAGAGATGAGTTAGCGCCATATATCTTTATCGTCAACGAAATCTTGAATTTTGTAATAAGCTTTTTTAATTAGGGTGGATTTTACAGCGTTTTTAAATTTTATATCCGTGAGATCGGTTACACACTTAGGCAGCTTGTTGTAAAATCGGACACAATTCCCTAAAAACGATTTATTTGATTTAGTTAATCTAAATCTCGGAACTACTAGTTTGTGCTTGTTTCTTGTATTAACTGAATGTATATCACTTCCTCTGCATGCCATCTTACTCCAATATTTTGAGACAATTGGGAGATACGATGTTCAGATGACAGCAGATCAACCTACCTGAATATATCAAATTTTATCAATGCAGCATTAAACTTCTTCCACTAAGGTGATAAGGTTGAAAATCTGTACCTATGAGAAATAAAAAAAAATCATATTTGTCAAAAATACAGTAAAAATGTTAAAATTATTATGACATTACGTGACTTCAAGTCTACAAACACAAAAAATAAATGCAAATACAATGAAACGAAGCGAAAATTTATTCTTTCGAAATGGCCGAATTAGCATACAAAGATCGGCACGACTCTTAGTAATAAGTATGGCGGCAATAAACTGAATTTTACACAGACATAACAGCGTTTATAAAATAGAAACGGCATTTTTTTTATCACTCGTATGAAAAATAATAATTGTTAAGTGGATAGTTATGTTATTATCACACTAAAGTGAAATTTTTAATTTATAATATTCGTCCAGTTCAAAAATTTCACGACCAATGTAAAAATGTAAAGAATACAGTTATTTGCCCAACACCATTATGCGAATGGTTTTGTTAAATTGCTTAAATAATATTAGTAAGTAAGTTTTTAGTAAGTAAGTTTATTTATTTTTCAAAGGCATTGCAAGCTTTACAGAAGGTTTACAAGATTGTAGGTTCAACAATACAATGTAGATGGGTGGAGTACTGTTCTCCTAGATAGGCTAGAAATAAGCCTGTGTTAAGGAGAGACAGTGCCGGTCCCCTGATTGGTGGAATATAAATATAAATTGTGTTTATATGGACAATTATTTTAACAAAAATTAAATTAAATATTATTATATATTATATATATATATTATAAAATATTATTATGCGAGTGCAATATTTTCCTATATGAAGGTACGGACATTTCCCAAGAGACATTTTAATAAAAATCAGGCCAGATAAAAACGGAAAAAAAATTTCGTCAAAATAAAACAGACTGCTCTATCCATACTAAGCTCTGTGGTAAGCAGACCTTTTTGTAACTCTCAAAAATGTCTCGAAAATTATAGGAGGTCCCAGAGAGAGGCCAAGAATAGTAATTTACTAGACCCAGGTGTAGTTACACTGAATTTTAAAAGATAACCTTGAATTTAGGTTTAGCACTTTCTAGCAGGAGTTAGCTAGAAAGATTGTCACCATTATTTTTTATGGATGTCCCGGGACTTTTTTTAAATGTTTTATTTCATGTTTTATAGAAGCTTAGGTAAAGAGGTTAGATAAAAAAAAGTGTAGAGGTTATTGTGGAGATGGTTTGTGCTTGCGTCAAGCATATTGATGGTTAAAAAAAAAACTTTTTACAAAAAAACAAAACCGACTTCACAAAAAAACACTGAAAGGGATAAAATAAAACTTTTCACATGGCTCTAGAAGTCGGTGTCTGCAGGTCTGTTGACTGTGTTTATTTTGCCACCGACTTCTAGAGCCGCATTGCCACGCTGAATGGCAATGCAAATTCTTTGACCGAAGTATAGGCCAGCCCTTTGGTCACGAGTGGACTCCACTAAGCGTCTGCTTATTTCTCTAAAAAGACCATGGGCACTTGGGCCCCATGGTCCCAATGTTTCGACCCCAAACAGCTCAAACATGCAATTACCGGTTAGGTTTACATATTTGCGCCGTTTGAGGTTTTCAGCAGCTGCAGCAGCCGCACCGACACAGTTCGCCGTGCTGGGAAGGTGGTAACTGTTTCCTGTGGTTTCTACCCGTCCTAGGGGAACTACTTCTCACACCCGGATAAAAGTAGCTAATTACTTTTGACGGTCTTTAAACTATCTGTGTACTACATTTCGGCTTATCAGCATTGACGGGGAAGCGCGACAGAGAGACAGTTACTTCCACATTCATAATTTTTAGTAAGTTTATGATTATTAACCTTCTTTATCATGTCTCATCTATTCTATCTATACATATAATAAATCTGTAGAAAAGTCATTTTTGTACATTGAAGAAATTGAAAAAAAAAATAGCCAGCGTGTGAAAAGATAAGTAACAGAACCCATTTCCATCATTTTTTCAATTTTTGTCTGTTTGTCTGTTTGTCTGTTTATATGTTTGTTTGTGCGCACATCACGTAAAATCTACGAATTCAATGCTGAAAATGTTTATATACAAAAATTATACGTAACTTGAGGTATAACTTAGTTTTTGTTTCATCGAAATCGGTTCACTCTATCAAAAGATATGATTAATTTTGTGAATTCAAGAAGAAAAATATTACGTTACGCAATTCAGTATAGTACTTGCAACGACATCTTAAGTCTAAATATAGAACTAATGTTGATAGTTGGAATCCAAATCCGATAGATGGCGTTGTGCAAATAACGTCATTTTCTGAATCGCGGTGTTAAGATTTTCCGCACGAGAATCACCTCGACCGTGTTTACT
>NWSH02000607.1:41314-71899 GCA_002382865.2 Heliothis virescens | reverse complement strand
ACGAATTTCAAAAAATCCTTTCTTAACACGCGTCAGTCTTAAGATGAACCTCTGTGAAAAAAAACAGCTTTATAGTTTCACGGGTGTGGGCCCTGCGATGTTGAGTCAGTGAATCAGTCAGGACTTTGAGTTTTATATATATAGAAGAAGAAGACAAGAAGAAGAAGAAGAAGAAGATAGAAGACTACTCGACGCACCCGGTAAAAAGAAACCTATATCCTTCTCGATAAATGAGCTATCCAACACTGAAAGAATTTTTCAAATCAGACCAGTAGTTCCTGAGATTAGCGCGTACAAACAAACAAAAAACAAAAACTCTTCAGCTGTATAATATTAGTATAGATTAAATACTCTTAATCAACAACAACATTTATTATTTATTTGAATAAAGATTAATATATTACGTTGATACAATCTTAACAAATAATGCATTCATTTCCACCAAAGATTACCATAAAAACGGTTCTAGAGAGTTAATCTTAAAAGATAACATATACTGTCGCGGACATTTTTTTAGCTCATTTTGAGAGGAATAATTCTTTCGAACATATATTTTGGTATCTTGAACCGTTTTCGCAGCGCACGCAACGAAAGCCCTCAAGGATGAATAATCTTTCCCGTTTTTCCCACATTTTCCTTATTTCTTCGCTCCTAACAGTTGCAGCGTGATGTTATATAGCCTAAAGCCTTCCTCGATAAAGGGCTATCTAACACTGAAAGAATTTTTCAAATCGGACCAGTAGTTCCTGAGATTAGCGCGTTCAAACAAACAAACAAACAAACAAACAAACTCTTCAGCTTTATAATATTATATAGTATAGATAAAGTGATCCAAACAGTTCGCTTCACGTGTAGGAAGTACGTGTCCTGGAAGTATACCGTACAATGACAGCATGTTTAAATAGTTAGCTCTATTATTATAAACGTAAGCTGGATCATTGTCCCTAGGTATGAGATTGATGTTTATATCCCCCGCTATGATGACATTTTGATGTGATTTAAATGTATTTAGGTGTGAGTTGAGAGAGTCAATAAAGCTCTCCGTATTTGTGTTAGAAGGCGATCGGTAAATACCTAGCACTATATTATCCAGTACCTCCAACTGGAGGCACGAAGCTTGCGTCAAGCATATTTCTGTAACTTTAGCCTTTAAAGATTTTCTTACATAGATCACTACGCCATCATTTTGATTTAATTTACGATTAGTCGCGAAGCAATGGTAGTTATTAATTTGCGGAATAGGTTTTTTAGTGTCAAGTCTGCATTCTGTGAGTATTAAAATGTCTGATTCAAATTTTAGACTTGCTAGGAAGACTGTGAGGTCGTCAAAATTGCAGTAAATACTCCTAATCTTTTGGGATATAATAGTCATGTCATTTTTATGTATGTTAATATGCTTGTGTAAATTTGTACAACTACATTGGTGAGTGCGAGCAATTTCAATATCATCTATGTCCGTTACTGTTTGTAATGTGCTATCCATTAAGTTTTATAAGATTTCTAGACATCAAAGCCTGATACGCGTAAAATTTGTTATTAGTAGTATAAGTATATTTTATGTAAGTAGTGTTAGATTTTTTAAAATTAAACTGTGTTAAACTTACTTCACTTGAAAACGTGCATGAATGTATGTTATAAAGTGTGCTGTGTATATAGTGTATGTTTGTGTGTATATAAAATAAAAATATGAACGATAAACAAATGAACTGCTGTTTATAATAATGAATCAATTGATTTAGTGATTGATAGTTTTTTTTTTACATTGATTATAGCCCAGTTCCAAAGGTGCCAGGTAAAGTTCTAGCTATATGAAAGATAATGTCGTAGAAATTGTTTCCCATTTTGACCACCTACCTTTCTATGGTATTATCTGTTAGATAGCCGTCAGATACCTATCAAGAACTTTGTTTTAAACTGTCTCTTTAAAGAAAAAGTCGTATCAAGATTGTTTGTCTTTATTTAAGTTTCTATTCAAATAAAGTAGTTCCTGGTAAATCTTTTGAAAAAGATTTTTACCTTAGAAGGTACATAACCTTATACATAACCCTTGTTCCAATTCGTAGGTTGTCATAAGAAGTACCTCAAGAGTCGTGACCTCATATGAAGTGATTCACTCATTATATTAAGGTATTCGCTACCTTTGACATTTGTTGAGGACAAAGTTATAAGGTAAAAGCGAATTATATTTTACTAGCTTCCGCACGCGGTTTTACCTGCTTCCCAAGAGAACTATTTCCTGTGCCCGGATAAAACGTAACGTATATGTAGAAATAAATGAGGTTTATATTCCCAAGTTTCACGAAAATCCGCCCAGTAGTTTTTGCGTGAAAGAGTAACATACAAATATACTCAACACTTTAGCATTTATAATGATGTTAGTAGGATATAGAAATAGTTTTTATTATCCTTTTTGTAAGAGAACTTACTATAGTTGTCAGTGTTTGTTGTTATGGCGGCAACATGAATACGTCATCTGCAAACCACTACTTAACTAATCACGGTTCTCGAGATATAGATAGGTGACAAAACGACAAACAGGCGGTGGAAGCACAGAAAGACACATGAACCAATGGACAGCAAAGTCTTAGTAAGGTCCCATTTTACCCCGGGGCTGCGGGATTGTTTGCGCGAGTCGTCTTAGCCTAATACACAGAGGGCTCAACAAGGAAGATGGTAGGCTTTAGTCAGTAAGAGTCTGACACTTCCTCATGCTGCACCCGCAGTGGGAGGACATGGTAGGCTTTAGTCAGTAAGAGTCTGACACTTCCTCATGCTGCACCCGCAGCGGGAGGAGACATTTGATGATACACCATCGCAAAAAATGAAGAAATCCCTCCAAATCGGAAAAACCTAAAAAAAATATTTCGCCATTCGCTACCTCTTATGAATTGTACCAATGACCTCTCTCATGACACGAGCCCGCCATAATTACTAAAACGATGTCACATTCGCACAGATTGTACGTTTTGCACATAAAACTCGCACAAACAACTCTCAAAGGTTTTATGCTCATATTTTTATTAAAAAGTTTCTCTTTTTAGGGTTCCGTAGCCAAAGGGTAAATGAGACACTATTGCTAAAACTTCGCTGTTTGTCGATTACTAGGTTGTATCTCAAGAACCGTGATAGGTAAACAGTTGAAATTTTCACAGTTGATGTATTTCTGTTGCCGCTATAACAAAAAATAAAAAACTAGAATAAAATACATATTGTAGGGGGCTCCCACACAATAATAATGATTTTTTGTACGGAACCTTTTGTGCGCGAGTCCGACTCGCACTTGGTAAGTTTTTTGTTTCATTATAACGTAGGGCAAATGTCAATCCTCTGACATTTTTAATTTTTATTTTTAATCTGTTATGACGGTGATGTTGTGTGAACCGTAGCTTTTAATTACAAAATCCAATATGGTTTGCTTATGAACATTAATGTAACGTATTCATGTGAAAATATACATATGTATATAAATAATTTATTGTTCGAGTACAATCTTGCAAAAGTCGGTTTTCAGTCTAACCGAATGCAGCTGACTGTTGTGCTGTTTTACATGGAGCGGCTGTCTATCTGACCTCCAGAACCAAGTTAACTAGTTACTGGTTGTCACTTTCATGCTTTTGACTGCCCGTAATGACTCCTAAAGTTGTTCAAATGACAGCCGAGACCTATCAATTTAACGGGCCTTTTAAAACACGGACGACACGACATTGTGATGACAAGATGGTCACACATCCACAGATCAAGCGTTGCTTAACCTTATGATAGATCGACACATGCGGCTGTTACTAGCCACGAACTCCTATCTACTCCAGGCAGGTCAACCTAATCTGTCAAATTTTACCACTCAAACATAAACTAGGGAGTGCGCCTGTATCTGCGCAACTGCTTGTGCACTATAATAAGTTTTGCGCAGCTGGCTAATCTCCTTATATGAAAACAGCCGCCGTGGCCTACAATCGGCCTTGGACGCCATTAAGGTTGAAAATCTATTGAATAAAATTTAACAGATTGATGTAGGGGCTAGCGCGTGTATGTACATATAAAACACACGTAGGCACTTACGTCCTCATTCTCATAGCAATTTATGAATTCCCAGCACAAAACTTTTGGCCTAAACTTCTAATGAGGTCACAGTTGACGTTTTAGTTTAGAACTCCTTGCTAATTTAAACTGGATGAACTACTTTGGTGCTGAATAGTTCTAACTTGTACTTGGGAGGCACAATTATTAAGGCACGGTCACACGTGCGGATTATTTGTAGCGGGAAATTAATCATCTGCCTAACCTTTTCTCAACAATGTTGGGGTCAGCTTCCAGTGTAATCGAATGCAGCTGAGAACCACTTTACATGGAGCGACTACCTATTTGACCTCCACAACCCAGTTACCCGGGCTACCCGATACTAGTTGTCAGACTTTCTGGCTTCTGACTACCTGTAACGACTGCCAAAGATGTTCAAACGACAGCCAGGACCAACGTCCACAGACCGACTATGTCAAGCGTTGCTTAACCTTATCATCGATCGATCGTTCGTAGCATAAATAAGTAGCAAATTGAAAACTACCATTACAAAAATAAAATTACAAACGCGACAGATTTTCGTTCGAAACGTGTCACGCGTAGGTACACACGATTTTAATACACGCGACAAAAATGCAATAGTGTAAAAGCGGTGTTACACAATAAAACTCCAACATTTTATCAGTTAATTGTCAATTTATTACTAGAAATAAACGGTCTGAGTTGCGTCTGTTTTCTCGGCAAACACGAACATTTACTTTAAAAACATTAGCTTTGGACGGACGCTAAGAATCTATTACGGTTAAGGTCCAGTCTTTTATATATAGTTAAAAGTGGAGTGTTTTCCCGAGTGTGTTGTTAGTTGGTATGTTTGTTTATTCATTGTACAGAGCATCACAACATCAAGTTACCACAATCTGTCAAATTTCTGCAATAGATTTTCAACCTTATCGCAATGGCGGTAGGTTGATTTGACAGATTTGTATACGTTGACCTGCTGTCGTCTGTACAGACGCCAGAACATCAACTTATACCAGTATGTCAATAGATTTTCAACCTTATCACAATAGTGGAAGGTTAACGTTTGATTGGTAAAATTTGACAGATTCGGGGAGGTTGACCCGATGTCTTGAGTACAAAATAAGATAATGTGTTCAAGCTGTGGTCGAGGTAATGAGTAAGTTTACTATGCGTTTATATATATAGATAGGTACTAATATTATAAAGGAGTTATCATATTTTTTTTGATCGAGCTAGAGAAATACTGCATCGATTTGGATTTTTTTCAGGGTTAGCCCTGAAGATAGCCCTTCACTCTTTGAACGCGCTAATTTTAGGAAAGGCTACTGTACGGATTTGATAAACTACATAATTTCAGTGTCACATTTATTGAGAAAAGTCATAATCTCATATACATGTGATGCGAGTGAAACCGCTGGCAGAAGCTGATGTATTACAAATACACAAAACACGAATATTTATAAATAACAATAAGATCTTTATAAGGAGTTTAATACAAAGAATACTGAAGTGTTCAAATTGATGACTGACGGCGACGAGCACTTCACAAATTGACAAAAGTACCTTTTTAAATTCAAATACCAAATTATTTGTTCAAAGGTAGATAAATCAGCAATTTTTGGACGTCAAAGAAACAAAAGATGGTCCTAAAAATGGCCACCCTTCACCACTTCCTATGTGTTTTTGTTGCGAAGAAGTGATGGAACAAACTCCCCAGCAACACGTTGTAAAAAAAATATATTTTGAAATGAAAATGGCATTTATATGGCACTAGATTTCCCGTGAAAACTTCGAGAATTCAGTTAAAAAGTAACTTGTAGCTTTTGTAGATAAATAGGCTATCTAACACTGAAAGGTTTTTTCAAATCGGTCGAGTAGATCTTGAGATTAGTAATAAACCAGCATTATTAAACTTTTCAGCTGTCTAGACTAGCATCGGCCATCGGTTTCAGCCGCTTTCCGAAGGAAATACAACCGCTATCCGGATAAAACCCTAATGTTATTTTGTTAAAGAAGCTATATAACTGCTTGTAAGTTGCATCGAAATCCGTTCAGCAATTTTTGAGTGAAGGAGAAACAAACAAACCAACATACAAAATAAACTATCGCATTTATAATATTAGCAAAATATTCTCACTTAGGTATATTTTACCTTGTTTTAACCAGTTTCTTGACAGAAATAGTAGAGGCATTCTTGTCTCAAAACTAACTACTATATTATTAACTTGAAAAGGTAACCACTTAAATATATTGCGAAGGTATAAAAAATTCCGATTATAGCTCTTTAACTATTTATACGTCCAATTGTTTTGACTGGTTTTATTCGTGGTGAGAAAAATATATAAATTCCAGTACCTAAAAAATCTCTGAAAATATCTCAGGATAAATAAACGGATTTTGATGAAAATTGGTAATAATATTGCTTACATAAATATCAAAATAATATTAAGAGGCTAGTTTTTATCCAGGTGCGTTAAGTAGTTCCTTCGAGAAGCAGGTGAAACCGCGGAAAAATTTCTAGTCTATAATATTTCTAAATAATGCAAATATTTGTGAGGATGTATGTTTGTTATTCTTACACTTTTTTCTCTTTCAGCAAAAAATATTTTTCTTTTCAACACCCAAAATTGACACTCCAAACTCAAGGCCTAAAAAGGCCGTTTTTATTCCAAGTCCGTCTCATTTCATAGCCTCACTTTTGGCCAATAAAATGGCCTGAAATCCCTCTACTTTGTACAACCATTTCCGTTTCCGGTAAAAAATGGCTGCATTAAGTCACTTAGCTTTGTAACGGAAGGCTGTATAGATAGAAAGTTTCATAGCGTTTTTTTTATTTAAAAATAGTTTTTTCTTGTGATTATTTTAGTTTTTTGAAAGCACGTTACACAAATGGACATAAACCTTTCTTTTAGCTTTTAAACAATGAGTTATACATATAATTTTGAGTCAACCCACTGGTTTTAGTTTTTGAGTACAAGCTGTTCCCCGCGGGTTTCAATTGCGTCCCAAAGGAATTTCCTGCACCCGGATAAAAAGTGGCCTATATCATTTCTTAGACTAGCTATCAGTGTTCCAAACTAAAAAGTGTACAAAACAAAACTGCCTCGCTGGTCTAGTGGCGCATAGCGGGACTGCTGTGCCACGGATCTCGGGTTCGACTCCCGGGTCAGGCCGAAATCACTTTGTGGGTTTTAAAAACTTTCACAAAGCAGCCTGGAGTTTGGAAGTTGGCGGTGTTACGCCCCCGGGCCTGGGAGGGCACGTAAAGCGTCCTCGAATGCTCACTAGCAGTCGTAATTACAATTCCACGTCAGAGGCCGTCAGGCGGATTTGAGAAAACTCTGACACTAGAGCTTGTGAGGCGATTAAAACCTGCAGCTCACTCGACAAGAAAAAGTGTAGGTACCTAAATTAATTTATCGGTTCAGCAGTTTTAACGTGAAATCGAGACAAACAGACTTTTAAGTAATAAAATAACAACAGACCAAAAATAACACTTCTTTGCCTTGAAAAGGTCATAAAAAGAAACTAGTTTCAAGTAATATTATGAAATAATATCAAAACTAACGCGGGTAACAAATATTGTCACGTACCAGTCTTACGTGTTTGCTATACTTGTGTTTGTAACTAGACAAAGGAACAGTCTAGGTTAGTTTGAGGCATTTTTAGAGTTCCGTACCGTTACTGTTAAGGCAAAAACCACCGGTGTCTGCAGGTCTGTTGACTGTGTTTATTTTGCCACCGACTTCTAGAGCCATGTGAAAAGTTTTATTTTATCCCTTTCAGTGTTTTTTTGTGAAGTCGGTTTGGTTTTTTGTAAAAAGTTTTTTTATTTTATGCTTTTCAGTTTTCGGGTCTAAAACTATAATATCTTTAATACCCATACCCAACCACAGTGACAGTCGGTACTGTAATAGTATCATCGACTTAAAAAGGTGAAGAATACCCTTTAAAACAAAAAAAGAATTTTGAATATCGGTCCAGCCATCTTCGAGTAATCGGTGAACATACATAAAAAAAAGATACGGTCGAATTGAGAACCTCCTCCTTTTTGGGAAGTCGGTTAAAAAGGGAACCCTCTTACTGAGAGTTCACTGTCCAGCTTTAAGTCTGCTACCAGATTGTGTCTCATAGTGATAAATTAAACAGTTGAAATTTTCATAGCTCTGTGTACTATATCAAAACTAGTATTAAATACGTATTTTAGGGACCTCTTATACCACAGAAATGATTTATGGCTGTTTAACAAATAATGGTACGGAACCCTCCGTTCACAAGTCCGACTCGCATTTGGCCAATTTTCAGGTATTTTTATGTAACAAGGAACAAACGAGCAGACAGACCATTTATTTTCTAATGCATCTATCAAAAAAACCTCCTCATCAAAATATTATAAAAAGCCGATAAATAACTTAACCCTTCCCTAGTCATACTTTAAGAACTCTGCTGTGCCCTCAAAACCGCAAAATTTACGGCACTTGAAAACGACATAAATTTGAGCGGCACAGTTTTGAAAATACCGGGACAGTTGCAAAGAGTAGAATTTGTTACGACATTCCATAACCTGAGCTCGCAGTATTTAACATAGATAAAAATACTTCATTTTTATTTCATAAACTGACTCGTCGTGGACTACTAAGTAAGAAAAACCGGCCAAGTGCGAGTCGGACTCGCGCACGAAGGGTTCCGTACCATTTTCTATGAAAACTGAACGCATCTATTACCTACAACTTGCCAAAATACAAACATTTTTCGGCAATGAAAAATAACTTTGTTTTTCATACAAATATATGAATAACAAAGTTATAATTTGCGGTTTCTAAAAAATTGCTATACCTCAAAGACTGCTGTCTGTACCACGTTCAAAATAATTTTCCTCGAAAGTTTATATAGAGTTCTACTTTTGGGATTTTTTTCATATTTTCTAAACTTGCGGTTCAAAAGTTAGAGGGGGGGGGGGACGCCTATTTTTCGGCTTTTGGAGCAATTATTTCCGAAAGTATTAACATAATCAAAAAATGATTTCAGTAAACCCCTATTCATTTTAAAATACCTACCCAACGATATATCACACGTTAGGGTTGAAATGAAAAAAAAAATCACGCCCCACTTTACGTGTAGGGGAGGCACCCTATTAAAACAATATTTTCCACTTTTTATTTTTGCACTTTGTCGGCGTGGTTGATTTACATATTGGTACCAAATTTCAGCTTTCTAGCGCTAACAGTCTCTGAGATTATCCGCGGACGGACACACGGACGGACAGACAGACATGGCGAAACTATAAGGGTTCCTAGTTTACTACGGAACCCTAAAAAAGGAAGAAAGAAAAATAATTTAATTCTGCGCAATCGCACACACACGTAATAAACACAAAAAAGCAAATAAAAAAAACGTGATGAAAAATTAAAACTGAACTTAAAACTAACAAAACTAAACACTAAAAATATACAGTCTATGGACCACAGTGTCGCTCACTTGATAGCCTCTCTTAACTTGGCCTACTGGGTAAAGCACCAACTTCTCAAGAATTAATGTGTGGGTTCGATTCCAGTACCAAGTACCAATGCAACTTTTCTAAGTTTGTATGTACTTTCTAAGTATATCTTTGTCACCAACGGCTGATAAGTGAAGGAAAACATCTTGAGGAAACCTGGACTTTAAAGTCTAGAATCACCAACCCGCATTGAGCAAGCGTGGTGATTGACGCTCAATCCTTCTCTGTGTGAGACGAGGTCTGTGCCCAGCAGTGAGACGGTAAAAAAGCTGATGGTGATGATGAAACAGGTTCCCGGGTTCCCAAAAAAGGTTTTTTTTTGTACGGAACCCTTCGTGTTCAAGTCCGACTCTAACTTGGCCGGTTTTTTTTATCTGTCTACCTTCAGGAAAAAAACCGAAACAATGGTCACAGTATCTTTTCAAGTCCAGACAAAATTGTATCATTGTACGACCTGTAGGCTTATTGACAGAGCAATTCACATTTCGCACCTGAAAAACCTGAAAATCGGCTTCGAGGGTTTTTCATTCGTCTTAAAGCGATTGACTACGTGTCAACCCACTTAGAGATGTCAAGATTCGATTTCCAGGTAGTAAAAGTGCTACTGGGACTTTTCCGTCTTGAAATACAATGATGAATGAAAGACAATTGCATGCAGCAGAGATGAGAATGTTAAGAGGAATGTGTGGTGTTATGCGAATGGATCGAGTGAGGAATGAGTATATAAGAGGAAGTTTGAAAGTGGCACCGTTAACCGAAAAATTATGCGGAAACCGGCTGGCATGGTATGGACATGTGATGCGGAGAAGTGAGGATCATGTTGTGAGGAAAGTTTTGAGCATTGTGTGAGTGGACGACCAAAGAAACGATGGATGGATTGCGAGGAAGTCGATATGGCTAGGAAGAATGTTACTTCTGAGATGACGGCAAATAGAAGAGACTGGAAGAAGAAAACATGCTGCGCCGACCCCAAATAAATTGGGATAAGGGCAGGAAGATGATGATGAAACAATGTCTGACTTTATACCCAGTTAATGGCTATAAAAGAACTCGTGGCTAAGTAACAGAGATGATTTGACCATAAGGTTAATTAAGCAATGCTTGGCGTGGTTGCTCCGTGGATGGTTCACCATGTTGTCATGATGAGTTATTCCGTGTTTCGGAAGGCATGTTTAACTGGTGGGTTTTGTCTATCTTTTGAATATCTTTGGCATTCGTTGCGGGTAGTCAGAAGCCAGAAAGTCTGACAACCAGTTTAATCAAGGAGTATTGGGTTGTCCGGGTTTTGGAGGTCAGAAAAGAATCCTATATTATTTATGAGTATCATCCTTACTAATATTATAAATGCAAAAAAATATCTGTCTGTCTTTCACGTCAAAATTTCTGGATCCCTTACATAGGCTACTTTTTAGCTAGTAATACCTTTTTCCTTTAATGCAGGTAAAACCGCTTACAACACCTAGTATATTAACATAAAATAGATGTCAAAATGTCAACATTCGATAAGTGCTTTTCAAAGCTAATTTCATTCGTTTACATTAAAATCATTTATTATTTTACCCTTTCAAGTTCAATAAGGTACTATAATTGGGTTTCTGTTTTCATAATAAGCCCTCACCTGAAGCCTTAGTCCAGAAATGTTTGGTTTTGGACTTATGTAATCAGAAGGCGGTCAACGATTTTGTTTTTCTTAGTTAAGTAGCGTGGCTGATTAACGCACGGGTAATTCTTCTCATCCTACTTTATAAATGCGAAGTATGTTTGTTTGTTTGTTACTCCTTCACGCAAAAACTGCTGAATGGATTTTAATGAAACTTGGCAGTCATATAGGTTATATATTAGGATAGTACACGGGCTACTTCTAATCCGAGTGAGGGAAGAAGTTCCATAGGAAAACGAGTGAAATCAGTGCAGAAGCTAGCTGATCATAAAAATTAAGTAATGCTTGACGCGGTCGGGACATTTTTTCATAACGAGTTCCTCCGTGTTTCAGAAGGCATGTTAACTTGATGCCATCTGCCTAGCTTTTTCCCAATTATTTTGGGGTCGGCTTCCAGTCTAACCGGATGCAGCTGAGAACCAGTGTTTTACATGGAGCGACTGCCTGTCCTGACCTCCACAACCCAGATTAACCGGGCAACCTCGGCACCCCTTGGTAAGATTGCTTGTCAGACTTTAGAAAGAAAGATACTCAAATGGCAGCTGGGACCCACCAGTTTATCGTACCTTCCGAAATACGGAAGAGCTCGTTATGACAAGATGGTCACCCATCCACGGACCGACCGCGCCAAGCATTGCTTAACTTTATGATCGGTCAATCCGCGCGGCTTTGACTTAGCCACGAGCTCTTTTAACTTGATGGATCTTGGTTAATATTTAAACATCTTTGGCATGCATTACGGATAGTAAGAAATCAGAAAGACAACCAGTCTTGCCAAGGGTTAGCCAGTTGCCGGAATAACTGGGTTGAGGATGTAAAATGGGACCCATTTTAGAAGCTTTCCAAAACATGCAGGAATACGTCGCAATTAATGTATTGCTTTTGTAGCGGTACCACTAGCTACACATCGGAAGACGGACCATCCTGCATCGTGCAAGCGCGCATCCCGACAACAACTGTCGGCCAGTAGCCCACCGGACACAACACCTGTCCGGTCGGAGGATCCTCCCTTTACTCCGAGGTATGATGAGCTTTACTCGCTGCTCTCATACCTCCACACTTTCAAAACAAAAATAAATCCAACAGCTTCCTAAAAAGCAGCTTTTCACTTGAAAAATCACCCTTAAAACGAAAACCATTAAGACTAATTTAATCCAGCAAATAAAACTACGACTGTGAAACTAAGTACCTAAATAACGTTTTGTTATAGAAGTTTTGCCCTGGGGCTAAACACGGGAATATAATAGGAAACAAAAGCGACCATTGACATACATTTCTTACAATAAAAGTAAAGCGACCTCACAAATCCTTCAGTTTTGAACCGAGGTGTTACTGTGAGCGGGTAGCGGAGCGGAAAACCTGTACACAATAATATTTACAGACGATTTCTGTTTGTAAGTTTGTTGGTATAAGGGGTCTTTCACACAAACGATCGGTTGCGTTGCAATGCGGTCGCAAGGAAAAATTTCCATCTCATGTTTACAGCAAATTAACGCTGCTGTTCGCAATGAATTCGTTATACATACGCGGCTTATTGGCTGCGCTCCTGCCCTGCCGGCGAGGCAGTTCTGTTTGTGTGATAGAACCAGGTTCCGAAGGAACTACTGAACCAATTTGTGAAACTACACTATTCCCAAGTGACGTAGGCTATATTTTATCCTTATACGGAAAATAGCTCCCTCGAGACGTGGAAAAAACGCGGACTACAGCTTGTAATACACTCGTACGAAGTACCGATGCTAGCATATCAGCCTACCACAAAATGACAAAATTTACCCAATAGATTTTCAACCTTATTACAACAGTAAAAGGTTAATGTTCGATTGGTAAAATTCGACGGATTCGGGTAGGTTTCCCGCTCTCGCTCCTCTTACCATGCGATCTTGCCTTAGGGCCTTATCATACTAGCGGATTGCGAGCAGATGCGGAGCGGAGCGGGGGCACAGCGAAAACGTTACAGACACACCACGATCACGCTGCGAATGCGCAGCGAATTCTTCGCGGCCGCGCAACGAAATTGCCGCGAACAGCAAAGTGGACCCCAATTTTTTTTACAAACAATGTGCTATAAACACGCGACGGAAACGTTGCGACATTGCAGAACGTGCGCGGCGAATTCGCCGCGTATTCGCTGCGTGATCGTTGTGTGTCCGTAACGTATTCGCTGCGCGCCCGCTCCGCTCTACATCTGCTCGCAATCCGCTAGTATGATAAGGCCCTTACTTCGAACAATAAACCCAAGAACCCGGGTATGTACGTAAACAAATACTAAAAAGTCAATGTACCAGAAACTGTTATTTCAGCTATTGTTTTAGGATGACGTCACTCATTCGTTAATGAGAGAGTGTGGGTCATTTGCCGGAATTTTCCGAATTATATTCTGGGTGGTCGTATTTTGGTAGAACATAAAATATTGGGCTTTGTTTTTGGGTAGAATTACATTCGGTACTGCATGGTAATATAACCGGTAAACATGGTTTTGAACATAGGTACAGACGCAGGTCAACCTATCCGAATCTGTCAAATTTTACCAATCGATTATTAACCTTCTACTATTGTAATAAGGTTGAAAATCTATCGCAGAAATTTGACAGATTGTGGTAATTTGAAGTGCTGTCTGTAAAAAGCAATACTTTGCGGATCAGGATAAAAAAATGTCTTATTAAGCATCTACAAAATTTTATCAATAACTATAGCTTAACCGAAGTTTTAAAAGTATTCTTTAGCATTCTTCGATAAAAGAGCTATGTAACACTGAAATAATTCGCCCAGTTAATCCTGAGATTAATGTGTTCAGAAAATGATTTCTTAAGTTTATTATATTTTATTTTCCGTGGAATTACAATACTTATACCTAACCTAACACGATTTATAAACAAAAAAATTCTACATTTACAAAACTGTAAGCAAATACTTCTAAAACAGACCTTAAAACAATATCCAACAAACTCCTCTTCATAATTGGAATGGCTTGCTTCTATTATTTGCTGACCTGCAAATAGTTTGACCTTTGAAGCCTTAGCTTGACCTTAAAAAGTAAAAACCGATATAGCACGTGTTCATGTGACCACTATTACATTTAGCTGACCTGTAACACGTGCTCGTTATTGTAAAAAAGTATTAAATGCACAAATTCACTTGTGGTTTGGCTATACTGTAGCGCTTCCATACTAGTGGATTTTCATCTCGTTTTTAGGGTTCCGTACCCAAAGGGTAAAACAGGACCCTATTACTAAGACTTCGTTGTCTGTCTGTCTCCACGCTGTATCTCATTACCCGTAATAGCTAGAAAGCTGAAATTTTCACAAATGATGTATTTCCGTTGCCGCTATAACAACAAATTCAATTTTTTTTTTAAATTATATATTAGGGAGGGTCCTCATACAATCAACGTGTGAAACCGCAAATTATAACTTTGTTATTCATATGAAAAACAAAGTTATTTTTTGTTGCCGAAAAATGTTTGTATTTTGGCTAGTTGTATGTAGGTAATAGATACGTTCATTTTTCATAGATAATGATACGGAACCATTATTATTATTATCCTCCATTATTATCCAAGTACATGAAGTAGTTTCCTTAGGAGACGGGTGGACCACCCCAAACAGAATCAATATAACAAAGAAGAAACATCTTTGAATTTGTTTTAAGTCTAAATGCTCTGAAACTACTGAACTGATTTGACAAATTCTTTCACCATTAAAAAGCTAAACTATCCCAAAGCCAAAGCCAAAGCCTGACGGGGCTGCGGGATTGCTCGAAAGAGCAACCTTGTCCCTGGCACACAAAGGGCTTCCGAAGGAACACGGTGGGTTTTAGTCAGTGAAAGTCTGACACTCCCTCGCTGTCACCCACAGCGGGAGGGGTCATCTGATGATGTCCCATCGATAAAAAAAGTGGCATGGGCTATATCAATTTCTCCACCGTAAGTAGTTTCTACAGGACGCGGGTGAAGCCGTAAATACATGCTAGTATAATACACATTGAAAATCTCGACTAACCAGTCTGCATCTGCCCCCGATAGTATTCCATTGACAAACAGTTAGAAGGATCGTTGTGTTCGTAGTTTAGTTAAACTATTCGTGAACGTCGTACCCAGATATTGATAGCTGCGATCGTTCACGACAAATGCGGTCACGTACCAACATACAGTACAGTTACGTATGTATATGTATCACGACCCGAAACACTTCGGTATTCCGTAAGTACCTATATGTCTATACATATAAGGAACGCGTTAACTTGAGAACTACAAATCTGATATGAGTCTTTTTTAGTGTGTAGATAGCCCGATTATCTAGAATGACTATGGGCATTTTTTTATCCGGGTGCACAGAGTAGTTCCCACAGTATGCGGCTGAAACCGTTAGCGGTAGATGGTCATTATTATAAAAATTGTGAAAGTGAGTTTGTTTGTTCTTTGTCTCCTTCGTCTAAGAGGAGGCCTGTGCCCAGCAGTGGGACGATGAAAAGGTTGATATTGCACGCAGCAATTGCGGCGGTAAGACCCGTCATGAAGGAGTGGCTAGAGAGACGCCACGGCGCCCTCAGCTTCCGGCTGACGCAGGTTCTTACCGGACATGAGTGGAGGCTAGTCCATGACGACTTTCCCCCTAATAAAAAAAAAATGAAAAGGTTGATGATGACGATACTCTGAATATCTATAGGCCATTTTATCCGAGTATATAACCTAGTTTCCTCGGAGAGCAGTTTGGCAGACATTTTACAAATGTTCGCACGCAATTTGTTACTGTTTGCTAGAGCGAGTACACCAGAAGATACATTTGTGTGCGACACAGTGCCGCACACTGGTTGAATCTCGACTTATCGACTAACATACTTAGGACATGTAAAGTCATACATTTGCTTATGTATAAGCATAAGCAATGTCATGTTGTGTGTGCATAAAGTTATGAACTTGCAGCTTAAGTTGTCAAACTAAGTTGACGATGTAAGTCTCTGCATAACATTATTAAGTACCTATGTAATAATTCCGCTTTGCATAATTGAAACGTTAATATTACAGTGTGAATTACAATATTGTCTTTTAAAGAAATTCTCAGTATAGAATACTGGCTTCTGCCAGCGGCTTCGCCCGCTTCCCGAGGGAACTATTTCCCGTACCCGGATAAAAAGTATTCTCTACACCAAATTTCATCAAAATCGGCTCACTGGTTTAGGCGTGAAAGCGTAACAGACAGACAGACAGAGTAACTTTCACATTTATAATATTAGTAGGGATTTTCAAGCCCATTTGAACAAGTTGTGGTGGCTCAGTGGGTAATGCACCAACCATTCGAGTACGAGTGTGCTGGTTCAATTCCAGGTCGGGCTAGTCTAAGTACCTATATCTTAGACACCAATGGCTGATTAAAGGTGAAGGAAAACATCTCAAGGAAACCTGGCCTATAAAGTCTGCAGACACCAATCCGCATTGAGTGTGGTGATTAACGCTCAATCCTTCTCTGTGTGAGAGGGGGTCGCAGCATAGCAGTGGAACAATAAAAGGCTGATGATGATGAAAATATTTTCATCTTGAAGGTAAATCATAGCATTGTTATCACTAATAGGTATAGGTAAGAATGTGTGTGCTAGCCAACATGGTCAAATACGTAATATTTTATTAAACCACATGTATTAATTATTTCTTTTGTACACTACATTCATGTATTGATTTTGTATAGAACTGGTTCTTCAAAATATACAGACAGAATTGTGTTGCTGGGGAGTTTGTTCCACCACTTCTTCCCAGCAAAAACACATAGGAAGTGGTGAAGGGCGGGCGTTTTTGGGGCTGTCTTTTTGTATACTTGATTTTCAAAAAGTGCTGATTTTCAGCCTACTTTGAATAAATGCTTTTTGATTTTGATTCATTGTATATAGGTATGACAAGTATATTCTGAAAAAATAATATATACCTAAGTAAGTACCTATATCTACTTGTTAACGTTAAAAATAAGCCCCAATTTAATTACCTGCCTGTAATTTAGACAATCAGAGACCGAAATTATCCCTAGCTTTAAACAAAGGTAGGTCCTTAATCCCTCTCAGACTAAACGGGTCGAGACCGCAGGCAGCTTGCACCGTTTGCTAAACTCAGTTTAACCAAAATTGGACCGGGAGAGCAAACAGCGCTTAGGAATAATGAAACGGTACAATAGATCTGTAATTGTGAATTGCGCATTTTGTAGTGGTAAATACTTGATCTTTGAGTGAGGTTTAATATTGTGCTATCGTCCTTTAGGAGTATTTGGATGGTTTGAATGTTTGGAATTTTAGATGGTAAATGTGTTAAGTGAAATATTATGATTTTAACTTAACCTTAATCTAAACTAATATTATAAAGAGGAAAACTTTGTTTGTTTGGTTGTAATGAATAGGCTCAAAAACTACTGGACCGATTTTAAAAATTCTTTCACCATTCGAAAGCTACATTATCCACGAGTGACATAGGCTATATTTTATCCGGGTACGGGCAGTAATTCCCACGGGATGCGAGTGAAACCGCGGGAAAACGGCTAGTTACTAATATTATGAAAGTTAAAGTTTGTGAGGATGTATGTATGTTTGTTTGTTATTCCTTTACAAACTTTATGCAAAAACTACTAGATAGATTTTGATTTTTTGATGAAACTTGGCAGTAATATAGCTAATACATAACTATAACATTTAGGTTATTTTTGTCCGGGTACGGGAAGTAGCTCCCTCCGGAAAGCGGGTGAAGTCGCTGGTGGAAGTCAGTATTATTATAATGAGGCGAATGTGATGATGTGTTGGAATGCAAATGGCTAAAACCGCGGTATACATAGTTAAAATAAGTAATTTGAACATCAGTAGATTGGATTATTAATAGTTTTCTAAATACAAGAGCAAAATTAGTGCTGTCTAAAAAATCATAGGACTGATCATTCGGAGTAAATTCTGTATTGTTGCCAATTAATATAATTCCTATATACGAGTACAACACTAGCTGTTTTCCCGCGGTTTCACTCGCATCCCGTGGGAATTACTGCCCGTACCCGGATAAAATATAGCCTATGTCACTCGTGGATAATGTAGCTTTCGAATGGTGAAAGAATTTTTAAAATCGGTCCAGTAGTTTTTGAGCCTATTCATAACAAACAAACAAACAAAGTTTTCCTCTTCATAATATTAGTATAGACTAGTATAGATGATATTCTGTTTCCAGGACCAACAAACACAGCACCGAAATTCAAGAACCAATATTCCAGTTGCAGAATTTCCCATTTTGTAATTACCACGAAAGGGGTTGGCGACCGCAGGTCGATCGCAACGTCGGTTAAATTTAACCACGGTTCAACTGGTACAGGATATTCTCAGTATTAACACCGACAAGAGTGACAGTTTAATCGCTTAGTTAAACTTACATAATAATATCTATCCCACCAAAAACATACTGTAAAAAACTAGCCACAGTATGTTTTTGGTGGGATTTCACTTCTTTTTGTAGAAACGTGAGCTTATTGATATCTACCTAAGCCGTTATGTTGATTCCTCTAATAGTTTGGTTGGGCTTTTGTGTTTTCTAATCAGGATCACCAGGTACTCCAGATCTTCGATTATCCTAGTTTTTGTAGTTTTCCCTATATGTGGTCATTAAACCCTAACTCTGTTCCAAATTTCAGCTCTCTGACTTTATGGGAAGTACTAGTTCTATTTTGATGATCATGAGTGAGTGAGTGTCGAAAATACGAAACTTTGCTTTCGCTTAACTTCGAAATTAAATGACCCACAGACTTGAAAATCTGGTTTTTACGTATGTGATTATAGCTTTCTGNTTTGATGATCATGAGTGAGTGAGTGTCGAAAATACGAAACTTTGCTTTCGCTTAACTTCGGAATTAAATAACCCACAGACTTGAAAATCTGGTTTTTACGTATGTGATTATAGCTTTCTGAATTCCAGAGGTTCTCAAACAGGGGCCTGAAAATGCGTCTAAATGGTTCCAGTAAAGGATGGTACTGCAGTGTTTGCTTTGCGCTCGACTTGGCGGGGGCATTGCCGTGCCCCCAAATACGTATCTAAAGTAGATGATGCCATTGAGTTTAGAACTCAAATCAAAGACACTTAAGTCTAATAAAACGACGCAGCTGATCATCACCTAGTTACTAACTGTTTCTCACAGTTTCGCTCGCGTCCCAGGAGAACATTTTCCCGAAAGTAGGCACCCTACGCCACTTCTTAAAGTTGTGCGTAGACTTTAATTAAACATTATTTTTTGTGTATTTTAAACAAAAATATTGTTTGTTTGTAGCTACAATCCTTCCTATCCTTGGGTAGCTAGACTATCCTGGAGTATTATAGGCTATATTTTGTCCAGATACGAGAAGAATGTCTCCTTGGACGAGGGTGAAACCGCGGAGAACAGCCCGAAACTAACAAAAACACCCTGATCTTATAGCAAAAATCTTACATGACATTATCTTTCTCTATTTTCCTTACTTCATCATTTGCCTAGCCTTTTCCCAACTATGTTGGGGTCGGCTTCCAGTATAACCGGATGCAGCTGAGAACCAGTGTTTTACATGGAGCGACTGCCTGTCTGACCTCCACAACCCAGTTACCTGGGCATCATGGCACCTATTGGTAAGACTGGTTGTCAGACTTTCTGGCTTCTGACTACCCGTAACGACTGCTAATGATGGTATGGTGGATGACAGCAGGGACCCACCAGTTTATCGTGCTTTCCGAAACACGGAAAAACTCGTTATAACAAGATGGTCACCCATCCACGCACCGACCGCGCCAAGCATTGCTTAACCTTATGATCGATCGATCCGCGCGGCTTTGACATAGCCACGAGCTCTATTTTCCTTACTTAAAACAGAAAATTGCAAAACATATACCAACGAGACATATAACCAGTCTCGCAATGACGTCACGGTGACGTCACATATCCTAAGGGTACCTACAGACATAACTGACCAACAAGCACTCGACCCATTTACTGAATGTCCCGAAACTGAGTTGTTTACTTCGCGCATGTACCATCAATTTGGGTCAAGCTTTTATTGCGAAATGCAATTAATGTTACAAGAGGTTATATATAGCTTTGTGTAACAGTTGGGTTTCATGTGGTATCGAGGAATTGTATTTTGAAGGATCGATTGGTGATAAGGTTAAGTAAAGCTTGGCGCGTTCGGTCATTGGATGGGTGTCTATTAATTATTGTGATTGTGTTATTACAATAATTTCAGCTATGGTCCACAGGTAATAAATTGTATCTGTCAAGTGAGCGACACGGTGGACCATAGACTATATATTTTTTAGTGTTTAGTTCTGTTAGTTTTAAGTTTAGTATTAATTTTTCATCACAGTTTTTTTATTTGTTTTTTTTTGTGTTTATTACGTGTGTGTGCGCAGTAATAAATTATTTTTCTTTCTTTCTTTCTTCTTTCTTTCTTTCTATCTTGTTATGTTCCTCAGTGTTTTATGTCACGTTAAGTTGGTGGGTTCCAGTTGCTATTTGGACGTCATTGACAGTCGTTACGGTAGTCAGAAGCCAGAAAGATAACCAGTCTTACCAAGGGGTATCGGGTTGCTGATAACTGGGTTCAGGAGGTTAGGTGGACGCTCCATGTAAAACACGGGTCAACTCTGGTCTGTCAACTGCATACAGTTAGACTGGAAGTCTACCCTAACATAGTTGGGAGAAGGCTAGACAAATGATAGATTGAGAAATGACATAAGTGTCCAGTTTCACAGGTTCCAGATAAAGTTCTAGACTGTTATCTGACAGATGAAGCCATAGAAAAGTAATCAAAATTAAAAGCATTTCCTTGGCAGGTGACCGACTACAAAGTTTGTTTGAATTCACGATAAACTTACAGCTAATCATCGGGCCAAATATCGGAACCGACAGTTTAGTCTGCAGAGCATAGCATAGCAGAGTAAAAAAATTGTCTAAGAAAACCTTTACATTCCACAACTACCAGTAAAAAAAACTGGTATATATAAATTTGTGTGCCCCGATTAAATATAGCCCATTTAAACGTGCAGAAAAAGTCGCTAGTCTGAAGTTTTATTTTATTCCTTTCAGTGTTTTTTAAGCATTTTCTTGGCAGTATCTGTCAGATAACTATCTAAAACTTTATCAGAAACATAATATTTTTCATTAGACGATAGAAGTAGTTTCCCTACAGTTTAAATTACGGACAACATATGTTATAGAAGATGTGAATTTCTCTAAAACGTAAGTAGAAGTACGTGACTAACATACTACATTATTATTAGAGCGAAAGTCGTTCCGCCAAGTTGTAAGCCAAGGCAAGGATGATGTCAGACTGGCGTTTCGAATATAATAATAATAATATCGGTGGCTACCTATTTTTTATATTTTTAAATATTTTTTAACATATTTTTTTTGTATTTAATATTTAAAGATGTAAATGATATGTATATAAATGAATAAATGGAATAATAATATCGACGGAAAGTCGTCCATCGAACAACTTACTCACGAACGTCTCACGGACTTTCGAATTTAAAATCTGTCGATCACGTGACGCCTGTCGCGAGTTTATATATTTTTTTCCAGACAAAAAGTGTTCAGCGCCGCTAGAGAAGTTTTCATTTCCAAAAACTGGAATATGTAAATGTGTGCCCGGATTAAATATGGTCCGTATATACAAACCGCTAGTCTGAAATCACCCTAACGTCGTTCCGCCAAGTTGTAAGCGTACATAACGTTACCCGACACATTTAAATAAGTAACTACTTTCGCGAACTTCTGTCTTGCGTATGTACCTATCTACTATATAATGTATGTGTTGCAGGGTGTATGTTTTACTTAGTAGGGTTATTACCTAACTACGCACTAAAGTATGATATGGCAAATATCTTTTTATTCCATTACTAGCTTCCGCCAGCGCTTTCCCGTGGGAACTACTGCGCGCATCCGGATAAAAAGTAGCCTATAACCTTCCTCGATAAATTGCCTATCTAACACTGAAATAATTTTTCAAATCGGACCAGTAATTCCTGAGATTAGCGCGTTCAAACAAACAAACTCTTCAGCTTTATAATATTAGTATAGATGTTCTGTGTATGGACATCCATGTCTGAATAACTTTTAGACATAAAGAAAAACATTTTTAGAAATCCTGGACTTAAAAAAAAATAAATCGTGTTTAAGCAAGCTTGGTGATTAATGCTCTTCTTCTTCGTATGAGAAGAGGCCGCAGCCCTGTTGTTAGGGATAGATGCCAGCATATCAACCTACCTCAATCTGTCAACTTTCTTCAATAGATTTTCAACCTTATCACAATAGTGGAAGGTTAAATTTCGATTGGAAAAATTTTACAGTTGACCTGCGGGCGCCTGTACACTAACTGCAGAATTCAATAACTTATCTATCTGTGGATATGGTTCCTAGAGATAGAAAATTGACATTATTTGTATAGAGCTTATGTAAAAATTCAATCTCTAGTAAGAAAATTAAAAAAAGTCAAGAGCTTGTGGCTAAGTTAAAGCCGCGCGAATCGATCGATCATAAGGTTAAGCAACGCATGGCGCGATCGGTCCGTGGATGGGTGAACATTTTGTCATAACGAGTTCTTCCGTGTTTCGGAAGGCACGATTAACAGGTGGGTCCCGAAGAAACTCTGACAACCAATCTTACCAAGGGGTACCAGGTCCGGGTAACTGGGTTGTGGAGGTCAGACAGGCAATTGCTCCATGTAAAACACTGGTTCTCAGCTGCATCCGATTAGACTGGAAGCCGACCCCAACGTAGTTGGGAAAAGGCTAGGCAGATGACGATTAGTAAGCAAATTAAAAGATACAGAGATAGGTTATTGGTAATGGCCGTAAGACAATAAAAACCGGCCAAGTGCGGGTTGGACTCACGCATGAAGGGTTCCGTACGTTTAATGTATGGAGACCCCCATTAATATATATATTTTTTAATTTTTAGTATTTGTTGTTATAGCGGCAATGAAAATACATCATTTGTGAAAATTTCAGCTTTCTAGCTATCACAGTTAATGAGATACAGCGTGGAGACAGACAGACAGACAGACAGACAACGAAGTCTTAGTAATAGGGTTCCGTTTGCCCCTTTGGGTACGGAACCCTAAAAAGGCTGATTATGATGATTCAAATAAACCTTTAATGATCCAAAAGTAAAGAATAAAACCGAAAAATTGGAATTCTAGATGCGTGAGTTTACCCGCATTTTATAATTCCAAGTTAAAATATTTTCTATCTCGTGTCTACTCAGAGTTAAAATGTCGCATTCCCAAGAGGTTTAACATTTTACGACACATTTCAACCGACTGCGGCTGTTTGAGTACATACCTTAGCTTACATACGAAGCATATTTATAATGTACGCTAGTTATTCCGCTCGGTTTCACTCGCATCCCACTAGAACTATTCCCTTATACAGATAAAAACCGGCCAAGTGCGAGTTGGACTCGCGCACGAAGGGTTCCGTACCATTATCTATGAAAAAAGTACAATAGGAATGGTCAAGTGTGAGTTACTTAAGTTGCACATTATTTCTAATAGATGGCGCTACTAGTATACAATTTTGCAATTAATTAATATAAATCAACAGCCTCAATATTTTTTTTTTAAATTTTTAGTATTTGTTGTTATAGCGGCAACGGATATACATCCTTTGTGAAAATTTCAGCATTCTAGCTATCACGGTTAATGAGATACAGCCTGGAGACAGACAGACAGACAACCAGACAGACAGACGGACAGAAAGACAACGAAGTCTTAGTAATAGGGTTCCGTTTTACCCTTTGGGTACGGAACCCTAAAAAAGTAACCTTTTATCTTATTCGGATATATAACTCGAATTACTGCCAAATTCATCAAAACCTGTTTAATAATTTAATTGATAAAATTTGAGTAATTTCCCATAGTACTTATAACTTAGTAAGCCTTAAAACAATGGTAAGCCGACTCCAACATAGTAAGGAAAAGGCTAGGCAGATGATTAATTTGGTTCCCTATAGCACCTATTTCCTCAAGTTTTAAGTACTAATACTGCAGCAATGACTAGCCACATTTTTCTGAACTCATTTTATCGTAAATCTTGATTATCATCGTTGGATCCATTATGGCGAAATGGATATACTTCCAATCAAGTTTTTTTTGAGCTTGAAGGAGGTAAGTATAAGGGTAGATTAGTATTATTAAAGTAGTGGACGAATGGTACTAGGTGGTGAAAACGGTACAAAACTATATTTTATCTGTAATTCTTTCTGATAATATAAGCCTCAATACCAGAATGCTCATCTCTAGCGAAAATACTATACAATTATTGACATTAAAATTAAGATCTCTAGATAAATTAAGAGCTCTAGAGCATAAGAAAGGTCATAATCTCCTGTTTATCCGCGAAGTAGTTCCGTCAAGACACGATTAGATTCGCGGGGAATAGCTAGTGTAAGACACAAAAGAAAATGTATTATATTATGTATGTACTTGAAAATATAGGCTACTTTTTATCCGGGTGCGTGCAGTAATTCCCACGGGAAAACGGGTAAAACCGCTGGAAGAAGCTAGTATATAATAAAAAAAAATTCAATTTTACTCATGGTTTTTACAAAAGTAAACATTTTGAACATATTTATTTAAGAAATCTAACACAGTGTAAATCAACAAAATTCTACAATATTTCTAACATTTAATACACAGTCATATTTATTTAGGATACGATAAAATATAAATAAGATAGGATAATATACTTTACCCAGCATAATACAAAAACGTATATTTTATCTGATTTTTGCTTACAAAGTAATATATTTTATATTTAAAACCCCTAATAAATTTTGATTAATTTATACTAAAAGTTAGGGTCAAAATTAAATAAGGTTTATGGAATGACTAGGTTTTGACCTTATCTGTGTACTTACCTATATAAATTCAGGTACTTATATAGTAATAAATTATAGACGCCATCATTATTACTAATAATGATGGCGTCTAGCCGATTGCCGGCCACGGCGGCTGTTCTCATATAAGGAGATCAGCCAGCTGCGCAGGACATATTATAGTGCACAAGCATTTGCGCAGACACAGGTGCACTCCCTGTAACCCCACTCTCATAACCCGGTAATATTGTAATGCTGAAGAGTAACTTTCTTTAAATGCGCGAATCTTAGAAACGACTAGATAATTAAAAAAAATATTTTAGGGTTAAATAACCCATTTTTCGAGAAAAACTATGAGTTACTTTTAACCGAGTGCGTGAAGTAGGTCCCACGGGACGCATGTAAAACCACAGGCGAAAACTAGTGAATAATACAGAACATGTAATATTAATTCACTTGTTATTCAATTTACATAACAAATCAACGAACTAATGAACAATTTTCATATACTCACTAATTAAAGCTTGGCTAGCCGACCGTGTGTGAAAAAGGTGTCCCGATATATTATTATATTTAAAAAAACTACCTACCTTTCAATTAATAAAATTTATATGAACTACGAAAATTTGAACTAATATTTTCAAAATCTAGACACGTACTGAAACACTAACTGGAATTATTAATTAAATAAAAACTGAAAATACGTAGGTATCTTGGCGTTAATCCAATTGACTTTTACTGTACTTATTAACTAGATAATTTGACCTTAGTGTTAGAACTTTTTATATTTATATGTATGTATAGCTGTGACCCTCGACTTCACCTCAGTTCTATAAGACCTACTTATGCCTCTTCTTCTTATCGAGTGAGCTGCAGGTTTAATCACCTAAGAAGCCCTAGTGTCAGAGTTTTCTCAAATCCGCCTGACGGCCTCTGACGTGGAATAGGCATGACGACAGGGTAAAAAGTGAGCAAATCCAATTAGTCCGTAATTTAGATTATCGCAAAATATTGGACACGTATTTTTTGTTTTCAAAAATCTATCAATAATAACAAAGATAATAAGTATTAAAGTTCAGGAGTGGGGGGTCTTGACGTCACGCCTATGCAAAAATCGTACGTAGGCGTGACGTCACGCGCAATTTCAACGGTCTATAGCTTCGTAATTATTTGTTTAAATGAAAAACGACAAAATACGTATGCAATATTTTTTTATAATCTAAAAGACGGACTAATTAGATTTTTTTAGTCGTCATGCCTATTGTAACTACGATTGCTACTGAGTAGCATTCGGGAACGGCTTAACGTGCCCTCCCAGGCATGAAGGGGTAACAACGTCAACTTCCAAACTCCAGGCTGCACTTATGCCTCGATGGGCTATCTAACACTGAAACATTATTTTCAAATCGGACCAATAGTTTCTGAGATAAGCCCGTTAAAGCAAGGTGAAATAAAGCTGCCAACATTTCTGGCTTCTGACAGCATAATATATTCCAATGACAGCCGGGGCCCACTAATTAAATGTGCCTTTCAAAACACTGACGACATCATCATGACAAAATGGTCACCCATCCATGGACCCACCGCAACAAACTTTGCTTAACCTTAGCATCGAACGATTCACGCGGCTTTTACTTAACCACGAGCTCCTTCGAATATCGTTCAGAAATTTCGTTCCTAATCTCAACAGAGGCATAGAATACAAATGGCACACTTATATACCTATTTCCCTTCAATTAATGAAGGTAAAACATTAACTTTAGCTATTGGATAAAAATATATTCCTGTACTCTCATTGTATTACCCTTATTTTGGGTTAATGGCCAAACTTTCGAGATTAATTAGCAAATGGAGTGCGTATTTAGTCTGCCTCCGTGTTTCGGGAGGCACGTTGAATTGAGTATCCTGGCTGTCATTTGTACATCTTTGGCAATCGTTACGGGTAGTCCGAAGCCAGATAGTATGAAAACTAGTATTACTAAGAGGTCGTGTTGCTTTATGTACAGACGACAGCAGATCAACGTATAGGAATCTGACAAATTTTACCAATCAAACAATAACCTACCGCCATTACGATAACGTTGAAAATCTATTGCAGAAATTTGACAGATTGTGGTAACTTGTCTGTACAGGAGGTTAGACAGTTTGTTGCTCTATCTAAAACACTGGTATTCAGCTGTATCTGATTGGACAGGAAGGCGACCAGAACAAAGTTGGGAAAAAGCTAGGCAGACTTTTCAGCGAACGAGATGTTGTGGTGTAATAATACTTTGCAATGTTTAGATAGAAAGATCAGCATCTGCCTAGCCTTTTCCCAACTACGTCGGGGTCGGCTTTCAATCTACTGGATACAGCTGACAATCAGTGTTTTATGTGGAGCGACTGCCTGTCTGACCTCCACAACCCAGTTACCCGAGCAACCTGACTCAGAGAGAAAGATGAATAGAATTTAAGACAGTTCAAACAAGTTCTCATCTAAAATGCAACTCCCTGCGTAACAAGCATTTCACATTTATCAAAAATAATTTGTTAAAAACACTCAACTTTATTAAATTCAATGAATACTCCATTTCGTACATCATCCATGTCTAACCAGTCAATAGCAGTTACGCAACGCTTTTGGGTCTAATTGACCCCCGACTGGCTTGTTTCGTTTTATTGTGTTACGGATCAACGTGGCTACAAACGACCATAGTTAGGATTATTGTAACTTCCTTTATTTGTGTGTGATATTGGTTTTGTCAACATTCGAAGTTGTAGTTACTGTTAAGGTATATTTCCGCAGTTAAATGGGGTGATTATATTTTTGTGTATACTTTCAAATCTCTCTGGTTTTGTGCATGAATATGGATGAATATTGTGGAAGGGGACGATTAAAGAAATGATGGTTAGGAAGAATGTTACTTGTGAGATGACGGCAGATAGAAGAGTGTGGAAGAAGAAAATATGCTGGGCCGACCACAAATAATTGCGATAAGGAAGATGAAGATGAGTTACTATAAAGGTACCTATATTTCTGATATTGAAATGGGTAAAAGTGATATGTTTAGTGCATGGTTTCATCTGTCTTGCTAAGCAAAACACTGGTGGTATGGTACCAATGGTACATACTCTGCTGCATGCAAGACTAGAAACCGACCCCAACATAGCTGGGAAAAGGCTCAACAGTTGATGATGCATCTCTTCTATTCATGAAATGTTAAAGGGGCACCACGATATCCCTTAGGAAGAATGGTTGTCAGACTTTCTGGTTTCTGACTACCCGTAACGACTGCCAAAGATGTTTAAATGGCAGCCGTGCCCACCAATTTAGCGTGCCTTCTGAATAGAAAAAAAAATGTCACCCATCCACGGACCGACTGCGTTAAGCGTTGCTATTTAACCTTAGCTGACCCGTACAGTTATTTAAGCCAAAAACATAATCAAATCGTTTAAAATTCAAGACAGAAACCGAAAATCGTTTGTCTGACAGTGACTCCATACAAAATTAATGATATTTTCCCCTCGTACATTTCTAAGACAATTGAGGAAATTGGGACGAACTCAATGACGGTATTTTAATATTTAAATAGGTTCCTCAAGAATATAAGCTTATTGCTTCTGTGAGGTTTATTTGTAGGATTTTATTAGAAAAATATATTTATTGGACCAGTTTCCGTCATTGGTTTTACCTGTGTACGCTAGTACATTAACTTACCATAATATGTCAAACTTCATTAGATTTTCAACCTTATCACAATAGTGGAAGGTTAATTTTCGATTGGTAAAATTTTACAGATTTGGGTAAGTTGACCTGATGTCTGTACTTTAGAAACTATTCAATGCACCTAGATAAAAAGTAGTCTACAGCCTTTTTGATAAACGAGATGTCTAACACTGAAAGAATTTGGCAAATCGGTGTAGTAGTTTCTGAGATTAGCACGTACAAACAAATCAATATTAAAGGAATTATTGGTCTGATTTTTTGAAAAAATCGTGTGCTTCCTAAATGTCAGTCTTTATTCAGAATTTACAAACAAACAGACAAAGTGTTGAACTAGTACAGAATTTTCATTAGCAAGTACCAGGGCCTCATATATCTATAGGAGCAACAAGTGTAGCACAAAATTGCGTGTCGACAATCCCCCAATATGAGCGCCAGTGGACGCGCGAATAAATTAAATCCGGTCAATGCGGCTCTTTGCTGTGTATGCGCGCCTAGTACTATAATGAATTATTATCTGACCTTTTGATTGTATTGTTTTTTTTTATTTCACTAGAATATCACCCGTGACTTCAATTATTATCCCGATGGAAGTATGTCCCGTACTCAGAAAAAAAAACCTTTTTCTCCAGGGTTAGGTACTATTTCCATTCAAAATTTCATCACAATCAATTCAATTGTTTGAGCGTGAGAGCGTAAGAAAGAACTAAACATACTCACTTCCGCATTTTAAAACGCTAGGCTGATACAAATCTGTGATTGATTTCTAATTTTTTTTTGGCAGACTTCAAATCTATACGGATGCAGATGAGCACTAGTTTGAAGCGACTGCATATCTGATCTGCTCTTATATGGGCACAACAATAACCTCTTGGTTAGAACAGTTATCAAACTGTGTAGCTTTTGACAACCCACCTGTAACGACTGCCAAAGGTGTTCAAATGACAGCCGGGACCTACCAACTTAACGTGCCTTCCGAAACACGGAGGGATTCATCATGACATACTCCTAAATACTGACTGGGCTGTGAAAAGGCGTATTCGCTATCGATCCCGACTTTACTCTCGACATTTGTCTACACTGTTACTCAACTTTAGAAATAAACTTACAAAATACACAGAACTTTGAAAAGTCCGTGGCTAGTTTAGAACCCGCATTTTGACTGCAGTGGTGATTTTGCTAGAAAATGGCACATGTTCCATAATATCGTTTAGTCTGAAAATTGACGACCGATTGAAAGATCACAAAAAAACCGGCCAAGTGCGAGTTAAATTCGCGCACGAAGGTTTCCGTAACATTACCGGTAAAATGAGCAAAAAACCCACTAAAATATTAATCTATACTAATATTATAAAGCTGAAGAGTTTGTTTGTTTGAACGCGCTAATCTCAGGAACTACTGGTCCGATTTGAAAAATTCTTTCAGTGTTAGATAGCCCATTTATCGACGAAGGCTATTGGTTATTTTTTATCCGTGTGCGCGCAATAGTTCCCACGGGAAAGCGGATGAAACCGCTGGCAGAAGCTAATTTTATTCTAATTTACAGTATTTTTTGTTACAGCGGCAATAATTAATACATCTTCTGTGAAAATTTCAATTGCCTAACTATCATGGTTGATGAGATACAGCCTGATAACAGACGGACACGGAAATCTTAGTAATAATAGTGTCCTAGCCGTGAGTCGGCCACGGCGGCCGTTCTCATATAAGGAGATCAGCCAGCTGCGCGGGACATATTATAGTGCACAAGCATTTGCGCAGACACAGGTGCACTCCATATTCCCTCACTCTCATAACCCGATGGGTCGGCAATCCGACACGACCGGAGAGAGAT
>NWSH02000607.1:14262-29619 GCA_002382865.2 Heliothis virescens | reverse complement strand
GACAGACAGACAGACAGACAGACAGACGCGGCGGGGGACTTTGTTTTATAATAAGTATAGATACTCGCATGTAATGATAGTCATGATTTACTTTTTCACGCGGTTTTACTTGTATTTTAAGACAAATACTTCGCATAACTGAACTGCTTAGTTGTCGCTTAGCGCGGCTGCTGACAACGTCTCGGGTTCGATTCCCGAGTCGGGCAGAAATCGCTTTGTTGATTTATATATTTATATATTTATAACTTTCACAAAGCAGCCCGAAACCCGTCTGATTGTCACCAGGCTGTATCTCATGAACCATGATAGCTAGAGAACTGATCACAGATGATGTATTTCGACTGCCTCTTTATAAAAAACTAAAACTATAAAAATAGGTATTTTAAGGGGTTTCCATACAAAACCGTTATTATTTATACAGAACCGTTCGTGCGCGAGTCTAACTTGCACTTGGCTGGTTACTAAACTTAACTATCAGTCAAGAGTTAAGAAAGGGCTAGGCAGATGATGAATAACAATCTGTGAAAAAATTAAACTGTATGTGTGAAGTAAAACATATTTTCAGAACTTCTAAATGATAGTTATAAATGTAATTTAAACTTCTTAAATCCAAGCAATTTGAGCGCTAAATTGCGCGTAGCTTTAAGAGCGATAATATTTTCATAATACTTCACATAATAGGTATGAAGGCTGTTGAAAATGTCGCTTGATATTAAAATGAAAATGTGACGAAATTTTGAATAATTTTATTTGGACCCTTATTAAGGTACAGACGACAGCAGGTCCACCTACCGAATGTGTAAAAAATTACCAACGAACATTAACCTTCCGCTATTGTGATAAGGTTGAAAATCTACTGCAGAAATTTGACAGATTGTGGTAACTTGATGTGTTGTCGTCTGTACTTAATAAATCGTTCGCCTGCTCGATTGCATTAACTTTCATTTTGGGGGCAAGAGAGAAAATATTTATTTTGGATCCTATATTTTGGACAAATGCCTTGTTGACACTTCTCGTGACCCAAAGGCTGGCTTTTACTTCGCCCAGCGACTAAGCATTGCCATTCAACGTGGCAATACGGCCAGCCTATTGGGTACACTACCGGTTGACAGCGATGAGGATTCTTTGATGCCCTTTTTGAATTCTATAGTTATAAGTTTTGTATTTTGAATGTATATATAATGTATTAATTAAATAAATATAATAGTAAAATAAAAAAATCTGATAAGTATAAATAAATACTTACGTCTTTAAAAATCCTGGTCAATTTTCTACTAATAATAAAAGCGTAATGTTTGTGTTGTTAAAAATTATTGACGTGTTAAAGTGTTCTGTGAAACCTATTAACAGAAATAAATGATTTGATTTGATTTGATTTGATTTGTGAGAACGTTCCACACATAGTATCTGAGTATATGTTTATTACTGTTTCACGCAAAAATTACTGAATATATTTTAATAAAACTTGTCAGCAATAAAGCTTCAATACACCAAAATAACATAACTACGTTTTATCCGACTTCGGGAAGTAGTTTGCTCGGGAATCGGGTGAAACCGCAGTGAATAGCTAGTCAAGTTAATAAAATAGACAAAGTACAAAAATAAAAATACTTCCTATTAATAAAAGTAGCCTATGTATTCTTCTGACATATAAGCTATATTTCTGCCAAATTTTATCAAAATCCGTCCAGCGGTTTTTGCGTGAAAGAGTAACAAACGTACATACATGCATACATCCTCACAAACTTTCGCATTTATAATATTAGTAGGATTTTTAGATAACCAGCGGGTCTTATTCGTGATGAAATTGTAAAGGTTAACGATACCTTTTTTTTATTAAATATGTGTACTAGTCGCGAAAGTTTAAAAACATTGATTAGTAGAATTGCGGCTAAAAAACTTTCACCTTTATAATATAAGTAGGACAGCAATATATACATTGTTAAACGTGGCTTTTCCCGAAAAAAAAGCGTTCAGAACCGGTTATCCCGTTCATTACAAATGTATGCTCCCAGTCAGACCTGGCTCATAATAAACTGCTACATTTTTCATGCTGACTCTTCAGCATACGAGAATAAATCATTTGCGATCTTCCACTTTAACGTGGCGGATCAAAATGTATGTTTTTTTCGTTGTTATGAAATTATTATGTGTGGAGAACATTTTAGGCTGTTGAGGTTTGATTGTGGTCTAAAGTTATATAACATGTTTTTGTTGGAAATGTATTTAATTGTTTTGTAATTATTGTTTGTATTGAATAATGGTATTGCACGCGCATCACGGTAATAAATTGGTTATCTTTTTTTTATCATAACCAAAGTTCCTGAGATTAGTTTTATCAGCTTATACAGGGTTACTTGTAACTCGACGTATATCTGGAAGGAGGTGATAGAAGGGCCCAAGAGCAACAAATTAAGCCACTCGTACCTGTGAGCAAAGTTCAGTAATTTCTGAGATATTGTAAATTTTTGGAAATTTACCCAAAATTGGACATTCAAGCTTAGACCTTTTTGGCCATTATTACACCCTTTGAAAACCTTCTGACTAATCCTCTCAAGCTTACGCACTTTTCTGCCTCATACAGCTGAACGATGTCGAAATCTAACAGTATTGGATTTGGTATATAATCGGAAACCACTGAACTTTGCTCAGATATACGTCGAATGACAAGTAACCCTCTATACTCTTCAGCTTTATAATATTAGTACATTTTATCATATTTACAATACGATAGAAACTTTAATGGTGTTATTCCAAAATATTCTATATTCAATGTTTTAAACAATTATTTTGTAGAATACTATAAATGTTTTAGTTAAAACCGGACAAAATTTTGTTTCAATACAATGTGAAGGTAGTTTAGGTATGGTAATTATATTGCGTGTGTCTTAAATAGTAAGTGGAACCCGTAAAAACAACAAGTTGAGCCACTGTATAATATGCACATCTCTTAACTTCAAAGAAACTGAAGTTACTTAACAGAAAACAAACAAATAAAAGAAGTAAGCTTTTGGTAAGCTCATTGAGTATTTGATTTCGTACTAAAATAGCTGTTACGAAGAAAGATAAATATCGTTAAATTAAGAGTTTCTGCTCACTGCAGAGTAAACTATCAGCCGACAGTCGATCCAAATGTTAAAGATTATTTTCTTAAAGAAAATCGTAAAACCAAACAATGTTTTTAGTCGATCTTCATCTACCTAGCCCTTTCCCAACTATGTTGGGGTCGGCTTCCAGTCTAAAAGAGATGCAGTTACCAGTGTTTTGCATGGGGCGACCACAACCCAGTTGCCCGGGCAACCCGATACTCATTGCTAAGACTAGTTGTCAGACTTTCAGGCTTCTGACTACCCGTAACGACTGTCAAAGATGTTCAAATGACAGCCGGGACCCACTAATTTATTGTGCCTTTTGAGACACAGAAAAGGTCGTGATGACAAATGGGCACCCATCCCAGACCGACCAAGCATGGCTTAACCTTATGATCGATTGACCTGCGTGGCTTTACGTTAGCCACGAGCTTTAGACTAATTTTACACAAAATATTATTGAAATCGGTTCAGTAGTTTTGCCGTGGAAGCCGAATAAACAGGCAGAGTTACTTTCACATTTGTAGCTGTTACAAGGAAAGATAAATATCCTTACATTTATCCTAATATTTAACAGGAAAACATTTGATAAACATTGTATTAGAAATAATTTTGACAAATAAGTCTAAACAAAGAGTATCGGGTTACCCGGTAACTGAGCTTTAGAGATCAGATAGGTTATCGCTTTATGTAAAACATGAGTATAAAAGTTTTGTTTCGCGGTAGTGGGTGTGTTATACTTGTGTGTGTAAAATATACGTGCACATTGCCAAGTCGAGTCAAAATTATTTATTGAAAGTAGGCTAATTAGATTAGCACATTTTCACGTCAAATTTTACAAAGGATAGCACCCCCGAAAGCGCCCCCCATTCACCACTTCCTAGTGTTATGGTTGTCTTTGTACGCTTAAGCTTGGGAGCGCTCAGTACTGAGTAGGTATTCGTGAATTAACAAGAAACATTAGTTTCTATCTTTTCCCCGGGAATCGGGAATATTTTCAACACCAAGATAAAAAATTGTATCCTTCCTGAGGCTTTCATTGAAATCATTTTATTACATACTAGCTTTCCGCCCGCGGCTTCGCCCGCGTGGAATTCGGTTTAAACGACACACAGCGCCATCTACAATCCATCCATCAAGCAAACAATATTTTTGTTTTCCCTCGGGAATATCTATTTTTTTCGGGGATAAAAAGTACCCTATTATTTAATCCGGACTTCTAACTTTACGTCTGCAAAATTTCAAAGCAATCGGTTCAGTAGTTACGGCGTGAAAGCGGAACAAACAAACAAACAAACAAACAAACAAACAAACTCACTTTCCGATTTATAATATTAGTAAGGACTAGCTTCCGCCAGCGGTTTCACCCGCTTTCCCGTGGGAATTACTGCGCGTACCAGAATAAAAAGTAACCTATAACCTTCCTCGATAAATGGGCTATCTAACACTGAAAGAATTTTTCAAATCGGACCAGAAGATCCTGAGATTAGCGCGTTCAAACAAACAAACAAACTCAGCTTCAGCTTTATAATATTAGTATAGATTTTTGTCGAAAAACCAGGAAAGACTGAAAGAATTACTTTCGTAGGTATTTATAGTATTAGTAAGGATAGCCGAAATCTTTTGAAAATGAAAACTAGGTAGCACCAGTCTGTCTTATAGTATATAGGTAATTCCACTATTAATTCAAAAACGTATACATCCTACTTAAAGTTGTAACAATAAGTAAAGCAAACATAAAATATCCCGTCTTCCACGAATTCCTAACTCATAAAATATTATACACATACATGTTTAGACACCGCGGGCGAACCCGTATCAAAAACCAAGCGAACAGCAAACAATTTTTAATTAATTGAATTCAAAAAGTTTAATTAATTATGACCGATATTGTGTGCGAAAGTTGGAAGGTTTTTTTCGTAATTCTGAAAATTGTATGTACCCCGCTTTTTCATACCATCCCCTTGAGAATAAAATGGTGAAACAATTGATGTTTCAATTTCTTTTTGGAATTGCTTTTACTGTGCAGTTTATTCAATTGAATTCAATTATTTATGCAATTGAATTCAACATTAATGGCACTGAATTAACTTAATAATTTTTGAAAATTTAATTCTCAAAAATCAAGTAACAAAATTACGACGGAATTTTATGCCTGAAGGTTTCATAAAAAGTGTTAAACCCTTTCAATTTAATTAAAAAGGTGACAGCTGAAAATTTTTGATCCCTGTAAATATTTAATCAAACAAAGTACTTTTGGGTAAAAATTCGCAAAATTAACATGGATACACACGACATTTCACACATGAAACCGAGTTCCAAGTTAATTTTGTATAAACAAAAACTTATATACTTACGTATTACATAACAAAAGGAGACACGGCTGAAACGCTTTGAAAAATAATATTTAAAAAATACACTAATAACACTGAACTGAGAACTCTATTATTTTGCTTCAAGACAAGTAGAGATAGGCTTTTTTTTACAAGAAAGAGTTGGGAAAGCGAGAGAGAGACACGTACACCCGGTCTCTTCGACACACGGAATGTAACTACGGTCCGTAGATGCGCGTAGCGGGATGCTACGGGACGCTACGAATTCTCGTAGCTCGTAGCGGGTGCTACGTCAATTTCAGTTTGATAATATTTTAGTGATTGTGAAAAAGGCGGTGACTAGCATTCGGAAATGTATTTCTATTTTAAAATTTGTTTTGTTGAATAAATTGTATTATTTTTCAGTTAAATAAATTATAATTTGACAAAACTATAAAAAATAATGTTCGAGTTCAAACACGGGCTGTTCAATATTTTTATTTGTAAGCAAATATTGTTTTTATGTTAATTTTGTTGCAAATATTATTTTTTATGAAAAACCTAGTTTTCTTTTTTAAATGTTTTCTTTGTGTTCTAAGACCAAAAACTGCTAAGTAGGGTTTTAAATATAGTATTGTGTAAACTTTTGTTTATTAAAAGTCTAGCAAACAATAGCGTATTAAAATTATTTAAAGTATTATAAGTTCCAAAAATGCTTTCAATGAATGCAAAACTACATAACACTCCTTTTAGTTCTGTCCCTTATTTTTTTTCCAGTTCAAAACACTATATTTTAGACGTTAACAAAAGCTAATAAAATTAAACAAAAATAACACCACTTAACCCTAATAATCCCAAAAGTACTGAAATACAAAATTAAACAATTGAAACCAAAAATAATATTTTCGAGTTAGACAATTTAATTCCTTTGACTTCTCCCAAAAGGGATTATTATTTTTAGAACAAACCTTTATAGACTTAGTAATAGAATTAATTATTTTTTCCTTTCGTACTTATTTTTAATTTTTAGGGTTCCGTGTCCAAAGGGTAAAATGGGACCCTATTACTAAGACTTCGCTGTGTTTCCACGCTGTATCTCATTAACCGTGATAGCTAGAAAGCTGAAATTTTCACAAACCAACTTAAATAAAATATATTCATTGTATGAAAAAAAAAGTTATTTTTTTGCTGTCCGAAAAATGTTTGTATTTTGGCTAGTTGTAGGTAATAGACACGTTCATTTTTCATAGATAATGGTACGGAACCCATCGTGCGCGAGTCCCACTTGCACTTGGCCGGTTTTTTGATATTGAAATAAGGATCTAATTTCGTAAAAGTAGTACTCAAAAATGTTCTCTTCATTCCTGAAATGGAACAAACGTCAGATGAACCTACATGATCTGTCAAATTTCTTCAATAGATTTTCAACCTTATCACAATAGTGGAAGGTTAATGTTCGATTGGTAAAATTTGATAGATTCGTGTAGGGTGACCTGAGCTGTCGTTTGTATCTGGTAAAAATTGAATTAAAATATATTTTTCATATCTACTCGTAACTGGGTTGAAGACCTTGTGATTATAGCTTTTTTTTCATATCGATTGGAAATCATTAGTATGACTCCTCCCGCTGTGGGTGACAGCGGAAGGGAGTGTCACACTTTTACTGACTAAAACCCACCGTGTTCCTTCGGGAGCCCTTTGTGCGCAAGGGCCGCGGTAACTCTTTCGAACAACCTGCAGCCCCGACGGGCTCTGGCCCTAGTGGGCCCTGCAGGTTGAAATTATAGCTGAAACCGACACTGGCATACCAGTTCTCACCTAAACAAAATCGCATTCAAATCGGTGCATCCGTTTAAGAACTATAGTGCCACAGATATTTATGTTATTTGGTTACGACTGTTAGCTTATCTTGTGTTTTATTCAATAAATAAATACAAAGAAACTTACATAATGGTTTTATAATACCGTACCCCTCTTTTTTCATCTGGATAAAAAACTATCGTGATTTTGATGAACCATTTGCAAAAAAATCAAGCTTAAAAATCAAAAAATTAAACATAAATAAACTAGCAACGAATACTAGAGTATTTAAGATAAAAGGCCAAGTCAGAGTCGTTCATTGTTTACTTTCGTTCACAATCCTTGACTTTGACAAATTAGGGTCATGTCGGCTCGTTCCATGTAATAACAAGTTCGACCGACAAGCTGAGTTGCGGCTGTTTTTTTAGGGTTCCGTAGCTTAAGATAATAGGGTATTTTTGTTTGAGAACTGTTGGGAAAATCGTTTTCATTGATTATAGTTTGTGATTATTTGTGTGGCTGTTGAAATGTATTTTCTTAGTGTATGTTGTACCCCAATCTACACTAATATTATATAGATGAAGACTTTGTTTGCTTGCAACGCGCTTATCTCAGAAATTATAAGACCGATTTGCAGTGCAGATAGCTCGTTTATCGAGAAAGGCTTTAGGGTCATGGCACATTGTACCGGCACGGTCACGGCACAGCAAATAACGTGTCATTTAAATTTGAACATTAAATTGTATGACGTATGATATATTTCTTAACAACGTGAGTTGTTAGATAGGAAACCGCGCGCTGACAGCCCGCCGTTGGCTTTTTTGTACTGACGTTATGAAATATATCATACGTCATACGATTTAATGTTCAAATTTAAATGACACGTTATTTGCTTTGCCGTGACCGTGCCGGTACAATATGCCATGATCATTAGGCTCCTTTATATCCGGATACGCGGAGTAGTTCACCGAGAAATAGCTGGTGAAAGTTACTGACTGAATAAAGGTAATTAAAAACTTCTCGAGGAAACCTGGACTCAAAAATCTGAAATCGCGCATCCGTCTCTCGCGTACGTGGTGATTAACGCTCATTCCTTCTCTGTGTGCGAAGAGGGCGCAGCCCAGCAGTGGGTCAGAAAAAGGCTGATGATGATGATGATGAATATAAGTAAACTAGCTTCCGCCAGCGGTTTCACCCGCTCTCCCGTGGGAACTACTGCGCGCACCCGGATAAAAAGTAGCCTATAACCTTCCTCAATAAATGGCCTATCTAACACTGAAAGAATTTTTCAAATCGAACCAGTAGTTCCTGAGATTAGCGCGTTCAAACAAACAAACAAACAAACTCTTCAGCTTTATAATATTAGTATAGATATAACTTTGAAATGCTAACGATAGAGATACTTAGATGGAAAGTTTTGCCTTTGCCTTGCTCAGCAATCGGACAGTATAGGTTAAATAAAACAAAATAATAATGGCGTCCAAGGTCGACTGTCAGCACGGCGGCTGTTCTCATATAAGGAGATCAGCCAGCTGCGTAGGACGTATTATAGTGCACAAGCATTTGCGCAGACACAGGTGCACTCCCTATTCCCTCACTCTCATAGCGCGGTGGGACGGCAATCCGACAACTCCGGAGCGAGATCAGGCGCAGGACCAACGTTATCGTGCTCTCCGAAGCACGGAATGCAAAACGAAATATCCTTACACAGTTCATCTATCACTCTTTAAAATCGAAGTCAATATCTCCACCATATTTTCAAACATTTTCAGTACAATATTCATATAAAACTATTTACGGTAACCGTCGTATCTAAAATGCAGGAGAATGGTGTATTTTTATCTCGCCGCCGTTTTTGACGGGAACATTTTCTATTCAGGCTAAGAATAGACTTAGATATATTTTGTACTTGATATTTTTCGTGTTTTTACTTATAAAATATGAAATAAAATACTGAAAAACTTAAGAGTTAGGTAATTTTAAATTCTTACTAAAATTACAAACTAGCTCTCAACAGCGGTTTCATTCGCGTTACGTGGGATCTACTTCACGTATCCGGGTAAACGAAACCCATAGCTTTCCTCCATAAATGTGGTGCCTAATAGTGAAGTAATTTTTCAAATCATTCCAGTAGTTTTTGAGATTAGAGTCTAAAATAAGCGAAGAAAGTTCGTTTTTTTATTAAAATAGTGCTCACATGTTTTTTAAAATCATTATCCTTAAGCTTTTAACAGCTGATCTCAAAGACTACTTCACAATCTTTAAACTCAAAAATAAAAGATACAATATTATACCTTTTTTAACTGAAAAGATAATTTTTATCTTTCCCTGAAAAAGAATAAAAGTGTTACTCTAGTAACAGATGTTGTTACTAATGCTACTTTTAAAATTAATATCTTTAGGGTGTGGTCCCACTATGGCTGTCTAGAGAACAGAAATTTTAGTGTTTATTTTGTTACAAACATAGAAAAATACGCTTGTCAATTGCGATTTTTCATAATATTTTCTAATATTATAAGATAAAAGTAACTCTTGCTTTTAACGATAGGATCGCCTATTGTACTCGCGCAATTTTGTTTGTTTCATCCTTCGATGTTTATCCTAACGGGGTACAATTATAATAGCATCCTAGACGATTGTCAGCCATGGCGGCTGTTCTCATATAAGGAGATCAGCCAGCTGCGCAGGACATATTATAGTGCACAAGCATTTGCGGTATGCGGTATGCGGCATATTATGGTGCACTCCCTATTCCCTCACTCTCATAACGCGATGGGACGGCAATCCGACACGACCAGAGAGAGATCAGGCGCAGGACCGACATTAACGTGCTCTCCGATGCACGGGTGTATCAATAACCAACTTCCAACGCCGGGCTGCTTTGTGAAAGTTTCTAACCCACAAAGTGATTTCGGCCCGTCTCGGGAAACGAACCCAACACCTCGTGCACAGCAGTCGGCTACAATCAAAAGAATATTCTACCTATCTATCTCTGTCTGTGTCGAGTTTTTACGAAACTACAGAAACGATTATAATCAAATTAATCTGAAACTAGGGCCCAAAAAGAGATAAAAGTAAGGAAAATATTTGCCAGGGGACGCAGGCAGAGCCGCGGGTAACCTAGTGGTTAATACAAGAGAGAAAAGGCACAAAATAGTGGCTAGACAATAAATATGAAGCGTTACACCGTAGTGGAAACGTGGGTTTATCTCCAGTAGCTAATATTTCAAGTCTGAAGAGATAATTTATTATTATCTTACTGTTATCCCGGCTTTTGAATAATATTAAGGTGTTTTTTAAACATCTTTTTGTGTTGTTTAGGTAAACCAGTGGTTATGATAAATAACTTTTAGGATCATTATCTGCCTAGCCTTTTCCCTACTGAGTTGGGGTCGGCTTTCAGTCTAACGGTATGGAGGAACTGCCTTTCTGATCCTCTCAACCTAGTTACCTGGGTAACCTGATACCGTTAGAGTGGTAATACAGACTTTCTGGCTTCTGACTAAGCGAAACGACTGCCAAAGAAGTTAAAATGACCGGGACCCACCAATTTATAGAGCCTCCCGAAACACGGAGAAACTCTTCATGACAAGATGGTCATCTATGAACCGACCGCGCCAAGCGTTGCTTATCCCTATGATCGATCAATCCGTGTGGCTGTTACCTACTTAGCCACGAGCTCCTCAATTTGTAACTGTCTTTAGTCGTCCTAAAATAGCAAAAGTTTTAAGGTCATGGCACATATGAATGGCACGTCACGGCACAGCTCAAACTCAGCGATTAACTTGTCATTTGAATTTGATCCTTAAATCGTATCTCATACTAGCAGCTTCTGTCAGCGCAAAACTTAAAATCCTGTTTTTACCCGTTCTCGTGGGAATATCGGGAAATCTTTTCTTATCTCGCGTGAGTCTTAAGATGAACTTCTGTTCAAAATTTCAGCTTTATAGGTTCATGGTTTTGAGTCCTGCGTTGATGAGTCAGTGAATGAGTCAGGACTTTAATTTCTATATGTATAGAAGAAGATAAAACATTTTATATGAAAAACCAATGGCGCTGTGACAGCGATCTTGCAGCTATCTAACAATAGCTGTGCCGGTGCTGTGCCGTTGAAGTGTGCCATGATCTTTACTCTAAGGAAAATTAACCCCTTTCTTGAGGAAAAACCGGAGCATTGAAATAAATGACTCTGAAATCAATTTGGATCTTCTCAGTTATTTTACAATATAATATTTATTTATGCAAAAAGAACATAATTTATATAAAATGAGATGAGAAAATATAACTCTTATTATCTGAAAGGTGAAAATAATCATTATACCTTTGTTTCATTTATATACTCGTTGTTTCCCGCGGTTCCACTCGCGTTCCAGCAAAACTACTTCCCGTATCCGGATCAAAAATAGATTATATACTTCCTGCTCTAGTTAGACTGTCTGTGTATCAAATATTTAACGGCCGTTCTCAATAAACTGTCTATCTGTTGATTACTAACTAGAGATTGAATTTTTACATAAGCTCCATACAAGTAATATCAAATTCCTATCTCTAGTTACCAAATAGACAGATGGATAAGTTATTGAATCCCGCAGTAAATCAGTTCATTAATTTTAGCGTGAAAGCGTGACGAACAGACACTTCCTTTAGCATTATTTTATAATACAATTTATACTATGTAGTGATTAGTAAAGATGTAATTTCTGCTTTTTAAATATAATATTTTATTCACTGAAATATCGTGGATAAGTCAAAGCCGCGCGGATCAATCGATCATAAGGATAAGCAACGCTTAACGCGGTCGGTCCGTGGATGGGTGACCGTCTTGTCATAACGAGTTCTTCCATGTTTCGGAAGGCACGATTGGGTCCCGGCTGTCATTTGGAACATCTTTGGCAGTCGTTACGGGTGGTTCAGAAGCCAGAAAGTCTGACAACCAGTCTTACCGAAGGGTTACGGAGATCAGACAGGCAGTCGCTCCATGTAAAACACTGGTTCTCAGCTGCATCCGGTTACACTGGAAGCCGACCCCAACGTAGTTGGGAAAAGGCGAGGCGGATGATGATACTATGAAGTGATTAGTATAGATGTAGTTTCTGCTTTTGAAATATAATATTCTCTGTAACACATAATGTTCAATCATATTGAAATAACTCGAGTAAAATTCTTATCCCTTTATAGGATAACAAAATACAATTGTAATATAATTTACCGGGTAAGGTCCCTTAAGGGTCTCACCGATTGGGGTCCTAAAACGGTACCTTACAAAGGTCAATTTTTGGATCCCTTAAGTTCCCAATAAAAAGGTTTGATTGCTCGAATTTTGTGATCGTTTCATGATAATACGATGTCGTTTTTTTAAAGATTGTCGTTTGTATCTGATTTTCAAAAGTGTCTATGGAGTTTTTTTGGCGGTTCTTCTCCATGAGAGCTTTTGACGCTTTTATGTATAAACAATTGACTATGGACTTTACAATCGTAATTTGTAATGGCCATCAATGCCGTCATCCAAACTAATAGTATAAATGCGAAAGTAACTCTGTCTGTCTGTCTTTTCTTCACGCCTAAACTACTGAACCGATTTGTGTGAAATTTGGTACAGACATAGTTTGGAACTTGAGAAAGGACATAGGATAGATTTTATTTCAAAAAATAAAAAATAAATTTATTCCGGACATACAGCGCCATCTATTGTTCAATTCCGTACTATAAATGTCGAGCTGTTCCTATACTCCATAGATAGATGGCGTTGATCAAAAAATTGCCGGAAGTCACTATTCCACGCGGATGAAGTCGCGGGCAAAAGCTAGTAATTTATAACTCAATCTGTCTGTCACGGTTTCACAGCAAATCAACTAAACCAATTTAAATGTTCGGTACCCACACATAGAGCCTAAGAATGGATAGGCTATGTATTTATCCGGGTGCAGGAAGTTGTTCTGTTGCGGAAAATAACTAGTTCTTATAATAGTCGATAAAATTCTAAATTAAATATGTATTTTCCTCATTTTCGTGAAAATAGTTCAGTCGTTTTTAAGATAGTCGTAAATAGAGAGGCAGACGTGGCGGAAAATCGTATAATAGTGAAACAAAATAGTGTACTGAAACAAAGAACATTGAACCTTATACCAATATACTTAAATATCATTATTGTTCAAAGAAATCAAGGCTTTCTTTAGCAGTGAAAAATAGGTCATCGTCGTGTTTTTTCTTAATGTAAGATTAATTAAAACCGACAGGCAGTCAATCAGTGAAAATCACACTGAATTGAAGTTTATAAAAGTCGGTGACACAGTATCTTTGTGAACAGTAAGCTAATTTTACTATAATAGTTAATAATTAAGATTCTATAAGATTTTGTGATTGTTTTGTTACTGTACTATTTCTGTGAAATGAAATAGTTTAGTAAAAAATATATATTACATATCCTGGAATCGCAATCTTTTGAGAGGCACGGTATAGGTAGAATTTGCAAAGGTAAAGAGGCATCGTTTTGATCTCTTAAAATATCCGTAAAAAAAATATTAAGAGGTTAATTTTAAGACATTTAACTCATCAAATAATCACAAAACAAATTAATTCAAAACAATCAACCAAAAGAAAACCTTTTAAATACACAACGAGCTTATCAAAGATTACTCTGTGACACAAAGTTGGTCTACTGAATATTTTACACTGTGTACCTTAGCTCGAATTAAGGGCGAGCCGCGACCGTGAATGGCTGAAAAGAGGCTGTAATTACTGCCTGAAATATTCAGCCGGAATAAACTGAGACAGGGGGTGTGACGTCATCCTGTAGGGTCAGCAAAAAAACTATCAATTTTTCAAAATTATTTTTTATGATGGGTACAGATATACAGTCATATCTCGAAGTCATGGTGGCTTACTGGGTAAAGCACCAACCACTCAAATATGATTGTGTGGGTTCGATTCCAGGTTAGGCAAGTACCAATGTAAGTTTTCTACGTTTATATGTACTTTCTAGGTGTATCTTAGACACAATTTTTCTAAGTTTGTATGTACCTACTTTCTGGGTAAGTCTTAGAAACCAATAGCTGATTAAAGGTGAAGGTAAACATCTAGAGGAAACCTGTATAAAGTCTGAAATCACCAACCCGCATCACGCACACGTGGTGATTAACGCTCAATCCTTCTATGTGTGAGAGGAGGCCGCCGTCCAGCAGTGGGACGATAAAGCAATAGGGTATAGAAGGGAGTGAATGTCTGTATAACGAGTGACAGGAAGAAAAAGCAGAAAACATATTGCGCTGACCCCAAATAAATTTGGGAAGAAGGCATGAAGATGATGATGATGGGTATAGACAAACAATGTATGAGTTATTCCAAGCTTGTGGCTAAGATACAGCCGTACTGGTCGATTGATTATTATAAGATTAAGCAACGATTGGTGCTGTCGGTCCGTGGATAAGTAACCATCTTGTTATAGCGAGTTCCTCCGTGTTTCGGAAAGCACGTTAAATTGTTGGATTTGGATGTCGTTATGGATAGATACAAGCCAGAAGGTTTGATAACCAGTCTTACTGAAGGGTTGTCCAGGTAACTGGGTTGAGGAGGTTAGATACCACGAAGAACACTGGTTCTCAGCTGCATCAGGTTAGACTGGAAGCCGACCCCAACATAGTTGGAAAAAGGCTAGGCAGACAATCAGACGACATAACTGCAAGCGAATGCTCATTCTATCTTTCACCGTATGTCTGTCTGTTCGCTATAAACTCAAAAACTATAAATTCACTCTTTAGAGAATACACAATAAACACTGTTTATTCCCATCGTAAACATTAAAAACTTTGTGGTCCCACGCACTCGAAACTACGTATATATAAACGTGTATGTATGTCCCCCACATAAATTCGCTTAAGTGTCAATATCGTCCGAGACTGTTGCCGTAAAAAGAGGTCATTGTACTCAGATAAAATAAATTACAGGCAGGACCAGTTTCACAGATTTCAGATAAAATCTAGATAGCTATGTGATAGATAATGCTATAGAAAAGAAGTCATCTGCCTAGCTTTTTCCCAACTATTTTTGGGGTCGGCTTCCAGTCTGACCGGATGCAGCTGAGAACCAGTGTTTTACATGGAGCGACTGCCAGTCTGACCTCCACAACCCAGTTGCCCGGGCAACCTGGCACCCCTAGG
>NWSH02000607.1:2853-14119 GCA_002382865.2 Heliothis virescens | reverse complement strand
ACTACCCGTAACGACTGCCAAAGATGTCCAAATGACAGCCGGGACCCACTGTTTATCGTGCCTTCCGAAACACGGAAGAACTCGTTATGAAAAGATGGTCGCCCATCCACGGACCGACCGCGCCAAGCGTTGCTTAACCTTTATGATCGATCGATCCGTGAGGCTTTGACTTAGCCACGAGCTCTTCTTCCATAGAAAAGAAGTCAAAATTAGAAACATTTCTAAGGCATGTTTATCTGTTAGTTAGCTATCTAGAATTCTATCTAGAACCTGCGAATGAAAGAAAGGCTGATAAGAAAAGTATTACTCCTTATCAATTTTATAAATTCGAAGTGGGTAACCTTGTCTGTCTGTCATGCTTACACGCTGAAACTATATGTATTTAAAACCGATTTAAATAAAGGTATACAAAAAAGTTTAGCCTGGAAAAGACGTAGGCTAGCTTTTACGTAAGAATTCATAACTTACTGACGTTGCTAGCCCTAGGCTCTATTTTAACCGACTTAAAAAGAAGAGATTCTCATATTTATTTTTATGATGGATATTGCGGAAGGGGACGACCAAAGAAACGATGGATGGATTGTGTGAAAGTCGATATGGCTAGGAAGAATGTTACTTGTGAGATGACTGCAAATAGAAGAGAATGGAAGAAGAAAACATGCTGCGCCGACCCCAAATAGATTGGGGGGCAGGGAGATAGATAGATATTCATTTTTATGTATGTTTTATATTTGTATGTATGTTCGTGCGAGATTATCTCGAGCATTAGCATAGTATTTGACAGACTTATTAATTTTTTTTTACAAAAACTTTTACATGAAAAATGTTCTCAATGGATACTTTTGCTTTTTCTGCTGCCCCTACGTGGTTTCTAACGTAAAGTTCCGCGTTCATATCTCGACGGTCACGTGGGCCCTTTGTTTAGCGTCACCTATTTACATATACAGACATACACACATATGTATGTATATACGGAGCGAAACAATATGCGCTCTCCGACTATTTTTATATGCAAACTTAAAGATAGCAGTTTGGAAAGATTGTGTAATAGATGACCTTTTCCTCGACACTACAAATTATAAAAGAAAATCTTGTGAGTTTGTCTGTTCGTGATATGCTCAAAAACTGCTGAATGCGTTTTCATGTGTTTGTACAAATTAGTGAGCAATTCGTAAAGGTTTTTGAATAAAAAAAATGTAAGCGTCTCTCTAGCTTTTTTCTTTTACATGGAGCGACTGCCTCTTGGTAAGACTGATTGTCAGACTTTCTGGCTTCTACCTGTGACATCTGTCAAAGGCGTTCAAATGACAACCAAGACTCACCTATTTAACATGCCTTCCAAAACACGGACGAACTCGTCATGACAAGATGGTCATCTACGGACCGACCGCACCGAGCGTTGCTTAACCTTATGATCGATCGAGCGGCTGCTACTTAGCTAAAACTAGCTTCTGCCAGCGACTTCGTTCGCGGATCATGTCGCTTATGCCAGCGACAACGGGTCGTCGTAATCAAAGATCTTTCCCTTCACTGCTCCGCTCCTATTGATTGTAGCGTGATGGAAAGTATACTATAACCATCTCAGGAGTATGAATAATAATTGCACCAAGTTTCGTTAAAATCCGTCCAATAGTTTTTGTTTCTATAACGGTTATACAGACAGACAGACAGACAGACAAAAAATCTACTGATTGCATTTTTGGCATCAGTATCGATCCCTAATCACCCCCTGGTAGTTATTTTGGAAAAATATTTCATGTACAGAATTAAACTCTCTACAGATTTATTATAAGTATAGATAGATATAGATAGATAGATGTAGTTACGTTAAATAAAGACAAATTCAGTGTCTTTTTATCCTCTTGTATTAAACGACTTGTACTTACGAGTCCAAAGGGATTAACGGTTAAGTTACAGACTCCGATTTAACTACAATAGATTACCTTGATGGATGAACTCCAAAGAAAATGGCTGGTATCTTTGGCGGACGAAATAAAGGTAAAGAAAAAGACACCTTTAAAGAAAGATGACTGAGATTTGGTTTGGTTTCCAAATTAATGCATCAGTAATCTAAGTGTTTCTTTGTATGCTTGAACGTGCTAATCTCAGAAACTGCTGGTCCAATTTGAAAAATTATGTTAGTGTTATAAAGACTCCTTTTTGACGAGAAAGCGGTTGTAAACGTGTAAACGTTGTAAACGTCCCTTGCGGGACTACTTCGCGAACCTGGATAAATATGTAGCCTTACCACTTTATAATCATTCTCTATAAATCAGCTACACAGCACTGAAAGTTTTTTTTTAACAGACCAGCAGTTCCTGAGATAAGCACCTACAAACAAACAAACCCTTTATCTTTACAATTTCAGTATAGATTTCTCCACTAACAAAAATACACAAAATCAATATATACCTAGCACTCTAAAATCCGTATATAGAATGTTTTACAAAATTTATGTCTGGCAATCCGTTGTACCTAGCAGTAAATAAACTTAGCTAGACAAAGCCTTTGTTTGACACCGTCATCCATCTTTACCATGCTAGATTTTCGAATATGCTGGGTAACATTTTTGGCCTGTTTTGTTTCTTTTTTGTAAAAGACAGATTTTTAGGGTTCCATACCCAAAGGGTAATACTAAGACTTCGTTGTCTGTCTGTTTGTCTGTCTGTCTCCAGACTGTATCTCATAATCCGTGATAGCTAGAAACTAAAATTTTCACAAATGATGTATTTCCGTTGCTGCTATAACAACAAATACTTAAAAAAAACGTGTGAAACCGCAAATTATAACTTTGTTATTCATACATTTTTATGAAAAACAAAGTTATTTTTTGCTGTCCGAAAAATATTTGTATTTTGGCTAGTTGTAGGTATATATGTAATACGTTAATTTTTCATATATAATGGTACGGACCCCTCGCATTCGCGAGTCCAACTCGCATTTGGCTGGTTTTTAGTTATTGTTTTACATAGCTGAATAGTGGAAAGATGTATGGCTATTTACGCAGGTTCCAGATAAAGTTCCAGATAGCTATCTAACAGATAGTGCCATAGAAATGTTTTTAATTTTGACAACTTTTCTATGGGATGATCTATCAGATCTATAACTTAATCTTGATCCTGGGAAACTGACCGTTATTCTTCACAAAAATGTTCACATAGGTAATGATTTCAATTTTCTATCAACCTGAATTGTACAGTCGACAGCAAATCAAGTTACCACTATGTGTCAAATTTCTGCGATAGATTTTCAATCTTATCACATTAGTGGAAGGGTAATGTTCAATTGGTAAAATTTGACAGTTTCAGGTAAACTGACTAGCTGTCGACTGTACAAACATGGTGATTTTTGACTGTATGAGGAGAGGCCTGTGCCTTGCAGTGGGCCAGTAAAAATGGTTTCTGAAGATAATAATGACCCTTTTTAACCGACTTCCCAAAAAGAAGGAAGCCCTCCATTCGGATGTTTGTATTGATCTGATTTTTGTAGTACTTTATTTTCAAAAACAACAAAACATACTACAACATTATTAAAGAGCAGTTTCGGTTTTACGTTCTAGAATACGAGTTTCCAATTTCAAAAAGCCGTCACAAAATGTCGTTACTACAAAATGGCGGCTCCGCAAAATGGCCGGGGCTCAGTTGACACAACCAATCCGGTCATTCAAAGGATTGACTAGTTAAATAAATGCTACGTGTTCGGAATTTAAAACCAATGATGGACGCTTGGTTTTGAGTTTAAATAGTATTGTTTATGGTACAATTTAGTTTATAGTTTAGGGGTAGTATCGTTCTGTTGCTCAGTACAGATACTTTCTTCAATAGATTTTCAACCTTATCACAAAAGTGGAAGGTTAATGATCGATTGCTAAAATTTGGCAGATTCAGGTAAGGTCATGTGGTTCAGCAACGTTTTGCGCGGTCAGTCCGTGGATGGGTGATCATCTTATAATGATGAGTTCTTCCGTGTTTCATGAACGTTAAATTGGTCCCAGCTGTCATTTGAACATCTTTGGCAGTCGTTACGGGTAGTCAGAAGCCAGAAGATCTGACAACCAGTCTTACTAACTGAAGAAGAGTGAAACACATGAAACTTTTAATTTAAAGTCCCGTTTACACATTGCGATTTCATTGCCCGTTGCTTGCCATTTTATTGCAGCAAGATGCTACTTGCACTGTATAAATGTAATCATGCAATAGGTAAATGGTTGCCTGTCAAATATTCCTGCAATAAAGTGGCAAGCAACGGGCAAAAAAATCGCAATGTATAAACGAGCTTTAAATTACTTTTCTAAGGAAAAATTCCTGGAAAGTACAGACGACATCAGGTCAACGTATACGAATCTGTCAAATTTTACCAAACGAATATTAACCTTCCGCTATTGTGATAAGGTTGAAAATCTATAGCAGAAATTTGACAGATTGTGGTAACTTGATGTGCTGTTGTCTGTACTAAAATACTTGAAAATAATGTAGCAAAAGTGTCCCAGTGTGAGTGAATATTTACGAACGATATTTTAAATTCATAGGCCCACAAAAATTAATACCGAATGAATATTAAGATTGAAATTATGTAAATATTAAAATACGTACAGGCAACATCGAGACCGAAAATTATTGTTCATTTTGTAATAACAGATTGTGATTTTTAAAATAAAGTAGGTAATTTTAACATTAATTTTCATGTATATTAATTTCAGCGTTTTTCTGTGAGAATTATTATTTTAACTGTCAGCAAAACTTTTATACTATAAGTATGAATAATGTTAAACAAAAGAAAATCTTATTTTTAGTTTTAAAATAGATTTTATTTGCTGCGTAGTCTTGTCCCAATGGTATGGTTAATCAGTTTAAGAGCTGCAGTGCCACAGACAGATACACATTGTATATATAGTGTTTAAATTTGTAACGTTTTGCATTTATTTTTTTAATTGTCTTAAGAAATGAATGGGGAGAAATTATATAAGACTACTAGCTTCCGCCTGCGGTTTCACCCATGCCTGTTGGAACTATTCTCTGAATCCGGATAAAAAACCTACAGTGTCTATCTAAACCTGAAAGATTTTTTCAAATCGGCCTAGTAGTGATGGCGTCCTAGCCAATTACCGGCCACGGCGTCTGTTCTCATATAAGGAGATCAGCCAGCTGCGCAGGACATATTATAGTGCAGAAGCATATGCGCAGACACAGGTGCACTCCCTGTTCCCTCACTCTCATAACCCGATGGGACGGCAATCCGTCACGACCGGAGCGAGATCAGGCGCAGGACCGACATTAACGTGCTCTCCGATGCACGGGTGTATCAAGCACCAACTTCCAACTCCGGGCTGCTTTGTGGAAGTTTCTAAAACTCACAAAGCGATTTCAGCACGTCTTGGGAATGAAACCCGAGACCTCGTGCTCAGCAGTCGGCTATGCGACCACTAGACCAACGAGGCAGGCCTAGTAGTACCTAAAATTAGCACATTAGTACAAACAAACTTCAGCTTAACAATATTAGTACAGATTTCTCTGCCAGTATCACCCACGACGCTAAATCTTAAATGTATCTTAATCATCAAATATGGGCAAAACCATTAATTATTCTAGAGGTGAGACAAAGATAACTGGAGTCCTTAATTATATCTCGCTGCGTTATGGATATAATTTCTTATTCAAGCCAAGAGCCCGCAAAATGGTAAATCATGTAATACACTTTCGTGCAAAAAGTATGGGTCAGTTTAACAAAAATGTTTGAGGATAAAAAATAGAGAAAAAAAATACTAGCTTCGGCCATCAGTTTCACCCGCTTATTGAAGGAACTAGTTCCCGTACCCGGATAAAAAGTAGCCTGTATGATATTCATATGTATCAGCTATGTTTGCACCAAGTTGCATTAAAATCCGTTCAGCTTTATGCGCGTGAGGAAGTAGCACACATAGACACACACTAATAAACTTTCGCATTTATAATATTAGTAGCTGCTCAGATTCATCAAAATCTGTCCAGTGATTTTGGGTGAAAGAGTAACAAAAATACAAACATACATACATCCTTACAAACTTTTGCACTTATCACATTAATCCATACTAATCTTATAAAGCTGAAGAGTTTGTTTGTTGGAACGCGCTAATCTCAGGATCTACTGGTCCGATTTGAAATATCTTTCAGTGTTAGATAGCCCATTTATCGAGGAAGGCTATAGGCTACTTTTTATCCGGGTGTGCGCAGCAGTTCCCACGGGAAAGCGGGCGAAACCGCTGACGAAAGCTAGTGGGAGATATAGTGTGGTAAATAAAATATAAGTATACCAAGCCATATAAAAACTAGTACCTAAACAATACTTATTATTCTAGTTACACAAGAAAACCACTACTTTTATCTATCTAAAATTACTTACAAACAAAACTGCAAACGATAGAACCAATCAATAACATCTTGTTTTGACAACGGCTCTGCTTACGTCATCAAAAACAAAATGGCTGCCAATGACGGTTTAACAGCTGCGGACATAAACCGAATTACGGTTTGTGGCAATTTTATTGGGGAACTAGCTTTAGCATCTGGTTTTGCTCGTGTGAAGCAAAGTATATTTTGAAGAGTTTGTAGTTAAGATTTTTTTTTTCTCTTTATTAGGGTCCGTACCCAAAGGGTAAAACGGAACCCTATTACTAAGACTTCCTTGTCTGTCTGTCTGTCTGTCCCCAGGCTGTATCTCATTAACCGTGACAGCTAGAATGCTGAAATTTTCACAAATGATGTATATCTGTTGCCGCTATAACAACAAATACTGTAATAAAATGTGAATTTTGGGAGGCTTCCATGCGCCAAACATTTTTTTTTTTTGTATGGAACCCTTTGTGCGCAGATCTGATTCGCACTTGGTCGGTTTTTTCTATTAATATTCTGTTAGGTCTAAAAATTAAAAAAGAATAATTATTTAGGCTGTTGATTTATATTATAGTATACTAGTAGCGCCATCTATTAGAAATAATGTGCAACTTAAGTAACTCACACTTGACCATTCCTATTGTACTTTTTTCATAGATAATGGTACGGAACCCTTCGTGCGCGAGTCCAACTCGCACTTGGCCGGTTTTTTTAATTAGGGACTTTTATACAAGGTACCTGCCAGTCCCATCGGACCTTATAAACTTACTAACTACATTTTAAGTAATAAACTTACTATTACTTATAGAGATAGATTTGAATCTAACGGTATTTATAATCTTAGGGTCATGGCACATTGTACCGGCACCGCTCCAACCTGGCAAATAACGTGCCATTTAGAACATTAAATTGTATGACGTATGATATATTTCATAACAACGTGAGTTGTTAGATAGGAAACCGCGCGTTGACAGCCCGCCGTTGGTGTTTTTGTTTTGACGTTAGGAAATACATCATACGTCATACGATTTAATGTTCAAATTTAAATGACACGTTATTTGCCGGGTTGGAGCGGTGCCGGTACAATGTGCCATGACCCTAAGATTATAAATACCGTTAGATTCAAATCTATCTCTATAAGTAATAGTAAGTTTATTACTTAAAATGTAGTTAGTAAGTTTATAAGGTCCGATGGGACTGGCAGGTACCTTGTATAAAAGTCCCTAATTAAAAAAACCGGCCAAGTGCGAGTTGGACTCGCGCACGAAGGGTTCCGTACCATTATCTATGAAAAAAGTACAATAGGAATGGTNCGGTGACATAATATACTTTGTATAACTACAGGACGTTATATTTTTATCTGAAACCCCACGATAATACTCTAAAAAGAATGATAAATAAGTTCATACTTATCTCTTAGCCACTAAGAGAGCAGTCAAGAGGATTAGGGGAGTTAGAGCCACTTCGTGTTACAAGCAGTAGTGATGTACATCGTATCTTTATCTTTTTGTATCTTTTCCTTTGGGTGGGTGAAATGGCACGATGTTTATATTTAGATGGTGATATTTGATGAATATATAAAGTCAATGTTTGGGGCTAGAAATAAATATAAAGTACTTATTATAAGGAGGTACCTATAGTAAAAGTTTGCAAGATTAAAGACTATAATCTTAGGATCTACGAGACCGATTTAGAATGCTTTTGCTAATACTAAGCTATGTTATTTGTGATTGTTTTTAAACTAAATATTTTATTATAGTGCAGGAAATATATACTTCAATAAAGTTTTTATTGCGAAATATCATAGTAAGTATATCCAGTAACATTTGAATTGTAAGAAGTTTCAGACTTAAACAAGGACATCAGAAATTACTTTGTGGTATAATATAATAGGATATAAGATCATGCCTCATGTTTAATGTTAACTTAGGTAAAACATGAAAAAAACATTTTATATTTGAATTTCCCGCTTCCAGGCGTCGCATTCACCTTAATATTCACGGCTTTTTATACAATCGTATGAAAATAAATCAAGCAGACAAACAAACGAATTCGACAAATAACGAAAACACTTTGTGATTTGATTACATACAGAACTATAAAGTACAGAGTCGCAATTTTATCCCAACTGTTTTTTAATCTTTATTATTGCATTAGAACAACCATTTCAGTATTTTCTTTTCAGTTGCAGCTGAAAAATTACTTCACTGCATAGTAAAAAAACCGGCCAAGTGCGAGTCGGACTCGCGCACGAAGTGTTCCGTACCATTATCTATGAAAATAGTACAATAGGAATGGTCAAGTGTGAGTTACTTAAGTTGCTTATTATTTCTAATAGATGGCGCTACTAGTATACAATTTTGCAATTAACTAATATAAATCAACTGGCTTAACTTTATTACTTATTTTTTTTTAATTTGTAGTATTTGTTGTTATAGCGGCAACAGAAATACATCATTTGTGAAAATTTCAGCTTTCTAGCTATCACGGTTAGTGAGATACAGCATGGAGACAGACAGACAGACAGACAACGAAGTCTTAATAGGGTCCCGTTTTACCCTTTGGGTACGGAACCGTAAAAAATACTAGAAAGAATATTAACTTTCCTCAGAAAACAATAGTTGTGACTGTCATTTAGCCCCGTTGTACAGGCGCTACCACATCACCTTACTTCAAACTTCAACTTCTTAGTCAAATTCTTTCATTGAAATTTCAACCTTATCGCAACTTAACCTACCACTATTGTGATAAGGTTGAAAATCTATCGAAGAAACTTAACACATTGAGGTAGGTTGATGTACTAGCGTCCGAACTGCGGAATATCCACCAATATAAAGACGTTGTTTGGATGAATCAGCCAGTTTTGCCAATTAAACTTTAGCAAAGTTTGGTGAACTTTCCAAATGTTGTTATCTCACTGTTATGTAAAGACAAACACACACAAGACATTTTAGGAAACCATTCTGAGAATATCTTTGCAGTCGAAGAGCTCGTGGCTAAGTCAAAGCCACGCGGATCGATCGATCATAAGGTTAAGCAATGTTTGGCGCGGTCGGTCCGTGGATGGATGACCATCTTGTCATAACGAGTTCTTTCGTGTTTTGGAAGGCACGATAAACTGGTAGTCAGAAGCCAGAAAGTCTGACAACCAGTCTTACTACGGGGTGTCAGGCTTTATAATATACTAGCTTCTGCCAGCGACTTCGTTCGCGGATCATGTCGCTAATGCCAGCGATAACGGGTCGTCATAATCAGAGATCTTTCCCTTCACTGCTCTGCTCCTATTGATAGAAACGTGATGAAAAGTATACTATAACCAGCTCAAGATTATGAATAATAATTGTACGAAGTTTCGTTAAAATCCGTCAAGTAGTTTTTGTTTCTACAACGGTTATACAGACAGACAAAAATTATACTGATTGCATTTTTGGCATCAGTATCGATCCCTAATCACCCCCTGATAGTTATTTTGGAAATTTATATGTTTTATGTACAGAATTGACCTCTCTAAAGATTTATTATAAGTATAGACAGGAGATGTATTAATATAGTGATTAATTAAAGATCTAAGTTGATTACATAAAACTCACTGAAACTGCGAACACAATAATTTAACTACGATTCAAATATTAACATAATTCACAGCGCTTGTCGGTTGAGAAACTAACGGATTGAATTGTTATGCAAATTCCAATCTTACTCAATCAAATTAGAGTTCAAACTCTGTTGATTTGATTAGTGAATCAGCAACTCTTGTGATTTGCAGGACTAGCTTCTGCCGGCGGCTTCGCCCGCGTAAAACTTAAAATCCCGGTTTTTCCAGTTCCCGTTGGAATTGCGGAAAACTTTCTTAGTGCTCTCCTAAAAGCCAAGGTCAGTGCTTTTAACCGCATCCCGTAGGAACTACACCGCGCACAAAAGACAAGAAGAGAAAGAAAACCAAAGCAGCGTATCAAACACTCAAAGAATTTTCCCAATAGACCAACAACAAAAAATCCTCTTTTTAACCGACTTCCCAAAAAGGGGGAGGTTCTCCATTCGACCGTATCTTTTATTTTATTTTTTTTTGTATGTTAACTGATTACTCGAAGATGGCTGGACCGATATTCAAAGTTAGTTTTAGACCCGAAAACTGAAAAGCATAAAATAAAAAACTTTTTACAAAAAAAGAAAACCGACTTCACAAAAAAACACTGAAAGGGATAAAAAAAATAAAACTTTTCACATGGCTCTAGAAGTCGGTGGCAAAATAAACACAGTCAACAGACCTGCAGACACAGACTTCTAGAGCCATGTGAAAAGTTTTATTTTTTTATCCCTTTCAGTGTTTTTTTGTGAAGTCGGTTTTGTTTTTTGTAAAAAGTTTAAAAAAAAAATATAAGTAAAAATACTTACGGCAAGTTTCACAGTTTCATATAAAGTCCTAGATAGCTATCTGACAGATCATGCCATAGAAAAGTAGTCAATATTAAATATTATGTCGAAGCGCCGACGCACACTTCAATTAACGCCATCTAGCGTTGTTTATAAAAACTAAGCGTTTCGTGTAGGAACGTCAAGTATTAACTTGTGGAGCAAGAGCCAGTGGCTGCCAGACCTTCGTCATTTTATAAAAGCTGAAATTTCTCCCATACCTGCCTCTAGTATAGATACTAACAATCCCCACACATGATACCTGGGTAGTGGTTGCTTTGGCAGATAACAGGTAACAAAGGTGTATAAAATTCCATCTCAAATTCGTTATTTTATAAAACTTAATTTTTGGATATTTTATTCGTGATAATATCAGAATTCACCTTATTCATTGCCAGACACTTCGTATGGTTGCAACCCCCTGCCAGACACCCCTAAACTATGATAATTTGTAGTTCTACTTTCGTCATTTTATAAAAGCTGAA
>NWSH02000606.1:88066-105313 GCA_002382865.2 Heliothis virescens | reverse complement strand
GTCTCAAGGAACTAACAGATAATACGAGTGATTGTTTAAAAGCCCTAGAGAACATCGGCATTGATGTGAAAACTTGGGATATCATTATAATTCATATAATTACTTTGAAGTTGGATCAGGAATCTCGTAAACAATGGGAGTTTAATATAACATCGCAAAATTCTTCCGAAGAATTACCTACATTGGTGCAATTTACAGAGTTTTTAACAAACAGATTCAGAGCTTTAGAATTTTTAGATAATAAACCAGATTCCAACTTCAAAAGTCAAAATAATTATAGCGGTAATACAAATAAAGTAAGCAGTTTACATGTTACCGGAATACAATGTCCATGTTGTTCAGAGTCTCATAAGTTATGTTTTTGTAAACAATTTAATAAAATGGATTGTGATGCTCGTCGTGACTTTGTCCAGAATAAGGGTATCTGTTTTAATTGTTTGGGTAAAAATCATTCTGCAAAGGAATGTAATAGTATTGATAAATGTAGAATTTGCAAGCGGCGTCATCACTCACTATTGCATCCCCAGAGTGATTCTTCTCACTCGAGAGGAAGGTTAATAAGCAATTCACAGACGACTACCGAATCGTCGTCAGGTAAGGAAGACATTGAACCGAAAGAATGTAACATGGAAACCAAACACCCTGATTCTCACGCTGTGGAGGCAGGGGAACCATTTGTTTCTTGCTTCTCGACAGGAACATCAAACCATACGGTGTTATTACCCACTGCTCTTATCAGAGCTGAGTCGAAAGCAGGTACTTACGAAATGGTTAGGGCATTAATTGATCAAGGATCTCAGGTTTCTTTGGTCACCGAGGCTACAGTGCAGTATTTAGGGTTGAAGAAAATTCCTTCTACTCATATTATTAGAGGAGTTGGGGGCGACAAAGAAATTACATCAAGATCCGAGGTTATAATTAATATAAAGTCAAGGTTAGATTCCGATTTTAATATTAAAGTGAAGGCATACGTGTTAAAATCCATAACGTCTCTTCTTCCAGTGAGTAAGGTCAACGCGATAGAATGGGTTGATTTGCAGGAAGAACAGCTGGCAGATCCGCAGTATCATACGCCTAATAAAATCAATGCGTTANTGTAACATGGAAACCAAACACCCTGATTCTCACGCTGAGGAAGCAGGGGAACCATTTGTTTCTTGCTTCTCGACAGGAACATCAAACCATACGGTGTTATTACCCACTGCTCTTATCAGAGCTGAGTCGAAAGCAGGTACTTACGAAATGGTTAGGGCATTAATTGATCAAGGATCTCAGGTTTCTTTAGTTACTGAGGCTATAGTGCAGTATTTGGGGTTGAAGAAAATTCCATCTACTCATATTATTAAAGGAGTTGGAGGCGACAAAGAAATTACATCAAGATCCGAGGTTATAATTAATATAAAGTCAAGGTTAGATTCCGATTTTAATATTAAAGTGAAGGCATACGTGTTAAAATCCATAACGTCTCTTCTTCCAGTGAGTAAGGTCAACGCGATAGAATGGGTTGATTTGCAGGAAGAACAGCTGGCAGATCCGCAGTATCATACGCCTAATAAAATCAATGCGTTACTGGGTGCTGATATTTATAGGAAAATTATTGAAGAAGGTTTAAAAAGAAATTCGGAAGGATCTGTAGTAGCTCAATGTTCTAAATTTGGATGGATACTTACTGGTATAGTAGACACTACGTCGGCTTCTTTCTCTTCCAATGTAGTTGTGCTGCATGCTCAGTTAAACGAAAATGAAGCAGTGAAAAGGTTTTGGGAATTAAAAGCAGAGCCCACTAATCAAAAGCAAATAATGATGGAAGAAGTAAAGCAATGTGACAAGTTACTTGCGGCAACTACTAAGCGGGATGAAGATAGGAGACGTATAGTTCGAATGCCGTTCAAAGAGCAGACTTCTACTTACCAGTTCGGTGAATTTGAATATATAGCTGCAAGAGGATTGAATTTGTTACACGGAAAACTGAAGAAAGATTCAGACCTGGAAGAAAAATATAAACAAGGCATAAATGAATACACAGAATTAGGACATATGGAAAAGGTTACTGAAAAGGAAAAAGCCAAAAAGCTATTCAACTTACCTTATTATGCCGTTGTTAGAGATGACGAAGATACCACAAAGGTACGTGGGGTGATTGATGCGTCCTGCAAATGCAAGCAAGGGTATTCCCTAAATGAGAAACTAATAATTGAACTGCGATTGCTGCCACAACTTCGCCACTTATTCATGCATTGGAAGAAACCTCCCATATGTATGGCTGCTCACATCTTCATGATATATGGGCAGATAAAAGTAGCAGATGTTGACGTAGATCACCAGAGAATTCTGTGGAAGGAAGAACCAGAGAATAAAGATGAAACTTATCGCATTTTGAGAGTGACCATCGGTACTGTTCCATATCTAGCGGTGAAGACACTCCAACAAGCTGAGACACACGACGATGGGAAAGATTCTCCGGCAGCTGTAAATAGGGTAATAAATGATTTCTTTACGGATAATCTCCTGACAGGATGTAACAATACAGGAGAAGGACTAACTGTTTACAGAGAAATGAATATGGTGTTGAGTAAAGTAGGCTTTATGATTCAAAAATGGGTGACTAATAATGCTGATATATTAAAGGGAATGAAGGGAAGTATTGGAGAAAGGGGAGAAAGATTACAGCTGAAAGAAGATGAGATAGTTGAAGTTAACTGGGGACTTACCTGGAATCAGAGAACTGATAATTTCCGATACGCGCTGAATGTAGATCGGGAACCGGGACCTGTAACTAAAANACAAGGAAAGTATTGGAGAAAGGGGAGAAAGATTACAGCTGAAAGAAGATGAGATAGTTAAAGTAACCTGGGGACTTACCTGGAATCAGAGAACTGATGACTTCCGATACGCGTTGAACATAGCTCAGGAACCGGAACCTGTAACTAAAAGAAAAAATAGTGCTAAATTAGATGATTCACTTGGACGGATAGCTCCTTGTGTAATAATAGCAAAAAAGCTCTGGTTAGCAGAATTAAATTGGAAAGAGGAGGTATCAAACAAAACTTTAACTGAGTGGGATACTTACCTTACTGAACTAGTATTGTTAGCGCAGAATGAAATACCTCGATGGTATAAAATAAAAGCAGAGGACAGGCTCGTGGAATTTGACGGTTTCTTCGATGCGTTTAAGCTTGTATATGCTGCAATCGTATATCTTCGCGTGTGTAAACTACGTCGGTGGCAATTCACCCAAAAAATGATGCAGAGGTTCTGGCATCGCTGGCCTCATGGAAATTTTACAAAGTTTCTGCATGGGTACAAATGGTCTTTTCCACAACCTGTACCTGAAATTGGTGATATAGTGGTAGTGAAAGAGGATGACTTACCTCCTTGCAAATGGCTCTTAGCTAAGGTTGTAGAAAAACATCCCGGGTCGGACAAGATCACGAGAGTAGTTACTTTACGCACGAAAACTGCTTTGATTAAAAGACCAAATTGCGAAGTTGTACATTTTGCCTGTAACTGAATAGTATTTGTTGTACTATTACTTTCTTAATATTCTATGGAGTAGTATCGTTTAAGTTTGGTTTAAGTTCGATTCTGTTAATATTTTTTATGCCCTCATGGTGGGCGGTTCAATGGTAAGGACTATGTGAAATAGGTCCTTGGTGGGCGGAATGTACAATATTCTACAAGTTTCTGTCAGGTAAAAGTTCAGCTGTTTTTAAATAGATGGCGTTGTACTTTTTTTGGACGTTTCTGTATCGCGATGTTAAGAGTCTCCGCGGTTTAATGACCCGAGATATGAATTTATGTGTAACTGTGTTCGCTAATGTTTTTCAATACGTAGTGTTCGCCAATATATTCTATAACCAAGTAGTCGGTGGTTTCATTGCTCCCTACTGGTTCGCGATCGCACTGGACAAGTGGTACATAGTACATGTACAATAGCTATCACGGCTTCTGAGATACAGCCTGAAGACAGACAGACAGACAGATAACGGAGTCTTAGTAATAGGGTCCCGTTTTACCCTTTGGGTACGGAACCCTAAAAACAGCCGTGTATTTATTACTAATCGAACATTAACATTGCACTTATTGTAATAAGGTTAAAAAGCTATTGAAGAAAGAAGAAAAGATGAAGAAGATTGAGGTAAGTTGACATGCTGTCGTCTGTACAGACAACGGCAGGTCAACGTATACCAATCTTTCAAATTTTGCCAATCGAACATCTACCTTCCACTATTGTGATAAGGTTGAAAATCTATTGCAGAAATTTGACAGATTGTGGTAACTTGATGTGCTGTTGTCTGTACATGATACTTACCTCGATAAACACGAGGTGCCATGGGTTCTGTATAAACGATATGCAGACCATTCGAACACCGTAGCAGAATAGTGACACAGTGAGAGTCGTGCCGTACCCAAAACGTTTTATTATTTTACCTGAAAATTATAATAATATCAAAGTAAATATTAATGAAGAGAAATTTATCCTACTCGAAAGTTTGTGAGGACGAATCTGTATTTTTGATACTCTTTCAAGTAAAAACTACTGGAAGGATTTTTATGAAACTTGGCAGAAATGGAACTTGGAAGGCCTTTTTTTGTAGCCTTTTTTATCGTCGCACTGCTGGGCACAGGCCTCCTCTCACACAGAGAAGGATTGAGCGTAATCACCACGCGCAAGAGATGCGGGTTGGTGATTTCAGACTTTATAGTCCAGGTTTCCTCAAGATGTTTTCCTTCACCTTTTGTCAGCCATTGGTGTCTAAGATATACTTAGAAAGTACATACAAACTTAGAAAAGTTGCATTGGTACTTGCCTGACCTGGAATCGAACCCACACACTCGTACTTGAGAGGTTGGTGCTTTACCCACTAGGCCACCACGACTTTGAAGGCCTTTATAATATTAAAAAAAACTACGTCCCACTCGTGAAGAAAAAAATAGACTAAGTTATCATTTGACCTTTGGGCCCAAAATCCACCAAAGCAGAGCTAAGTAGTTTCAATAATAGAATTTCTTCGCTGAGGTTAAATAACGAAATTCTACTGATTACATAAAAAATTGTCGACTCCGCTCCATTTGTGGAATCCGGACGAAAAAATACATCTTTAATATTAGGTAAAGACAGTTAGCTTGCTTTTGAAGGGGTATATCAATAATGATTTACCTGAGAAGAAGAAAAATAATAATTCTCCGATGAAACTCTCGGCGGCAACGACTACTCCTTCTATTATTTTAATATTAGCCGTGTGTCCTGTCTTCTCCGCTAGCTCTTCCAGAAACCTAGAAAATATTAGCAAGAAATGTTAACCTATAATAATATGTTACGAAAACCCTGTCCGACCCGTGAGAGTATGGTTGGGTACCTAAATTAGACTCCATTTATGCAATACTTATCACCCGAATACATGTTAAAAATATCCCTGAATTTTTTTTTATAATCTTTTGAAGAAGGAAAAAATATTTCTTTGTACCCTAAAGCTCCGAAACTGTTAAACTGATTTGGAAAATTCTTTCACTGTTGGGAAGCTACACTATACCCGGATGACATAGGTTATATTTTATCCGGGAATTAGATATACATAAAAATCAATTGCTGTTCGTTAGTCTCACTAAAACTCAAGAATGGCTGGACCGATCGGGCTTACTTTGGTAAATGTTTGTACAGATCGAGGGAAGGTTTAAACGATGAGAAAATAGATTATACAAAAAATTAAAGGTACGTGATACGAAGTTTACCTGGTCAGCTAGTATTAGTATAAATAAAGAACTCACCAGAACATATAATAAATGATGAAACTATCAAAGGTGCCAGCGACTACGGCGAATGTTATAAAAACGATCACTTTAGGTATTTTCAGTACATCCCGCAACGCCTTGCCCGAATCTTCAGGACTTGATAATGACGGCAACTGGAATAGAAATAGAATTGTTTATTAGCTAATCATTATGTGCCTAACCTTTTCCCAACTATGCAACTCATCTGCCTAGCCTTTTCCCAACTATAATGGGGTCGGCTCCCAGTCTAATCGGATACAGTTGAGACAACTCAGTTACCCGGGTACCCCGGTTATCAGACTGGCTTCCGACTACCCGTAACGACTGCCAAAGATATTCAAATGACAATTTATGGTGCTTTGCGTATCCGTACTAAGCGTTGCTTAACCTTATGATCGATCGATCCGAGCTTTATTGCTTAACCTGTGCTTCTCCAGAGTTCTGTCATCTACGCTCTTTGTAACCTAGTTTTTGGTCACCCACGCTCTTTGTAACCACTTTTTTCTGTAACCCAGGAATTTGTAACCCACGCTCTTTATAACCTAGATTTATTGTAACCCACTGTTTTTGTAACCCACACGCTTTTTGTAACCCAATTTTTTTGTAACCCAATTTTATTGCAACCCACTATTTTTCTAACTTAGGTATTTGTCACCTTCATTTTTGTCACTCACTCTTCTAGTAACCCACGTATTTATAACCCACGCTCTTCGTTACCTAATATTCTTGTAACCCTAATTTTTTGTAACCCACGTGTGTCACCACAAACTCACAGTGAGTGCGGTGCAGCTGTAGAGGTCTAGCGCGGTGGCGGCGGCCGCCACTACGAAGGCGGGCGTGAAGTTCTTGTAGTCCGCGGACACGCTGTCCACCAGCCAGCCGCCCAGCAGCGCCGTCACCCCGTACCCCGCCGTGCCCCACGCGCGCTGCGCACCATATTTCGACCCTCGATCACCTGGGAATATAAATAACCAGCGGTTTACTCACGTCCCGTTGGAACTAAATTGCCTTTTTCGATAAATGGGCTATCCAACACAAAGAATTTTTCAAATTGGACCAGTAGTCCCTGAGATTTGCGCATTCAAAAAAACAAACTCTTCAGCATTATATTATTATTACTTTAATACTTAAGATTATAGATATGTATTTGTAGTATTTATTTATTTATTTATTATCTCACCAAACAATATCATAACAGGCTTACGCCCAATGCGATAATGTGGTCTTATGATTTTAGAAATACCTAAAAATAACAAAACTAAAGAACTTAACATCTATTAAAAATTAAAAAACAACAAAAAGCTAATCCCGTTCGTAACATAAAATAAACAACAACACCTTATTAACAACAGTATAGCTGTTTGTCGCGGTGTTACTCGTATACCGTGGGATTTACCTCCCATACCCGGATAAAATATAGCCTATGTTACTCAGGGATAGTGTAGTGGGAAAGAATTTTTCAAATCAGTCCTTTAAGGTCCAAGTAAAAATACAAAAAAAAATCCCTTTATATGTAGTTAATTGTAGATACAAAAGTCTCTTTGAATTAATTTGAAAAATGGGCTTGCTATTTCAGCTCTGAATCCAGACAGAATCAACATGAGTGACCAACTGAAAGTGCTTAAGGTGAATGCAACCACTAGAAGCGGGAAATTCAAATATAAAATGGTTTTTTCATGTTTTACCTAAGTTAACATTCAATATGAGGCGCGATCTTATGATTGGCGGTTATAATATCCCACAAAGTAATTTCTGATGTCCTTGTTTAACTCCGAAACTTCTTATAATTTAAATGTAACTGTAAAAAACTTTTTATTGCGAAATATCATAGTTTCGATAGACAGACAGACAAAAAAACATTTTATATTTGAATTTCCCGCTTCTAGTGGTCGCATTCACCATAAATCTAGCAAAAATACAATTCCCTTAATCAACTTACCGAGTACATCAAAGCACACAGCATCTCCAATACAATTAGCCACGTTGAACGCGACAGTACCGACACACGTCAGCAACACGAACGCCCAGAAAGTCGCAGTCATGTAGAAGCTTTCACTTTTCTTCTCAACTGTACCAGTGAGACTCTCATTTTTGCTGCTATCGACTACAATATTGTCAGTACTGGATTTTTCTATACTCCTCTTAGATATATTACCTTGCATTAAATACTCGTTTTCATAACACAATAAATTACAATCCTCTTTAGGAACGCAAGTGACGTCGCCATCTTGGAAATTATCAAAATCCATAGACAATGTTGAGCACGATCTATTTGACACATCGTTGTCTATGTACACCGTGTTGACAAATGTCACGTTTGACAGGTAAACGTCAAAATTTCCCGCCACACTGCAATTCCAATGGCAGTTGTATTTTTCTAGAATTGTATTATTTGTATAAGTTTTTAGGTAAATTGTATCGTTTAATTTATAGACTGATTCGAGTAGTTTTGTGTCTTTGGGCTCAGGCATCGGGAGGAACCATAGACAACAGTACGAGCTCGTCATTATGGTTATAAGCAGCATAAATACTAATTTTCTGTGGGCCTGAAAAGAAAAAAAAAATATTTATGATTTTAACGGCCAGTTTCACGGGTTCTAGATAGCTATCTGACAGACCATTAAAACACTGAAAGCGATAAAACTTTTCACATGGCTCTAGAAGTCGGTGGCAAATTAAACACAGTCAACAGACCTGCAGACACCGACTTCTAGAGCCATGTGAAAAGTTTTACATAATTATTTTATCCCTTACAGTGTTTTTTTGTGAAGTCGGTTTTCTTTTTGTAAAAAAGTTTTTTATTTTATGCTTTTCAGTTTTCGGGTCTAAAACTATAATATCTTTAATACCCATACCCACCCATAGTGACAGTCGGTCCCGTAATAGTATCATCGATATAGAATATCAAGTTTTCACCTATAAAATTTGAAGAGTTCTCTCGATTTCTCCAGGATCCCATCATCAGATCTTGGTCTCTTTACCATGGGACCACCTGTGAAGTATAACCTTTTTTTTTTTATATCGATGGGAAATCATCAGTATGACTCCTCCCGCTGTGGGTGACAGCGGAAGGGAGTGTCAGACTTTTACTGACTAAAACCCACCGTGTTCCTTCGGGAGCCCTTTGTGTGCCNCCCGTAATAGTATCATCGATATAGAATATCAAGTTTTCACCTATAAAATTTGAAGAGTTCTCTCGATTTCTCCAGGATCCCATCATCAGATCTTGGTCTCTTTACCATGGGACCACCTGTGAAGTATAACCTTTTTTTTTTTATATCGATGGGAAATCATCAGTATGACTCCTCCCGCTGTGGGTGACAGCGGAAGGGAGTGTCAGACTTTTACTGACTAAAACCCACCGTGTTCTTTCGGGAGCCCTTTGTGTGCCTGGGACAAGGTAACTCTTTCGAACAACCCGCAGCCCAAGTATACCCTTTCAAACATAAAACCTCCTCTTTTTTGGGAAGTCGGTTAAAAATAGTCAAAATTAAAACATTACTAAGGCACCAACATTTTAAGGTAAAACATAAACAATGTATTTATTGTCGATTCAGCAACAATAATTATTTTATCCGGGTCAGTTACAAAAATATATGCCTGTCATCAGACTGGACCTATTATACAAATATGAGCTTTAATTACTGCTCTTTAGGTACACTTTACTTCGGCAATATAATTTAGAATCTTCAAGATGTTTTCCATCACCTTTAATCAGACATTGATGTCCAAGATACACTTACGGCCGTTCCCAATAACCTATCTATCTCTGGATTTGCTTACCAGAGATAGGAATTTGACATTACTTGTATGGGGCCAATGTCAAAATTCTATCACTAATAAGCAAATCCAGAGATAGACAGAATATTGATTTCCGCAGTTAGAAAGTACAGACAACAATCGAATATTAACCTTCCACTATTGTGATAAGGTTGAAAATCTATTGAAGAAAATTGACAGATTCAATTGCAATATTTTAGATGCAAAATAATTGCGAGTCCAAATTATATTTCTGTGTCCCACCACGGGCCATTGGTTCACCATGCCTGCCCTAGGCCGTCTTCCGTCCCCAGAAACCATTGAGAAAATCCAAAATAATACTCACCGGCCAAAAATCCACAACATAGCCAAACAAGGGTTTAGCTGCCGCCCACAGCAGGGGTAGCACTGCAGTCACCATTCCCATGACCCCGGGGGACACCCCCAACTGTCGGCCGAACACATTGATTTGGGGGAGTATCGGCCCCAGCGCTGGGGGACAAAGAAAAAGTTAGTTATTTAATACATCATCATCATTATCAGCCTTTTTATCGTCCCACTGCTGGGCACAGGCCTCCTCTCACAGAGAAGGATTAAGTGTTAATTATTAAATTAGATTGTAAAAAAAATGAAAATCATCTGCCTAGCTTTGCAGCTGAGTCAAAAATTAAAATCAAAAAGCATTTATTCAAAGTAGGCTGAAAGCAGCACTTTTCGAACGTCAAAATTACATGAGACAGCTAAAAAACGCCCGCTCTTCACCACTTCTTATGTGTTTTTGCTGGGAAGAAGAAGTGGCGCAACAAACTCCCCAGCAACACATGTCTGTCTATTAGATTTTAAGAATCAGTGAAGTACCAGTGTGGCACATGAAGCGATTGCCTATCTGATCTCTTAAACCCAGCTATCCGGGCAACCCGATACCGTTTGGTTGTCAGACTTTCTGGCTACCCGTAACGACTGCCAAAGATGTTCAAATGACAGCCGGGACCCACCAATTTATCCTGCCTTCCGAAACACGGAGGAACTCGTCAAGACAAGATGGTCACGGTCACCCATTACGAACCGACCCGACCGCGCCAAGCGTTGCTTAACTTTATGATCGATCGACCCGTGCGGCTGTCAGAGCTACGAGTCTCTCCACCGAGATGATAAATAAATAGTTATTTTACAACATACGAAAATCACAGAACATCTTTTCTTTGTTCTGTGTAGAAAACCAGCTATATTCTTCTGCCTATACATATAAAAATCAAAGTCCTGACTCATTCATTGACTCATCAACGCAGGGCCCAAACCCGTGAACCTATAAAGCTGAAATTTTGCACAGAGGTTCATTTTAAAACTTTCACGCGAGTTAAGAAAGGATTTCTCGAAATTCCCACGGGAATGGGAAGAATCGGAATTTAAGTTTTAGGCGGGCGAAGCCGCTGGCTTCAATCATGTTTGCCTTTAGGAAAAAACCACGTTTGTAAACACATAAAACAATTACGTACATATAACATGTACAGACGACATCAGGCCAACCTATCCGAATCTGTCAAATTCTACCAATCGAATATTAACCTTCCACTATTGTGATAAGGTTGAAAATCTATTGCAGAAATTTGACAAATTGTGGCAGTTTGACGTACACATGTCAACATTTTATCTATGTACCTACAGACAATATTATAATGCAAACTCATTTTAATTGAGTACATTGCAACGTGTGCAATGTGCAATCATCGATGCATTGATAAAAATAGAACGGTCTGAGACAGCAAACAGTATTGTTTTATTGATTTCAATCCATACTAATATTATAAGAGGAATGATTTCTATTTCTTTGTGTCTATGTAAAAACTACTGAAAGGAGTTGAAAAATTATTTCACTGTTGGAAAGCTAGACTATTCCACAGTAACATGGGCTATATTTGATCCGGTTGCGGGAAGAAGTTCCCACGTAGCGTAGGTGAAACCGAGGGAAACAAGTAATACATTGTGAAAGCTCAACAGATACATAGTTTCGCATTTATAAGTAATATTATAAATGCGAAACTATGTATCTGTTGAGCTTTCACAAGTACTGAACCTTTTTTAGTAAAGTAACTCTAGAGCCTGAAAAAGAGCATAACCAACTTTTACCCGGGTGCGAAAAGTCACCGTTTCGCTGGCGGTTTCACACGTGTCCCGTGGCATCTTATTCCCGTACCCGAATAAAATATAGCCTATATCATCCGAGGATAGTGTAGCTTCCCAATAGTGTCCCATGGTCGGGAGTGAGTCAGGGTGGAGTGCTGTCGCCACCTTTTGCGAGACCGTGATGCTCGCAAAGGAGGCGGCGGAAAGCGAGAGTGAGGCTGCCTCCTCTCTCCGCTATCGCAGCAGACGCACTGGGCGTCGTGGGTCTGGGTGGCCGACTTCGGGCCACCGTAGGGCGCGGCTTGCGGACGGCAGACTCGGGGTGTCTTGCCGTCCGACCAGCAGCAGGCCTCGAGGCGGCGGCGTCGTGTTCCACGCGTGCCTCATAATGGAGTCCTGCAGCCGGGGTGACGGCCGCAGTGGGTGACAGCGCCTGACCATCTGGCGGGCCAATACCCGTCGGGGGGTAGGACGACAGCTTCGGCGATACCCGCCCCTCCGACACATGGGTACTTGAGGAACATGTGTTGGTTTTTAGTCAGTAAGAATCTGACAGTCCCCTTCGCCCTTCGCAAAGATTTGTCATATGAGTTAACTTCGGAGCCCTTAGAGTTCAGACTCCATTTTTTTTTATATCGATGGGAAATCATCAGTATGACCCCTCCCGCTGTGGGTGACAGTGTGAGGGAGTGTGAGACTTTTACTGACTAAAACCCACCGTGTTCCTTCAGGAGCCCTTTGTGTGCCAGGGCCGCGGTAACTCTTTCGAACAACCCGCAGCCCAACAACCCGCAGCCTTGACTTTCAGACTCCATCCAACCTTCTCCATCTTTTTGACTGGTTTATTTCGCAAAACTTAAAATAACCGCAATAACAGTTGCGCAGTATGTTTTTATGGGACAACAGTTAAGAGAGATATACAACTTCGTTTGTTCAGTCACGTTTTATGACAGATCTTGTAAAACTAATACCTAACATGCTAAGTCTGAGCAATTAACCGGCGTTTTAAACATCTCAACTGATATTATAAAGAGGAACACATGATTTGCATGTGGAATATCTATGTGTGTGTACTGTTCAGACTAGAGATGTGCCGTTGCCGGCAATATTGCTAAAAAGTGGGAATATTGGTAGCAATATGGCCGGTAATATTGCCACTTTGGGCCATATAGTTCAGACGGCGGGCGATACCTGTCTTGAATTGCGGTTGCCACTGTTATGAACTAATTTGTGTTTTACCTTCACTTTTTTATTATTAGAATATTTTTTCTTTCTCTTTTTTGTTATTAATATTATTATTTTTGGTCTTGTAAGTTTAGTTTCTTTGCTTGGTTTTGTTTTACATGATATACCTATAACATGACATTATTTCAAACTGATTGACACCCCCAACTCCTCGTAGGCCCAGTTGAAAACCAGCGTCAGGCACTACGTGTCTGACATAAATGCTGAACTGGGTCTATTTGGCACAACCGTTATTATTTTATTTTTTGTTGTTTTTTTTATTGTTTATTCTTTCATGTGTTGTGTCAATAAATGTATTTTCTTCTATTTGTTTTACCGACGCCAGCACATAACCCTACTACAATTTGTCAAATTTTTTCAATAGATTTTCAACCTTATCACAATAGTGGAAGGTTAATGTTCGATTGGTGAAATTTTACAGATTCCGGTAGGTTGACCTGCTGCCGTCTGTAAGGTACGCGTAGTAATTAGGAAACACTGTTCTATAGTCCTGAGGGCACAGAAAATTACAACACAAATCAAGAAAAAATATATTATTTCATTTATGAAATGGAAAAGATTTTTAATAATACATTAAAGCCCGAATTTAATGTAAGATATGTTTTTTTTTTGTACCAAAACCCCTAAAGACCTTTTTTTGAAGGAAGGAAAATGATAATGAATCTTTGAGTTTTTTAGGGTTCTGTAATCAATATCTATACTAATATTATAAAGCTGAAGAGTTTGTTTGTTTGAACGTATTAATCTCAGGAACTACTGCTCCTATTTGAAAAAATCTTTCAGTGTTAGATAACCCATTTATCGGGGAAGGCTACTTTTAATCCGGGTGCGCCCAGTAGTTCCCACGAGACGCGGGTTAAACCACTGGCAGAAGCTAGTAATAAATAAATAAGCTACAAGTTTCTTTGTCTCACTCCAAAGTTTTCTTTCGTTGGTGTCTTTAGAGTTAATCCAAACTTGTATTACGGCCACTCCCAATATTCTATCTATCTGTCGATTTGCTTACAAGAGATAGAACATTGACGTCAACTCCATACAAGTAATGTCAAATTCCTATCTCTAGTAAGCAAAGCCAGAGACAGACAGAATTGAATTCCGCAGTGCGTGATTTCCTTTATGGAAACTATTTATAAATATAATCCCTTCACAAAGACATTAGGCATAATTATAGTCTCCGTGCAATAAGGATTATTATACTCGTCTGAGATCTTTCGTAATTGCTTGATAACAAGTTATTAAGATAAGCGTTTATTGCAAGCTGTGTTGATACATAGATATGATATATATAATCTTCTATTGTGTTGTTTGTTACCTAATACTTACTATAAATAAATTTTTCCACCCAATTTTAGTCCCGAAGTTGGCCACTTATCACTTCAATCCTACAAATTGATACACCAAAATCCAAAGAAAACCACTTGACTGCGCATATAGTGCCCCCGCGCTCGCCAAACATTAGCTTTTTCACGCTTATATAGGCTATGATCCTAGTAAGAATCTTTAGTTGTGACCAAGTCTATGACCTGTGCACACGCAAAATTATTACAAATTATTGTGGGTTTTATTTGGTTAATAAAATACAAAAATGCCATCATGCGCGTTGAAATGGTGTGGGAAACATTCCAGGACATCTAGTTACAAAAAGTGTGGCATAACTTTTCATAGATAAGTAAACAATACCAAAATTTGCGTTTGATTTAATTAGATTACGAAATTCCCCAGGGGTCTATTTAAAATGGTGGTTGGTGAACCGCGCGCCCGCTCGTTGATGTCTTTTGGGAAAGTCCCTTTCTTTCATTAAGAAATTGTAATGCGTTTATCTCTTTCTTGCCCTTTGTGTTCCTATCGAAGAAATTTATGCTGCTATCTTTATGGATGAAGTCGATATCGACAATTATAAATATGAAATAGAATCAACAAATCATTTGATTGAATTGGCGAGATGCATCATTCAGAAATATGTAGACGCTCGATTTTCATCATATACAAAAAAACAATCAGAACCCTTAAACACTACGAAAAACGTATACCAAATTAATCCATTTTAAAAAATAATAATTTTCTTATACAGTTGTATTTTTTTAATAGATTAATTTTGATTAAATATTCGTATAAGATTTTTATTGAATATTTTTTTTACAATGAAATCCATTTTATCGATATCGATTTTTGTTTTATCCAAGGACAGCCATCCCTTACCAAGTACACTCATGCAACGCGACCTTGAACTGACCAATAGCAGCCGCGAATTTTGCCTCGTCCCCCGGCCCGCAGTGGTGAATCGTGTACTGAGAAGAAATTGCCGAATACGCTCTCTAGTGGCTTATTACTTTATGCCAAAATCAAAGCACATTTATTCAAAGTAGGCTGAAAATCAGCGGTTTCACCCGCGTCCCGTGGGAACTACTCAGCGCACCCGGATAAAAAGTAGCCTATAGCCTTCCTCGATAAATGAGCTATCTAACACTGAAAGAAATTTTTCAAATCAGACCAGTAGTTCATGAGATAAGCGCGTTCAAACAAACAAACTCTTCAGCTTTATAATATTAGTATAGATGTCCAATCCCTAATCTCATAACTAACGATAGATAGGTTTAAGAAATCAACCATAAGTCGACTCCAATATATGGGGAAGACAAACCACAGATAGACAGAAACAAACAAACAATAGACAATCTAGAGTTTCCTCTATTGACATAACAAGATAGGCAGTATTATAATTACAAATTAAATAAATAATAATTACCTAAGCATACTGAGACGCTTTGTTGATTTATTCATTAAATAGTCACACGTTTGATACGCAAAACTGGGTTAAAAAACAGGTATATTAATTACTAGCTTCTGCCAGCGGCTTCGCCCGCGTAGTAACTTAAAATCCCGTTTTTTCCCGTTCCCATGGGAATTTCGGGAAATCCTTTCTTATCTCGCGTGAGAGTCTTAAGATGAACCTCTGTGCAAAATTTCAGATTTATAGGTTCACGGGTTTGGGCCCTGCGTTGATGAGTCAGTGAATAAGACAGGACTTACAATTTTTAACCGACTTCCCAAAAATTAGGAGGTTCTCAATTCGATCGTATCTTATTTTTCACCGATTACTCGAAGATGGCTGGACCGATATTCAAAATTCTATTTTTGTTTGAAAGGGTGTTCTTCACAGGTGGTCCCATGGTAAGGAGACCAGGATCTGATGATAGAAGTCGGTGTCAAAATAAACACAGTCAACAGACCTGCAGACACCGACTTCTAGAGCCATGTGAAAAGTTTTATTTTATCCCTTTCAATGTTTTTTTGTGAAGTCGGTTTTGTTTTTTTGTAAAAAGTTTTTATATGTATAGATTATGTTCGGTGTGCCGCAGGGAAGCGTATTAGGACCGTTACTTTTTATTATATATATTAACGATTTGCCACTAGTGACCAATTATCCAATGACACTCTTTGCCGATGATAGTACAGTGACTGTTGACTCTAAAAAAAATGCCTCACATGAGGACGAAATTAATAATACCATAAAATCACTTATAGAATGGATGGATAATAATAACCTCAAGATTAATATATCCAAAACGAAAATAATGTATTTTAGTCAACGTATAGCTTCTCCAAATTTTAAAATAAACTATCAAGGCACATCTCTCAGTACAGCAGATACGACTAAATTTTTAGGTATCATTATAGATAGGAATTTAAATTGGAAAGCACACACAGAGGAACTCACAAAGAGAATTAGCTCTTCCGCGTATGCCCTGTACAAACTCGCAGCTATCATCGATACTGATGCCCTTATCACAGCTTACCATGGCATAGTTCATTCCGTCCTAAGATTTGGAGTAATATTTTGGGGAAACTCAACCAACAAAGAAATTATATTCAAATCTCAAAAGAGATGCATCAGGGCAATGTTTGGTCTTCAAAGTATTGATAGTTGTAAACAATATTTTATTAAATTCAAAATACTTACTTTACCCTGTCTATTTATATTTGAGGTTGCTATTTTTGTAAAATGCAACCCAAATCTATTTAGTCGTCCTGCTGACATAAGCACTCGTAGTCGTAGGGACAATGACAAGCTGTGCATTGTTCCATGCAACACTGCACTAATGCATAAAAGTGTATTTTGCCTAGCTCCTGTCATATATAATAAAGTACCAAAGTGTATAAAGCAGTTACCATTAAATAAATTTAAAATGAAATTTAAAGAATTTCTCATTGCCAAATGTTTTTATAATTTGAATGAATACCTTCAAGATTCCTAACACTTGTGACGTTTCGTTTTACATATCTTAAATATATCATTTTTGTACGCCTATTTCAGGCAAAACATGTATGGATCTGACTGTTTTTTTT
>NWSH02000606.1:34546-87371 GCA_002382865.2 Heliothis virescens | reverse complement strand
ATTAATATATCCAAAACGAAAATAATGTATTTTAGTCAACGTATAGCTTCTCCAAATTTTAAAATAAACTATCAAGGCACATCTCTCAGTACAGCAGATACGACTAAATTTTTAGGTATCATTATAGATAGGAATTTAAATTGGAAAGCACACACAGAGGAACTCACAAAGAGAATTAGCTCTTCCGCGTATGCCCTGTACAAACTCGCAGCTATCATCGATACTGATGCCCTTATCACAGCTTACCATGGCATAGTTCATTCCGTCCTAAGATTTGGAGTAATATTTTGGGGAAACTCAACCAACAAAGAAATTATATTCAAATCTCAAAAGAGATGCATCAGGGCAATGTTTGGTCTTCAAAGTATTGATAGTTGTAAACAATATTTTATTAAATTCAAAATACTTACTTTACCCTGTCTATTTATATTTGAGGTTGCTATTTTTGTAAAATGCAACCCAAATCTATTTAGTCGTCCTGCTGACATAAGCACTCGTAGTCGTAGGGACAATGACAAGCTGTGCATTGTTCCATGCAACACTGCACTAATGCATAAAAGTGTATTTTGCCTAGCTCCTGTCATATATAATAAAGTACCAAAGTGTATAAAGCAGTTACCATTAAATAAATTTAAAATGAAATTTAAAGAATTTCTCATTGCCAAATGTTTCTATAATTTGAATGAATACCTTCAAGATTCCTAACACTTGTGACGTTTCGTTTTACATATCTTAAATATATCATTTTTGTACGCCTATTTCAGGCAAAACATGTATGGATCTGACTGTTTTTTTTTTAATTATTTACCATCTTATGTAGCAATTCCTTTGATTTGTTATCATACACCCATGTTTTTACAAAAATAAATTATCTTTTTATCTTTTTATTAGCGAGCTACCCGCCTCGGCTTCGCACGGGTGCAATGCAAAATAACAGTATTTATCCAATATTTAATGGATGTTATCTATAGGCTCTACTAATATTATAAAGAGGATTTTTTTTAAATACTGGGCCGATTTGAAAAATTCTTTCACTGTTGGGACGCTACACTGTCCCCGAGTAACATAGGCTATATTTTGTGCGGGCAGTAGATCCTACAGGACGCGGGTGAAACCGCGGGAAATCATCATCCTCTTGCCCTGTTCCCAATTTTACTTGGGGTCGGCGCAATATGTTTTCTCCTTCCATTTCTCCCTGTCACTCGTCATACTGACATTCACTCCTTTCTTACTCATGTCATCTTTCACGCAATCCATCCATCTTTTTTCTTTGGTCTGCCTCTCCCTCTCAATCCATCTACATTCATACTTAACATGCGCTTTGTTGCATGAGATTCATCCCTCCTCATTACATGCCCATACCATGACAACCGCTTACCTCTCATCTTTTCTATTAGAGTATTATAATACTCTAGACTATACTAACAACTATACATACGTATGTATGTTTGAGTCACAGGGAACGCGAAACTCCGAAGGTATCCACGACAGCTATTACATCATTAAATAGGAAATCAGTCAGCGGGACCTTGGCACACGGTCAGGTTCAAATAGGGTCGTATGGTCTAACAAATCGTTAATACTAATACTAGCTTTTGCCAGCGGTTTCCTCCGCGTCCCGTGGCAACTACTCCGCGCACCCAGATGATAAGTATGCCTATAGCCTTCCTCGATAAATGGGCTATCTAACACTGAAAGAATTTTTCAAATCGGACCAGTATGTCCTTAGATTAGCGCGTTCAAACAAACTCTTCAGCTTTATAATATTAGTATAGATTAGTATAAATTATAATATTATAGATTGTTTGTTTGTACGCGATAATCTCAGGAGTTGCTGGTTTGATTTGAGAAATTCTTGCAATGGTAGAGACAGATCATTTATATCGAGGAAGACTGTAACGAACAAATTCAAGAATGAAATGGCTAACTTCAGGACTGCAAAGTAATATTTATGGCGGGAGCTATAGATCACTTTGTAATCGAATATTAACCTTCCACTATTGTGATAAGGTTGAAAATCTATTGAAGAAAGGACAATGGGCGTTTTGGTACCCCCGTCCAACAGTGTTGATTGTAGTACCATTGCGTAGGTTTTGGTAAGGTAAAAAATTATTACTATGGCGACTAGTCTCAAATCCTTGTCCAATTTTCGTGACATCGACTAATAGAATTTGCCATGACCACTAAATCATCAACATAGATGCAGTTCTTAAGTTCAAACAATATTGATTAAAATCTGGTATGAGTAAAAAAAAAACAGGAATGGGTCCGTTTTAGAACGTTTGCCTACCGACTGTATTAAATAAAACTGTGGAAACCTTTGCAGCTCATACACAACTGTCCATATGTATTTGATGAAAGCCTTTCAGTGTTTAAAACCAATTATGTAAAGGTTTAGACTCGAACACTCTGTCGTGCTCCTCTTAGTGTAGGAGAGGTGAGTAGTGAGTACTTATTGATGATTTCCTTCCAAAAAAAACAGAAACTTAATGTGTACGTTTGAACTATTGTCAAATCGGATGAATGATGGTGTGTCTGTAGTTTGACTCCATGGTTTATTAAAAATCCTTTAGATTACGATAAAGTGTATATTAAAGATTAGAAGATGTATATTAACTGAGTTTAAAGAGATTATAGTGGCGACATATTCCTTACAATGCATTTGCGTATTTAGATGACATACTATTTTTTAGTCGGAGCAATTTTAATAATTACTCGGATCGGACAACTAATTGAGACAAGCCCCATCGTTTTTATGATTCTTCACGTAAAGGCGTTTCTAATGATGTATCACACATTACTGTTGGAGGTGGTACCAAATCCCATACAACTTGCCCATTGTCCTTTGACAGATTGAGGTAGGTTAACGTGCTGACGTCTGTACCTATCCGATAGACTGACGTATAGGTATGCGGGCCGGGAATTGTAGATGCTATTAGGATACATACAATTTATTGAAGAGGGCTTGACTAACTAACCCTGACATTTTGTAAACGATAAGGCGAGATACCCGGTGCGCAGCACTGTGACGCACACAAATGTATCTCCTGGTGTACTCGCTCTAGCAAACAGTAACACATTGCGTGCGAACATTATTGTAACATGTCCGCGAAACTGCTACCTTTGTGCGCGAACACCATGCTGGCTGTGGACTCGCGACGACGGATAGACTTATGGTGGAAATACTACTGAATGCGCTAAAATTAGGGAGTCTGTTCAGTAGTTCTTGAGTTTTTTAACAAACAGATAAATTCAGTGATGGAGTTTGTAATATTAAAACGAATATAGTTTGTAATTATGTTGAGCATGGGCCAAGCAAAATACTTTTATCATTTTAACATAGAAAGGTCTAAGCCTTAGACCTTTCTATGTTAAAATGATAAAAGTTGTCCCTTAGACTCTAAGGGACAATTTATTTAACAACAAAGAAACAAGAATTTGAAACAAAAAATATCAGGTAGTAAAATTCTTTACCTTTTCTGTCCCTTTCGAGATAATAAAATTAAATGTTTAGCTGTTATGGAACATTGTACAGACGAATCTGACAAGTTTTATCAATCAAATTTTAACCTTCTTCTATTGTTATAAGGTAGAAAATCTATTGAAGAAATTTGAGAGATTGTAGTAGGTTGACTTGCTGTTGTCTGTACATCTTATTTTACAGAAACCCTTTTAAGTAAGAAGTTTGGCTAAGTAACAGCTACACGGGTTGCCATCATAAGGTTAAGTTACACTTGGTGTGGTTGGTCCGTTGATGGGTGACCACCTTGTCACAACTTGTTTCAGAAGGCACAATAAATTGATGTGTCCAGGTTGTCATTTGAACATCTTTGGCAGTTGTTACGGGTAGTCAGAAGCCAAAAAGTCTGATAACCAGTCTTTCCAAGCGTCATCAGTTTGCCTGGGTAACTGGGTTGTGGAGGTCAGATAGGCAGTCGCTCCATGTAAAACACTGGTTCTCAGTGAAGCCAACATAACATACAAAGACATTAACAACCATTCCCAATAACCAATCTATCTCTGGATTTGCCGACTAGAGATAGAATTTTGACATTACCCCCATACAAGTAATGTCGAAATCCTATCTCTAGTAAGCAAATCCAGAGATAGACAGAATATGGAATTACGCAGTTAATAAATGATGATAAAGATAGGATATAATAATGATGATCATTGTTACAAGAAAAGACTACAAAATAATAAAATGAGACTAAATAACAATTCAATTGATTGTCCATTCATTCATTCTAAAGACAAAGAATACATTTAGACAGATAACAACTTAGGAACATTGAAATTATACTTCTTATGTTTTGCATAATCATAATGAATAATTTATTATTACGGAAATTCATTTATCTTTGTAAAAGAAATATTTACTTTGGTACTTCGTAAAAATAATTGAAATATTTTATTTCAGTCTCTATTTTGATTAAATTTTAAAAAAGAAAAGCTATAATAATTTTTTTTTTTAATACTTACCAGCGAAAAAGAAAAAAAAGTGCGCCTTTATAGGCAAGAGTCCTTTGTCTATTTTCAGCTTCATTTTTTTTAACACCAACAATCACATACAGCCTATTTAAAAAAAAAATATCACGTTATTATTTTTTCACTACGACAGGTCATTGAACGGATATGGCATAATTTTTTGTGCACTAACGAGTTTTAGAATAATTAAACTACTTTCTCTATCTAAAAACCGCAATAAGCTGTCTAAACTGTATCATTATGAAAGCAGAATAGGTAATGAGCCGGGTATAGATAATGATACTTGTAAATTTTGCGAGATAACGGCCCAGACACAACTAATTCGAAGATTATTTACTGAATAAACACAACATAACACTTCGGTTCAGATAAACTTGTTTGTCATATCATAATAAAAGTGACGTTTGCTACGATTTACGATTATTGAAGGATTATGTTGATGTTGCCTGTAAATGGTTATAAAATTTCCCTTGTTTTATACATTCAAAACTGCCTGCATTTTAGTTATACAACATATTTCTATGGGAAAACTCAAATTTAACATTCCGCAATAGCTTGTTACGAATAAGCTATTTATTCTAAGAACATGCTATCGTTGACGGATTGTAACAAAATGTATGTATGTACATTAAACTACATACCAAGTAATCTTGAATTATGGTCAAAAAGAAGGTATCATTAAAATTTATTTTAGGGCTTCCTTGTAATTATAAGTCTAGGTTAACGTGAAAAATAGATGAGAAATAAATAAAATGTTGTCTTCGAAATAAATTTTAGTTCACAATGTAAGGGAAATTTGATAAGCTGGCAACATTACAGCTATATGTCAGATTGCGTTATCAAATGTCACTGTCAAATGTTCCATTTCTGTCCTTTTCTATCAAAGGGAAAATGTGAAAAAATATTGCAAGCCGTCTCGCTTCTACATTTGACTAGTGATGTGACTTTTGAATTTTTTAAAGTCAGTCTATAAAAGTTAAGTCTAGTAAATAATATTTTTAGCAGCAAGGGGAAAAATCAACGTTTTGTTATTGTTATCGAGCCCAAAATCATTCTACTAGCATCGCAATACTCTAAGCCTTCTTCTTTTGTCGCATCAATTTACGTAAGTGTGGCAAAGACAGAATTTAGTTGCAAAGAAGTTGGTTGTGTTTTGTTAGTTTTCATAAAGTATCGTTTCACTTCTACACGCACAGTGAGGTTTTAGATCTGTTTTATTGTAAACTAATTTCAAAGATACTTATCAGTTTACGTAGGTAAAGCCTTTTTAACACATTTTTATTATTAAATCGGGGATTGAATTGTTATTGTTAGATAATTTCTGAAATTTATTATTACTTAAAAACGAATAAACTAAGTGACGATTGAGTAAAAAATAGGTGTACTAATACACTCCTACCTGATGACCACTAACTGCGGAAATCAATATTCTGTCTATCTCTGGATTTGCTTACTAGTGATAGGATTTTGACATTAGCCCCATACAAGTAATGTCAAATTCTATCTCTGGTAGGCAAATCATAACTCTGGATTTGGGATAGGTTATTGGGAACGGCCGTAAGCGAATTTTAGTAGCTCTTTCAAAAGATAGGAACATTCTTTAGCTTCGCTTAGTTGATAGTTTAATAAAAGGCCATTTTTCGATTCCCTAATAAGCGAAATATTTAAAGCTTTTTCTTTGCTCAACAAAAACAAAATAAATTCTAATGAACGAAATTATAAGCGTTTTTTAAATAATTCAGTTGTAAACATATCGACTTAGAGTTAAATCGATCGACTTACAACGGAGTTTCAGCATTAGCACATCACTAAAACGCGCGCTATTCAATTGTTCGATTCCATTTCCATTTTCTTTCATTTGAAATAAAACAACGAAGCATGGCCGGCCTCTTTAGTTTGTAAATAAATAAATATTAAAATGGAGGACGAGGAGTTTGTAGGTTGCATCAGTTGCATGAACACGAACGATTTATGCGACCTATTTGCTTTGTACGCGGACAACAAGGAAACTTATGCGAAAATGTTTGAAAACTGTTTCGATATTAAGGTTATATGAAGACTTTTTTTCCTAAAATAGTAAATAGATTTTACTTAAAAACTACATAGTCTTAGATTTATTTAGACCTTATTTGTAGTCGTTAATTTGCATGTAGAAACTACGCATTTAATCAATAATATGAAACAAAATTTACGCTCGTATTTTTCGTAATAAATACTAACGATGTTTCATTTATTCTTCAATTCAATAAAATCTATAATAATTGTTTGTATAATGTCATTAGAAATACCTACTATTACCTGTTATTTTTTATTTTTCTCAAACCTTGGTACCTACAGGAATTTTATTTAAACTTTTAGGATTCCGTACCCAAAGGGTGAAACGGGACCCTGTTATTATGACTACCCTGTCCGTCTGTCCGTCACTTGGCTAGGTACTTACCTATATCTTGAATCGTGACAGTTAGAAAAAAAATCATTTTTAGATGATGCCTATATTATATAAGATTTTAGGCAGCTCTCATATAGCAAACGCGATTTTTTGGGCATTTTATAGAAAATGGTACGGAACCCTTCATGCGAGAGTCCAACTCGCACTTTCTTCCATTTAGTAGTTTTTAGAGTTCCGTACCCAAAGGGTAAAACGGACCCTATTACTAAGACTTCGTTGTCTGTCTGTCCGTCTGTCTGTCTGTCTGTCTCCACGCTGTATCTCACTAACTGTGATAGCTAGAAAGCTGAATTTTCACAAATGATATATTTCTGTTGCCGCTACAGCAACAAATACTAAAAATTAAAAAAAAAAATAAGGGTGATGGAGTTCGAAACCCTTCATGCGCGAGTCCAACTCGCACTTGGCCGGTTTTTGAGTTTATCGGGAATAAACAGACAAACATACAATAATATGAAGTGATTATGTTACTAAGTATGAATGATTGACCTATTATTTTTAATAATTTCTAGATACCAACCCATTTGAAATACATATGTTCGGAATGCGTTGACCACCTCGAAAAGTCTCTATCGTTCAAGGGCCAGACTACTAAGAGCTTGGCTATGCTACAAAATGTTAAAGGTATTCCCAAAAATCTTAATAGAAATATATTTTTTGCATGTATAGAAATAACGAAGAATATAATTTTTAACTTATGTACTTACATATTTTAATTATTTTACTAACACTAACTTAACTATTGTTTTATATCAATAATTCGAAATATTTTATTACAAAACCACGCTTCTAAAATTCTAAACCACGGACTTTAAGAAACTTGGTAACATTTATCAACTTTTCTGTGGCGAAAGTTTCAATTTGACGACGACGTCTAACACAATCTGGCGCCCTATGTTGCCGACACAGACTGGCGACCACGAGTCACCAACACACTTTGGCAACCATGTCACTGAGGCAGTCGGGCGCCCTATGTTGCCGATACAATCTCGCGACGCATGTCACCGATGCAGTCAGGCGCCCCATGTTGCTAGCACAATCTAGCGCCCCATATTGCCAACACAACCTGGCGCCCTATGTCACTAACACAATCTAGCGCCCCACATCGCTAACACTATCTAGCGCCCTATATCCCTAACACAATCTAGCACCCTATATTGCCAACACAACCTGGCGCCCTATATCCCTAACACAATTTAGCGCCTTAAGTCGGCAATATTGCATTTGTAAGTTAGTATTACTTTCAGACGAAGAATATTTAGACGAGTCGATACTGGAAGAGGCTGAATGCGTCACGGGTGAAGATGGTAAACCCATGGTCATCTTGAAGACGTCAGGGTCTGATGGTGATGACGATGAGTTGGATGGTGAGTTTTCTAAACTACTAGCTTCTACCAGCGGTTTCACCCGTGTACTGTGGGAACTGGATAAAAAGCAGGCTATAGCCTTCCTTTATAAATGGGGGCTATCTAACAATGAAATATTTCTCAAATCGGAACAGTAGTTCCTGAGATTAGCGCGTTCAAGCACTCTTCAGCTTTATATTATTAACTAGCTTCCGCTAGCGGTTTCACCCGCATCCCGTGGGAACTACTCCACGCACCTAGATAAAAAGTAGCCTATAGCCTTCCTCTATAAATGGGCTATCCAACACTGAAATATTTTTTCAAATCGGACCAGTAATGACCTGAGACGAGCGCCTTTGAACAAACAAACTCTTCAGCTTTGTATTATTAAAAAGTATAAATATGTATGTAGATTTTACTACACCTTAAGATTTTTTGTTTTAATAGCCTTTTATTGTCCCACTGCTGGGCACAGGCCTCCTCTCAAATTGAGAAGGATTAGTTAATTTATATTAATCACCTTAAGATTAATAAAAAAAAAATGAAAATATCCCATAACTCCTTCCTTTAGTTTGTATATACTTACTACGTGAATTTCGTAGAAAAAAGTATGATTTTAATATTCTCTATCTTCCTCTTAATCCAGAAGATTTAGACGACGAACACGCGATCCAAGCTCTCGACGAAACCACTTGCATCTACTGTGACCTTCAATTACCCACCGTGGAAGATGTCCACGACCATATCAGGACAGTCCACGAACTGGAACCCAGGACTGGACTGCCTTTACGGGAGTGCACTCTATGCGGAGTGGCTCTGAGGGATCCTGCTGATCATCACAACAGGTAGGTTTCTGTCTGCCGGGGCTGTTCGCGCGAGTTACCTTGTCCCTGGCACACAAAGAGCTCCCGAAGGAACACGGTGGGTTTTAGTCAGTAAAAGTCTGACACTCCCTCACGCTGTCACCCACAGCGGGAAGGGTCATCTGATGATTTCCCATTGATAAATTAAGTAGGTTTCTGTAGCTGGGTTGAGGAGTTCAGACCGGTAGTCTGTGTGGAGATCACAGGTATTCAGGCTGTATCCAGTTAGACTGGAAGCCGACCCCATCATAATAGGAAGAAGACTAGGCAGATGATGATTTGCCTAGATCCTCTAGTCTCTCCTGTAACTACCCACCGATAAAGATGTCCACAACCACATCAGGACAGTCCACGAACTGGAACCCAGGACTGGACTGCCTTTACGGGAGTGCACTCTATGTGGCGTTGTTCTGAGAGATCCTGCTGATCATCATAATAGCTAGGTTTCTGTAGCTGGGTTCAGGAGGTTAAGTACTGGGCACAGCCGAAAAACGTTCACTGCTGGTCTATTGCCTCTCCCAACCTGGGGTGATTTGCCCATACTCACCGCACTGGGCATGCATGTCACTGATAGATGAAAACGGGTAAGACATACTTGTGCTAAATGTATATGGGCGTTGTGATCTTATGCGTAAGCTAAGGAGCATTCGTTAGTGGTTGAGTCGCCAAGTCATACAAAGACTATGTCCATGGACATTAACATACACAATTATGGCTCATCCGCTTTCGTGAATAGTAGAATTTCATCTGGAACCTTCGAAAGTGGCCTGTAGTCTTTTATGCCTATAGAGCCAACAGGCGAGCATAGCGTACCTCTAACTTTAATTGATCAATCCTTGCTAATAATTACAAAACGTAATTTTCAACAATCCGACCCGCTTTTCAGATGTCACGGTGTGAAATCCGAGTCGGAAGGCAGGAAGTACCCGTGTCACTTCTGTGATAATATCTACGTGAGCAAGAAGGCCTGCTTCACTCATCTGCGCATGAAGCATGGACGTGAGTTTTGCGAACCCAGTTCCTAATATATTTTATAGGTGTAGCACCTGATTTATTTAAATGGATGAATTTATTTCTAGAACTACAGTTTCGAACCAAGTTTTAGGGGTTCACTACCCAAGGGTCCCTATAACTAAGACTTCAATGTCCGTCGGTCCGTCTGTCTACTAGGCTTTATCTCGTAAACCATGACAGCTAGACAGTTGAAAATTTTCGTAGGTAGTGTATATCTGTTGTCGCTGTAATAACTAATACTAAAGCCTTTAATAAAATAAGAATTTTAGAAGATTCTAATGCAACAAACGTGTTTTTAGGGTTCCGTTCCCAAAAGGGTAAAACGGAACCCTATTACTGAGACTTCGTTGTCTGTCTGTCTGTCTGCCTGTCTCCAGGCTGTAGGTATCTCAAATCCGTGATAGCTAGAAAGCTGAAATTTTCACAAACGATGTATTTCTGTTGCCGCTATAACAACAAATACTAAAATTAAAAAAAAAACTGAATATTAAGAGGGGTCCCCATACAACAAACGTGTGAAACCGCAAATTATAACTTTGTTAATCATATATTTGTATGAAAAACAAAGTTATTTTTTGCAGCCCGAAAAATGATTTTATTTTGGCTAGTTGTAGGTAATAGATACGTTCATTTTTCATAGATAAGGGTACGGAACCCTTCGTGCGCGAGTCCGACTCGCACATGACTGATTCTTTTTTATTCATTTTGTATAAAAGCTAGAAATTATAAGAAACAAAAGCAAATATATATCTTTATGTTATTCCAGTAAAACTGTGCAACGAGCAGACTCCAAAATACGTTCCAAGAGAGCGCAAGAAGTGTCACATGTGCAACCGAGACTTCAGTCAGAAGCAGATTCTGAACAAACATCTGTGGAAGGCGCATGGCTTTGAGGTGATATTACAAATTATATTTACTTCAATTTTACTTTCAGGATGACTAAAATGCCTTTCTTGATTCAATGATAGAATATAGTTGTTTCAATTGTAGTGAAATAGTACAGTCCGGGATGTATTGACCCTTAGGCTAGAAGGGCTATAGCCCGGGGCGGCAAGCCGCGGGGGGCGGCCGGTAGGATGCCCCTGGGGCTTGATTTCATTCCTTGATGGGGCGGAAAGCTACAGGAGCCCGGGGCGCGCAATCTTAAAATATACGCCCCTGAGTACAGTTTATTAGCATCAAATAACTATGCCATTCTGAAGTTAGCTGTTTGATTCATCGCGCATTTGTTTGTACAAATCTTGTCGAGATCCAATTCAATCTTGTTTGGTTGTCCAAAGTAGGGAAAAATTATGGAAAAATCTAACTTCAGAACATATACAAACTTAAAACTACTATTAATTACTAATATATACAAACTAAAATAAAAATGTAGATACATTATACATTTATGAGTAGGCTTAGTATATATTAATTGTAAAACTTTAACTTAAATAAATCTATTAAATTAAGAAAAAAAAAACTTCAGAACAAACTTAGCTTAACTTCAGAATTGCAAGGTTTATATAAGTTATAATCGATGCGATATTTTACTATTTTTTACAAAATATACCCGTAGCTTATCATCACAAATTCTTCAGCATTTTAGCTTTTTTTTTGAAATTGCTATTAATGGTTAGGTTCCAGATAGAGTTCTAGATAGCTATCTGATAAATATGCCGTAGAAAAGTAATCAAAATTAAATTTCTATAACACTATCTGTCAGATAGCTATTCGGAACGTTATCTGGAACCTGATAAACTGGCAGTTAAAGTTGTATACCTGCCTTATCAGGTAGAAAAACGCAAAGCCTTCATCTGCCCGCTATGCGACGAGCGAGTTAGCTACGGATCTAACTTTAGCGCTCATTTACTGCACGCGCATCGCGTCCACGAACAAGTTGAACAACTGGAGTTCCATAATATGGACGGTAATTTAATAAAATAACTTTATAAATTAACATTTATGACTTAGCACTCGCCCCGACAAATATTAATTGCAGACTATGAAAATATGATTTGTGCACTTAAAAAACGTACAAAAATTCAACTGAAACTTTTTTTCTCTCCAAATTCACTCCAACCCTGAAAAACAACTTCACGTCTCTGACCCAAAAACATATCCCGCGACCGCACAATACATCTGGCGACCCCACAACGCACTTGGTGACCATACAACAAAACCCGGTTACCCCACAACACACTCGGCGACCCCGTAACACACTCAGCAACCCCACAACATAATCAGCAACCCTACAACAAGACACAGAGACCCTAAGACATAACTTGGCGACCCCACAAATCACTTAGCGACCCGACAACACACTCTGCGTCCCCACAACACACTAAGCAACCCCGTAACATACTCGGTGACCACACAACACACTCAGCAATACACAACACACTCAGCAACCCCACAACACAGCGACCCTACAACACAACCTGGCGACCTCACAACATACTCAGCAACCTTTAACACACTCGGCGACCCCACAAGGCAACTCAGCAACCTTTAACACACTCGGCGACCATATGAAAGTAATTTTTCACAGATTTCATGATATTCAAGAGTGCGATATAGGAGGAGACTAAGTACCGCTTTAGAAAGACTACGGCGAGCAAGCAAACTATGAAGGAGTGAGATCGCATTATATGTGCAGCCAGTCTGGAGTTTATGTTTATCAGATCTCGGCAATCCCACAATACACTCAGCAACTACACAACACAACCCAGCGACCCTATAACACAACCTACTACACACTTGGCGTCACACATCACACTCGGCACCCTACAACACAACATACTCAGCAACCCCACAGCACAACCTAGCGCCCCCAAAACACACTCGGCAACCCTCAACAAATTCAGCAACCCCACAACAAACTTGGTGACCCCACAACACACTCGGCAACCCCACTAGGCGACTCAGCAACCTTTAACACACTCGGCGACCCCGCAACACAGTCAGCAACCCCTCAGCACACTCGGCGACCATATACATTTTTCACAGATTTCATGATATTCAAGAGCGCGATACAAGAGGAGACTAAGTACCGCTTTAGAAAGACTACGGCGAGCAAGCAAACTATTGAAGGCGTGAGATCGCATTATATGTGCAGCCAGTCTGGAGTTTATGTTTATCAGATCTCGGCAATCCCACAACACACTCAGCAACTACACAACACAACCCAGCGGCCCTATAACACAACCTGACGACCTACAACTCACTTGGCGTCCACACATCACACTCAACGCCCTACTACACAACACACTCAATAACTCCTTAACACACTCAGCAACCACACAACACAGTCGGTAACCCCACAACACACTCAGCACCCCACAACACAGCCACCCTACATCATAACCTGGCCACCTACAACACACTCAGAGCCCTACAACACAACACATTCAGCAACACTACAACACAATTGGCGACCATATGGAAGTATATTTCACAGATTTCATGATATTCAAGAGCGCGATACAGGAGGAGACTAAGTACCGCTTTAGAAAGACTACGGCGAGCAAGCAAACTATTGAAGGAGTTAGATCGCATTATATGTGCAGTCAGTCTGGAGTTTATGTTTATCAGGTGAGAAATACATATAGTATACTATTTTAATTAATAGTAACTATACATAGATAGCTTCTGCAAGCAGTTTCACTCGCTTCCCGTTTGAATTTCGCGCACCTGGATAAAATGCAGGCCTGAAATATTTTTTCTATATGAACTCACAGCTCCTGAAATTAGCGCGTTCAAACAAACAAACTCTTCAGCTTTATATTATTACTAGATTCCGCCAGCGGTTTCACCCGCTTCCCGTTTGAACTTCGCACACCTGCCTAGCCTTCATTGATAAATGGGCCATCTAACACTGAAAGTATTTTTCAAATCGGACCAGTAGTTCCTGAGATTAGCGCGTTCAAACAAACAAACAAATTCTTCAGCTTTATAATATTAGTATAGATTTGTGATGAGTAATTGCCTTGTAGGGCAAAGGCAAACGCCCAGCCCCTGAGCGGCAAATATACAAGACGGGCAAAGCGTGCCCCGCGCATATGATCGTCACAGAGACCATGGACAGAGTGCTCGTCACTTTCTATAAAACACACGTTGGCCATGGACGTAAGTCATTTCGTTATTTTCCTAGCCTTTTTGTAAAATTTGCAGTTTAATAAAAATACTTTTTTTTTTACATAACATTATTTTTTATGTATAAATACTCTCTCCTTTTTTGAAATCGCTTTTTGCTTGTTTTCTTTAGCTTTTTTAGCTTTTTTTGTCAGTTCATATATCTACCTATCTAAAAAAAAATCTCATTAGTGACAGGTGCTATACTAAAACCACATCAAAATCGGTTCAGCCAAACATAAGTACATACAGGTCAAACTCCTCCTTTTTGTGAAGTCGGCTTAAAAAACCCCCGTTGCAAAAAGTAAAAAAATACGAGTATACTTCCACGTTGGGTACTGCCAATTTCACCGTCGCCGCGTCGCAAGAGTCGATCAATCATAAGGTTAAGCAACGCTAGGTGCGGTCCGTGGATGGGTGACCATATTGGCATGACAAGTTCCTCCGTGTTTCGGAAGGCACGTTAATTTGGGCCCCGGCTGTCATTAGAACATCTTTGGCAGTCGTTACGGGTAGTCAGAAGCCAGAAAGTCTGACAACCAGTCTTACAAAGAAGTATCGGTTTGCTAATAACTGGGTTGAGGAGATCAGATAGGCAGTCGCTCCATGTGGCACACTGGTACTCATCTGCATCTTTTTGGACTGGAAGCCGACCCCAACATAGTTGGGAAACGGCTAGGCAGATGATGACAATCACATAACTGTCTGTATTTCAGCTTGTCCGTATTTTGAACCAAGAGAATCAAAGAAAATTAAAACTGAATCGCACACCACGACCTCTATAGTCATCGATGAAGCTTTAAATTCTGAATTGGAGCCTAAAGCGGAAGGTAAACTTATTTTTGTCGTGATTTCCTAGTGGTTAGAGCACCTACCTCTTAAATATGAGTGCGTTAGTTCGATTGCAGGTCAGGCAAGTAGCAAGGAACATCTCATGATAATTAACGTTAAATCTTTAACCCTTTAACCGCCAGTGTGGATTTATCCGACAAACGAATTCGGGCTTATTCCGCCAGAGTCGGATTTTTCCGACAAAAAACCCTGCGTTTTTTATTTCAATTTCTGAACTTATTACGATGTTCTAAAAAACATTTTTTTTTCGAATGTTAAATTCCACGTGCCTGGCGCTGGGGGCACGCCAACTGAAAAAAGCTTGGCGGTTAAAGGGTTAAATTCAACATTAAATCAACTTAAATGTTAAAGTAAAGTCCTTTAAAAGCTTAAAAAGTAAAGTCATTATTACTCATTAATTTACATTAAACCCATAAACTTAACGTTAATAAATATTAAATTAAACTGATCTAAAAGTAGTTAAGTATATGCCATTAATTAACGTTAGTTAAATCTTTAAACTTAACATAAAATTAACTTTTCTTACTAGCAAGTAGGTATATGTCATTATCTCTCATTAATTAACGTTCAATCTACTAAACTATAACTATAATAACATTAATTTATCATAATATTTTCTTAGAATATTAACGTTAAATCTTTAAACTTAACATTAAATCTTCTGAACTTAACGTTAAATCTAGTAAACTTAACGTTTATTAACGTTAAATCTTTAAACTTAACATTAATTAATATTAAATTAACATTACATGGGCAGTAGGCGACGTAGCAGAGGAGTCGGCGTGGATGTGCGACGCTTGCGGCATGGCGTTCTGTGACGCCGACAAGTTCAGGGACCATGTCGCCACCCACGGCCTCGAGCTGTTCCCCTGCCAGTACTGTGATGATGTGAGTATTAGCAAAATAACTGAAAAAAACCGGCCAAGTGCGAGTTGGACTCGCGCATGAAGGGTTCCGGACCCGTTAATATATATTTTTTAATTTATAATATTTGTTGTTATAGCGGCAACGGAAATACATCATTTGTGAAAATTTCAGCTTTCTAGCTATCACGGTTAATGAGATACAGCGTGGAGACAGACAGACAGACAGCGAAGTCTTAGTAATAGGGTCCAATTTTACCCTTTGGGTACGGAACCCTAAAAACCGGCCAAGAACGAGTTGGACTCGCGCACGAAGGGTTCCGTACCATTATCTATGAAAAATTAACGTATCTATTACCTACAACTAGCCAAAATACTAAAAATTTTCGCCAACAGAAAATAACTTTGTTTTTCATACAAATATATGAATAACAAAGTTATATTTTGCTTTTTCAACAAATTTTTCAATAAGTAACAACACTGACACCCAAGTTAAATCTACCAATCTATATTATCGATTGGTAGATTTAACTTGCGCTTCGGAGATGTTCGCCGAAGCGCGCGTGGATTGTTTCTACACAACCATGCGCAAGCGGTGCACGTCCCTGGTGCGCAGGGTGCGGGTCAGCCCAAACAGTATCCTGAGCGCCTTCGCGGAGCGATTTGACTGCCTGTACATGTATCACTGTGATATGGTACATGTGCGGGCTAACGTGGAAATATTATTCTAAATGTATTTGTATTATAATTTGTAATTGGTCCATGTTGGCTTTTGACTCAATAAATAATAATAATAATAAGATTTTGACAAAACTAGCTTCCGTTTCACCTCGACACTTCTTTCCGTACCCGGATAAAATATAGCCTATGTTACTCCGGGATAGTGTAGCTTTTCAACAGTGAAAGAATTTTGAAATCGGTTCAGTAGTCTCGGAGCCTTTTGAGTACATACAAACAAACAAAATAAATTTCCTCTTCTTCATTATATTGATAAAAATTTGTATCAAACAAATAAAGAACCAGTCTTACCAATGGGTATCGGTTTGCCCGGGTAACTGGGTTGAGGAGATCAGACAGGCAGTCGCTCCATGTGGCACACTAGTACTCAGCTGCATACAGTTAGAATGGAAGCCGACCCCAACATAGTTGGGAAAAGGCTAGACAGATAATGATGAATTGACGCTGTTAATTTTTTTTTCAGGATTTCCAAAATCTGGACGCTTGGACCCGTCACGTTCGTTTAGAACATAATATGGGCAGCCTGTTTTAATATAATGTTAACTAATTTTAATTCAAAATATATTTTTACTGTAAGAAAATATTTAGTTATCAACTATAGAAGAAATAGAATTTTATTTTCAAAACTTGTAAAATGAAGTGTCCGATTTTGTATCGACTATTTTGAATAAAATAATCAACAATTTGAAAGTGTTTTTGTATTTATTTTACCAATATTGATTAGAATCTAATGTATCAGACAGACATGTGTTGCTGGGGAGTTTGTTGCGCCACTTCTTCCCAGCAAAAACACATAGGAAGTGGTGAAGGGCGGGCGTTTTTGGAGCTGTCTCATGTAATTTTGACGTTCGAAAAGTGCTGTTTTCAGCCTACTTTGAAGAATTGCTTTGCGATTTTGATATTAAATAAAACAAAGAATCCCATTATATTATTTTTATTAAGAAATTTCTATCCAGTCTAAGTTTTACAATTTAATCTACAACATAATATATCAATATCACATTTAAATATTATAATTCTGGCAACACAGTCATATGTCAAAAAACTAAACTCGCCAATTTTAATAATCTCGCTGAAGGAATATATATATTTTTTTATTAGTTATACCATTATAAGGCAGAGTTGCTCAATTTAACTTTAACTAGGTATAACCTAACCTTAACCGGCCATTAATTAGCCCCGTTAGGCTGATTTGGAAAAACTCTGACACTAGGGCTTGTAGTGTGATTAAATTAAACCTGCAGCGAGTGAGATAAGGAGAATTGGCCTCCCATTGGTCACAAAGCAGTCAAATCGTCAAGTTAACCAATGAGAGGCCATTTCACTGCCGGTTAAGATTAGGTTATAGTTAGGTAAAATTGAAAAGGAACAACGCTAGTTTTCGTTCATAGCACAAAATTCTTTACACATTGATTTATATATTTTACTTTTGTGCTACAAAACATTAAGCGCTAGATTCACATGTTCCAGGTAAAGTTATAGATAACTATCTGACAAATACCGCCATATACATTTTTTTTAATTTCTACTATTTTTTTATGGCAGTATCTGCCAGATAAGTGTCTAGAGCTTTACCTAAATAATGAAATAGGAACTGTGTTACCAGTGTCAAAATAAAAACGTGGCTCAGCCGACGTTCTTCCGCATTAATGACAAATTCAAATCAGCATACAAAATCAAATAGTTTTTTTACACGTTGTTATTTATATTTTTTTTCAATGAAATTAGGTACTTACTTTTTGTTAATATCTACAAAAATGAAATTAAAAATATCAGTGCATAGGTTATATTGCTAAACGATTTAATTAAATTTTTTTTGTATTTTTTTCTTTACAATTTTTTTTTCTTCATTTTTTTGTTGTAAGTTTTCAGTACCTAATATAATCAAAATAATCAGAAGACATTTTTTTTAGTTTTAAAGTACAGATTGGTAGAACCCTAAAAATATATTAATGTTGACTAGACGACACGACGCGATAGAAAATTCGAGAACTAAGTGACATTTTCAGAATTTTACCAATCATAAATAAAACATAATTACTAATGATTATAATAATAAATAAAGCGATTCAATCGGCAAAAAAAGAAATTGCTTTTAAACTCCAATATCTTTTCAAATAATTTAAAAGTCAAAATACACAAATTTTAAAATCGTAGCCAGATATTAAAAAATAGCAAAAATAATTATAAAAAGACAAAATAAGATATTTTTTTGACATTTTCCAATTTTCTGTTACCAGAAAAAAAAAATAGTATACGCAGTCGAATTGAGGAGGAATTCCTCCTTTTTAGAAAGTAGGAAAAAGAGGAAGTTCATTTTAAAAAAAACCTCAAAAAATTAAGATTATTTATATTTCTTTAAGTGATTTCTGGCTACGATTTTTTTCAAAAACATATAAGATTGTCCAAACATTTTTACTATACCTACTTTTCAAACGTCATATTGAATTAAATTATTTTTAAAGTCTAGAAAGAGGATCTAAAATTTCGAAATTAACAATATACATGCATTTTCTCTTTATAGCTTGAGCAAAATTAAGCTGTTTTTCGGTACATTTTGCGACTAAACCAAGCCAAATCAAATATGACAAATAACTCCTTCTTATAGCTTAGGTCTTCAACTATAAACGCAACGAAGGTTTTTTTTTGAATAAATAAATTTTTGATATCATAAAAAAGTTATTTCGTAACCCCTTTCTACAAAATTCACGATACCGGGTCAAGTTTAGGTACAATTTTCTACTAAGATTTATATTGTGACAGGAATAAAATTAATTATGAGTCCTTAAAGTGACGTTTCACTATTCGGCTGTTTACAGGTTTCAGTTAAAGCTATCTGACACATAGTGACATAAAAATATTTTTGTAAATTTTTCTATGGCATTATCTGTTAGATAGCTATCTATAACTTTACCTGAAACCTGCTAAATCCGTTATTCTAGTAAAAACTGACAAAATATTATGATTTTTGACCAATATATTATTAATTCCTTATTTATTGCTCAAAATAACCAATTTTCACAAAATGGCTAGGCGGATAAAGTTAAGATATGACAGTGATTTACTACAATTTAAGGATATATTACATTATTGCTATGCAAAGGTATTTTAATAATATTTTTCAAATACACAAGAAAAGAAATCATTTTTGTCATCTTAATGTCAAATCAATATTTTACTAATTTAATCAAGTAAAAGTGCATATGACAGTTTTACAAAGCAAAGGGCCAGTTTCAAAGGTTCCAGATAAAGTTATAGATAACTATCTGACAGATAATGTCATAGAAATGTTTTTTACTACTTTTCTATGGTGTTATCTTTTAGAACTTTATCTGGAACCTCTGAAATCGGTCCTAAGACAATCTAAATTATACAAAATGAAAGAATACACACACCTGTTAAAAAATATTTTGAGCGAAAAATAACTATTAGCTATAAATACATAAAAACTCCTAAAATATGAAAAAAAAATACATATTTAAGAAAAAATATTAATATGTATGTCATTTTACCCGCCAAAATATATATTTTAGAGGCAAAAATAACAACTTCTCTATATTCTTGAAAAATTACATTTCTACTAACTTATTATTACATTTTGAATTTAGCCAGCTAAAAACCCTACCATATTCAGGGGCAATTTCTGAAGTTCCAGGTAAAGTTGTATATAGCTATATAACAGATATGTTTTTAATTTTGAATACTTTTCTATGACTTTATCTGTCAGATAGCTATTTGGTACCTCTGAAACTGGCCCTTATAATTTTTTTATTTTCGATCTTCTACAGTTAGTTGCCGTTATTATAAAAAGGCATTAATATATCCTATTAGAGAACTATTTAGAAGTGTTTTAGATCCATTATTGTTCATATATTAAAGATAATTATAATTGGACAATCCTGGTTTGTTGCTTGAAGTACTCCAAACCAATTATATTTTACTGAAACAAAAAATAAATCATTTTTAGGATTTTTTTTTTCTTTAAATAGGATCCGTGGGTTAATAGAAGGAAGTCGGTCGATCGATCATAAAGTTAAGCAAGGCTTGGCGCGGTCGGACCGGGGATGGGTGACCATCTTGTCATGGCGAGTTCCTAAGAAGGCATGTTAAATTGGTGGGTCCCGGCTGTCATTTGAACATCTTTGGCAGTCGTTACGGTAGTCATAAGCCAGAAAGTCTGACCACCAGTCTTATCAAGGGTTATCGGGTTGCCCGAGTAACTGGGTTGAGATCAGAGCATCGAATAGCACGTTAATGTCGGTCTTGTATTGTAGGTACCGCAAATTTCAACGCCAAATCACGGATCGTTCGATCTATCATAAGGTTGGTACTTGGTATGGTCGTTACCAAGGGACATCAGGTAACTGGGTTGAGGAGATCAGATAAGCAGTCGTTTCATGTGGCACTGGTACCATCCAATAAGACTGGAAGACGACCCCCAAAAGATAGGAAAAAGCTAGGCAGATGACATCGATGGCCTAGTAGCCGTATAGCACGACCCCTGAGCAGGTCTCGGGTTCAATTCCCGGGCCGGGTCGCTATCGCTTTGTAGGCTTTAAGAGTTTCACAAAGCAGCCCAAAGTCTGTACGTTGGTGAATGATACACCCGTGCATCGGCGAGCACGCAAATGTCTTGCTTGTAATCTCTCTCCGGTGGTGTCGGATTGCCGTCCCATCGCGCTATGAGAGTGAGGGAATAGGGAGTGTACCTGTCACAGCAAATGTGCAGCCACTATAATATGTCCTGCGCAGCTGGCTGATCTCCTTATATGAGAACAGCCGCCATGGCCAACAATCGGCCTTAGACTCTCACCAGCACTGCACAACAAGACTCCTATAATTAAGAAAAGGCTAGGCATCTAATATAAACTTACAAAGAGTTATCATTCAGCCACTTTCCGGCAGTTGGGACAGGTCTGCTTCTCTTGCAGCCACGGCATGATGCACTCACTATGGAAGTTGTGAGAGCAAGGGAGTGACATCACTTCCTGATCTCGGAGCATCACTTCGAAGCAGATGGAACACTCTTCGAGGGTCCAGGAACGCTCTCGACTGGAATTTTAAGAAGAAAAAAATTAATCTAAATATGTTAAACTCAAAGGCGACTGACTGACATAGTGATCTATCAACGCACAGACCAAGCCACTGGAGGGATCGGCCTGAAATTTGGCATGCAGGTAGATGTTATGACGGAGGCATCCGCTAAGAAAGGATTTCCCGAAATTCCCACGGGAACGGAAAAAATACGGGATTTTAAGTTTTACGCGGGTGAAGCCGCTGGCAGAAGCTAGTATTATATAATAGAGATCTTAACTCCGGCCTAAGTACAGACGCCAGCACATCGTACACTTCAGTCTGTCAAATTACTTCAATAGATTTTCAACCTTATCACAATAGTGGAAGGTTAATGTTCGATTGGTAAAATTTGTCAGATTCGGGTAGGTTGACCTGTCTGTACATTTTTAAAAGTCCTGAGTCAAATTAATTCGTTGTTTTGGACAAAAACTTTGAATACATGATGTTATTATCGTAAAATTACTTTATAAAGAATTCGAATTGCGTACAACCATTAATAATTTGCTTTATAACACGTAGTTCTCATGTTTCTCAAAAAATCATAGTTAAATCCATTATAAATCCGATTATAATTATTTATTTTGTGTGGAAAACACATGCATAATTAAATATCACACATTTACATAACCTCATGGTTATAGAGACAATACAATTGGATTTCATGCATATGTATTAAATTCTCGAATTTAATTAATATATGGTTAGTTTAAGGTTTTTATACTTAATCAATGTACAGACGAAAGCACATCAAGTTACCGCAATCTGTCAAATTTCCGCAATAGATTTTCAACCTTATCACAATAGTGGTAGGTTAATGTTTGGTTGGTAAAATTTGACAGATGCCGTGGCAGGTGGGGTGACCTGCTGTCGTCTGTACAAAAATTCACAACCAGTGTTAGCATTTCAGTTCATTAGCACTTAAATCTCAATTTTATTCCCCTATTTTTAAAATTATTTTTTACTAGCTTCCGCCAGCGGTTTCACCCGCTTTCCCGTGGGAACTACTGCGCGCACCCGGATAAAGAGTAGCCTATAGCCTTCCTCGATCAATGGGCTATCTAACACTGAAAGAATTTTTCAAATNAGTTCATTAGCACTTAAATCTCAATTTTATTCCCCTATTTTTAAAATTATTTTTTACTAGCTTCCGCCAGCGGTTTCACCCGCTTTCCCGTGGGAACTACTGCGCGCACCCGGATAAAAAGTAGCCTATAGCCTTCCTCGATCAATGGGCTATCTAACACTGAAAGAATTTTTCAAATTATAAAGCTGAAGAGTTTGTTTGTTAGTTTGAACGCGCTAATCTCAGGAACTAGGTCCGGATTGAAAAATTCTTTCAGTGTTAGATAGCCCATTTATTGAGGAAGGCTATAAGCTACTTTTTATTCGGGTGCACCAAGTAGTTCCCACGGGACGCGGGTGAAACCGCTGGCAGAAGCTAGTTATACATATGTATTTAGATTCCCCGCTCCAGTTGGAGGTTCAACCTTAACTACACATACGCTTATTTCTAAAACATTTTCAAACCAGGCAAATTCTAGTACAGTATACCTAATACCTAAGTATTTCAGAAATGTTAGTACAAAAACCATAAAAACACATTAGTAATTATTATCTAATTATAAAATATCTTACAAAGCCTGCTGTCTTAAAATAGTCATTTGTTCATCTTCAGTCCTGAAATTAATAAAAAAAAATACAAACTCAAAATACAAAAAATAAAAACGTCACCTTCATATAAAAAAAAAAATACCCTTCACCTATTTTCAAAAAAAAATACTTTTGTATGGACGACACAATATTTTTTAAGACTTAAATATACCATGAACTCTATCTCTCCTTATTGTAATAAAAAAGTAAATTAGTCGTTCTTTTTACTGACACTGACTACAAAGCAGCTGTTTTTGAATATCATATACCTATATGAACTGCCTTTCAAAAAACTGCTTCTTAGGCCGGGTTGCTCGATTTAACTTTAACTCCGAAACTTCTTACAATTTAAATGTAACTGTAAAAAACTTTTTATTGCGAAATATCATAGTTTCGACAGTTTATAGTTCATAATAAGAAGTTTCGGAGTTAAACAAGAGCATCAGAAATTACTTTGTGGTATATTATAACCGCCAATCATAAGATCACGCCTCATATTGAATGTTAACTTAGGTAAAACATGAAAAAACCATTTTATATTTGAATTTCCCGCTTCTAGTGGTCGAATGCACCTTAAAGTTAAATCGAACAAGCCAGTCTTAGCCAAAATAATTTTGAAAAATCTTTCAATAGTTCATGGTACATTCCAAAAACACAAAAAAACTCACTTTCTTTTCCTAGGACTGATTATAGAAGAGATTCTACCCATCAACCTGAACATCGGTGAAACCGACTCATCTTCAGGCACCCCAAGCGAGGACGTTGTAACATCCCAATCATTTGCTTCAGAATCCGATGTCATGGCATTTGTAATAGCATTCTGTAGTGTCAAATACCCTCTTTCTATAGTATCGGTTAGGAAATTAGTATTAATCATCTCGGTGTCATCCGATTCACTGTCAGAAGTTGAATCGGAACTACTGGATTCTTCTGACGATGAATCAATGGTTACCACGGAGTGTTCTGACCAACTCATGTTGGATTCTGATTGGCTGTTGTGGATGCTGGTGTCTGAAGTCTCGTTCTCTGATATGGTGGTGTATGAGTCATCGGAATCCGGTGTGCGGCTGATTGAAAATGATGAATGGTTTGTTAATGGTGGAACAAATGTCTGTTTAATTAATCTTTATGTGATTTTTTATATGGTATCTGTATTTAATAACTTAGAATAATTCTTTAAAACAGTATGGTCTGACCGTTTTTGGTACAGTTGACAGATGCTGTCAGTCAGTACAAATAAGTCAGTTGTCCATTGAAAACTGAAGGCTGTCAACTGCACAAAACCTATCTGTCTCTTGATTCGCCTACTAAAGACAGAATTTTGACATTAACCCCATACAAGGAGTATCACATTCCTATCCCTAGTAGCCAAATCAACAGATAGATAGGTTATTGAATTGATATTACAAAAAGTTAAGAAATTAAACACATGTTTATAAAATGTATATTAAACATTTGCCATTATATTTATATTATTTTTAAATGGAAATAAGGTCTACATGTTTTTGGATATCAAGAAAAATGACCTGTTTTTAAAGATACCATATAAAACAGATAATGGATGAAATGAATGCAGATTTTACATGACGCACTTGACTTATCTAGGTTTACTAATATTATAAAGCTGAAGAGTTTGTTAGTTTGTTTGCTTGAATCCATTGATCGGTTTAGTCTAGGAATGACTAATTCGCGAAATGACTACATGGTCTATAATTGACCAATTCTTGAAATGTACAATTCTTTAAATGACTGATTCTACAAATGACTGATTCTATAAAAGACCGATTCTTTTAAAGACCGATTCTATAAATGACCGATTCTTCAAATGACTGATTTTTCAATTCTATGAATGTGTGTGAATATCGTAAATAAAATGCTATGTAAGGGTTGGCAAATCATATATTTCAACTAGTTTCAAAAAATAACTTCTATCATGTCCATATTATATTAATAATATAATATTTATTATTTATTATTATATAATATTATATTAATATTATAATAAATAATGTCACGTACTACATTTTGTAGCGCAAAAGTAAACATTTATTCGGTTTCTTTTCAAAAAATCAACAGTTATCAAAAAGTCATAAAATCAATTATCAAAAAATCAACAATTACAGAAAATTAAGAAATAAATCACTTAGGAATATGTAGTTGAATATTAATCATTTTTTTTAAAAAAGACTATCCATATCAAAAACTAAGAAAAAAAATCACTGAGGAATATAGTGTCACGTACTACATTTTGTAGCGCAAAAGTAAACATTTATTCGGTTTCTTTTCAAAAAATCAACAGTTATCAAAAAGTCATAAAATCAATTATCAAAAAATCAACAATTACAGAAAATTAAGAAATAAATCACTTAGGAATATGTAGTTGAATATTAATCATTTTTTTTAAAAAAGACTATCCATATCAAAAACTAAGAAAAAAAATCACTGAGGAATATAGTGTCACGTACTACATTTTGTAGCGCAAAAGTAAACATTTATTCGGTTTCTTTTCAAAAAATCAACAGTTATCAAAAAGTCATAAAATCAATTATCAAAAAATCAACAATTACAGAAAATTAAGAAATAAATCACTTAGGAATATGTAGTTGAATATTAATCATTTTTTTTAAAAAAGACTATCCATATCAAAAACTAAGAAAAAAAATCACTGAGGAATATAGTGTCACGTACTACATTTTGTAGCGCAAAAGTAAACATTTATTCGGTTTCTTTTCAAAAAATCAACAGTTATCAAAAAGTCATAAAATCAATTATCAAAAAATCAACAATTACAGAAAATTAAGAAATAAATCACTTAGGAATATGTAGTTGAATATTAATCATTTTTTTTAAAAAAGACTATCCATATCAAAAACTAAGAAAAAAAATCACTGAGGAATATAGTGTCACGTACTACATTTTGTAGCGCAAAAGTAAACATTTATTCGGTTTCTTTTCAAAAAATCAACAGTTATCAAAAAGTCATAAAATCAATTATCAAAAAATCAACAATTACAGAAAATTAAGAAATAAATCACTTAGGAATATGTAGTTGAATATTAATCATTTTTTTTAAAAAAGACTATCCATATCAAAAACTAAGAAAAAAAATCACTGAGGAATATAGTGTCACGTACTACATTTTGTAGCGCAAAAGTAAACATTTATTCGGTTTCTTTTCAAAAAATCAACAGTTATCAAAAAGTCATAAAATCAATTATCAAAAAATCAACAATTACAGAAAATTAAGAAATAAATCACTTAGGAATATGTAGTTGAATATTAATCATTTTTTTTAAAAAAGACTATCCATATCAAAAACTAAGAAAAAAAATCACTGAGGAATATAGTGTCACGTACTACATTTTGTAGCCCAAAAGTAAACATTTACTCTTTTTCTTTTTAAAAAATCAACAGTTATCAAAAAGTCATAAAATCAATTATCAAAAAATCAACAATTATAAAAATTAAGAAATAAATCACTTAGGAATATGTAGTTGAATATAAATCATTTTTTTAAAAAAAGACTCTACTGATATTTCCCTATTTTTAATTTTTTTTAATACTTTTTTGTACTTTTTATCAAATAAAATATAACGGTTTCGGCGATTTTTTCGTGAAACCTGGAAAAGAGTATCCCTTAACCGTATATCACAGTGTTTGGCTTCTTGCTTCAACTTTTGTATAAAATCAATTTTGTATAAAATATATGATTTGCCAACCCTTACATAGCATTTTATTTACGATATTCACACACATTCATAGAATTGAAAAATCAGTCATTTGAAGAATCGGTCATTTATAGAATCGGTCTTTAAAAGAATCGGTCTTTTATAGAATCAGTCATTTGTAGAATCAGTCATTTAAAGAATTGTACATTTCAAGAATTGGTCAATTATAGACCATGTAGTCATTTCGCGAATTAGTCATTCCTAGACTAAACCCATTGATCTCTACAACTCTAGTTCCATTTCAGAAATTATTTCTATGTTTGATTGCCCAAAAATATAGGTTATAGACCCAGTGGCGTAACTACGAAGAGGCTAGCCGAGGCAGTGCCCCAGGGCCCCCAAGCTCAGGGGGCCCCTTGAATGAACATGAGGGGCCCCTGAACTACTCAGAATTCTACAAAAAAAGCTTGCTCTGTTCGTGCTTGATAAATATCCCTTTCTTGTTTTCATTTAAGGGGCCTCGTTTTTCTATTTGCCCCGGGGCCCGCGGTTACCTAGCTACGCCACTGTATAGGCCACTTTATTCCAGATGCCGGAAGCAGTTCCCTCGGGATGTGGCAGGACCCGTGGGAAACAGCTAGTATACCTATCATAAATCTATCCTCATGATGAAGCTTAGTAATAATATTGTTACAATCATTTTGAAACTACCTATTTCCTTTTGTTATTTTTCCGTAAAGCAAATAAAACAATAGTTATTGTCCTATAAAGTGCATATGACATATTTATGGACAACTAGCTTCTGCCAGCGGCTTCACCCGTTTCCCGAAGGACTATTTCACGTACCCGGATAAAAAGTAGCCTATGTTGTTCCTCAGGGTCTATTCTATCTCTGTACCATTTCATCAAAATTGGGTTTAGGCATGAAAGCGTAACAGACAGACAGAGTTACTGTCGCATTTATAATATTACTAGGGATTAGGTTCCTCCCACAGTTTCTGGAACTATTTCCTGCACATGGATAAAAAAGTAGCCTACATATTCTGATACCAGCTTCTGTCAGAGGTTTCACCTGTGTCCCGTGGGAACTACTCAGTGCACCTGGATAAAAAGTAGCCTATAGCCTTCCTCGATAAATGGGCTAGCTAACACTGAAAGAATTTTTCAAATCGGACCAGCAGTTCCTGAGATTAGCGTGTTCAAACAAACTCTTCAGCTTTATAATATTAAGTACAGATTTGAGTTTTATTACTGGCAAGGATTATTAACCGGTAGTTTATGCATGAAAGAGCAACAAACACATACAAACTTTCACATTTATAATATTAGTAGGTTAAATTAATGTAATCCTAGAGAATATTTATAATACACAATTACACTATTAAAAAATAAGACAGAAGGCATAAAAAGATGACACTATGGCTTCTAGGATTAACCAGTAGTATGCCGCGAGCACAAATATACTAGTGCTTCTGGCATGTTCGCACAAGCACATGTTGATGGCTTCCATGCCATCAGCAGACAGAAGTCTGCCTCGCCTCAGAGTGCGGGCCAGTTCCAACTCCATCATGAAAACCATTGCAGGGAGGTACAATTCGCCTATAGTTTCTGACATTGTGCGAAGATGTATCTCCAACAATAGGCTTGTAACTAAATACTAACATAGTTTTTTAGATTTGTTCTTACTAACACCTATGGATGTTTATTGTCCGAAATAAAGTTTATTTGTCCGAAATAAAGTTTATTTTATTTTTATTTTATATATGCAAGAATAGATTTTCAATTGTCTTATAATTACTGGCATACAAGTGGTTAACAATGTTTTAATTTACTGTCTATATTTAAAAACTAACTTACTAATAACATTTTTAATTAAATAAATTTTACTTTCACAAAAGTTCACCTTCAAGTAGTAAAAATCACTTTAAACTTATCAAAATACATTTAAATTTTTTTTACTAAACTTAAAAAATATATCTTGAATTACTACAAAATTACTTAAATTACTTTTTAATGTTATGTGTGACACTTAAAATAATATCAAACAATACCTGTTAGAAAAGAATCCCACAAAATCCATTTTTACAATATTTTCTAATTAAAATGCTAAAAAATAGGACTTATTCCACTTCCAAATTGCAAAAAACACGTTTTAAAAATCTAACAGAAATCTCGTAGAAGAACAGTTTAAAAATCGAAGGTAATTTAAAAAAGAAGTGAAAATATTGCGTATTCCTACCTTACATTGAGAAACCGTGCCAACGATTCACGTTCAAGCGAAAATGAGTCTTATGTCTATACTTACAAAGCTTGTGGTCGCTCGCAGTTCCAGCCGCTGGTTGAGCCTTCCGCATTCGGATTTTCGGGCCGTTTGCTGAAGAAGTAGTATAATGCTGCTCCAACCCCGACGCCTATAGCCGCAGCCGCAATACCCAGGCCACGGCTTGGGCAAGAATTTTTCTGCCGATCTTCCTCGCGAACACTCATTTTAAACACAAAATAACTGCGTATTTGTTGTCGTAAAAAAACTATTTTCGTTGTGTGTCAAAAACTGTGAGGCGCGTTCCGTTTCTAAAATCGGGAGAATCTGTCATTTCTGTCAACGTTTAAGGTTCTGAGTTAATTTTTCTGTGTATTAGCGCATTTGTAAGTTTCACATTATTTTAATGAAGTTTCCAATCTTTTTAATAAACAGTTATTAGTATTTTTTTAAGTAGTGCTAGTTTTAATAAGTTTCTCTGTCATTTTGAAGTAAAGACTACGTCAAGTAATGCTTTAGAAATAACATACCGGAAGTCAATTTACCTGGAACGCATCACAGCATTTCAATGTACGCATTTTTTTACAAACGCAAGACCGATAAAAGTAACTTTTAATGACAGTATTATTTATGATCCGGGAATTACTATAATCACTATCTTAATGTCTTATCATTAGCTACGATAATTATCATTAGGGCATTGATAAAACTTATCTATATATAAATAAAAAAATATCGTATTACAGTTATACTTTCGCGTTTGTGCATAAAGGAACTTATTCATACTTCGTGCAATAGTGAACTCCAAAATAAGTTCTATAGCTGGGGAATTCCACAAAATTGAGAACTCAAAATTATACTATTATACAAAAGCAGTTTTCATTTATATACTGTCTGGTATAACATAGCGGTCTCGATATAAATATTAGTAGGTGACCAAGTAGGTCAATGTTTTTAGAATCTCTCAATCTCCTTGGTAACTGTGTAAGTAATTGAAAGTGCGTAATTCAATAACGTGTTATTAAAATAAGCTACAGTATTTAAACGATGTAAGTACCTTTCCATTGTTTATTTTATTGTAATCAAAACCTTCTGTGAATATTGATTTAGAGTTTTATGTATTTTTTATTCTTAAAAGTATGTGTATTGACATAGTTACGTATTGTGAATTGAAGAAATAGCAATTTTAGCTATTTACGTCATAATACAAATAAACATGTATTCACATTTATAAATATAAACAGTTTGATAATTAATGTGTGCAATATTTTGGCAAACAAAACTTCATTTAACGTCTACGCTGCTATATGCTTGTTTGTTACGCTGTACCGGTAAAACGGCTGACGCGATTGAGATGCAATTTGAGTAATTATGGAGTTTCAGAAGAAGACAATTTTACTTCAGGTTATAAAAGATGTATTACAGATAAAAAATATCTGCCAATTGCAAGTCGGGCTGGCACACGAAGGGCTCCGTCAAATTATTTATTATTGCAAAAAAAATACACTTTTGTTGTATGGGAAATTTTGCTGCCCTTCAAATAATTGTTTTATTCTAGTTCTCGGGATTTGTGTTATAGCAACAAAAATACATCATCTGTGAAAATTATAACTGTCTATGAGATATGGCCTGGGAGGGCCTGGGGATCGACTGACGGATGGTGTCCCCTTTTACCTAAACCTTTCCGACGGCCGTGCGTTTTACCAAATTTTACCCTTCGGTTACGGAAGCCTAAAAAATATTGCCACATCGAAATTAAAAATCTCCTTATTTTTTTAACTCGCTTAAAAATGATCACAACCTAAGTATGGACCTCATCTTTTTTATTAACCGAGTTCAAAAAAGAAGGAGGTTTCTTAATTCCACCGCATATACATTTTTTTTGCGATGGAATCCTGCACCATTCAATTTTAAGCACTCCTCAAACACCAATCTCTGTTACATTCAAGTAAATGGCTGCCACAAAAATGCTTCTGGGCTAAGTCAAAGCCGCGCGGATCGATCGATCATGAGGTTAAGCAACGCTTGGCGCGGATAGCCGTGAATGGGTGACGAGTGCTTCCATGTTTCGGAAGGCATGATAACTTGGTTCCGGCTGTCATTTGAACATCTTTGGCAGTCGTTACGGGTAATCAAAAGCCAGTAAGTCTGACAACCAGTCTTACCAAGGGTATCAGGTAGCCCGGGGTAATAAATGGGTTGAGGAGGTCAGACAGGCAGTCGCTTCGCTCATGTGGCACACAACCAGTATTTTACAATAACCTCAGCTGCATCCGTTTAGACTGGAAGCCGACTCCAACGTAGTTCTTCTTCTTATCGAGTGAACGGCAGGTTTAATCACCTAACAAGCCCTAGTGCCAGAGTTTTTTCGTGGAATTTCAAACTACGACTCTACTGAGTAGCATTCGAAGACGCCGGCTTTACGTGCCCTCCCAGGCACAGGGGGTATAACACCGCCAACTTCCAAACTCCAAGCTGCTTTGTGAAAGTTTCTAAAACTCACAAAGCGATTGCGACCGCAAGACCAACGAGGCAGTTAACGTAGGCTAAGGTGATAATTTAAGTTAAGCAAAGTTTCATGTATAGATTTTGTATAGAATTGGTTCTTAAACCATACAGACAGAATTGTGTTGCTGGGGAGTTTGTTCCACCATTTCTTCTTCCCAGCCAAAACACATAGGAAGTGGTGAAGGGCGGGCGTTTTTGGGGCTGTCTTTTGTAAACTTGACCTTCAAAAAGTGCTGATTTTCAGCCTACTTTGAATAAATGACTTTTTGTCTTATCTTTTAATCAAACGAGGTAAATTAGTAAAATCTGAAACTTTCTTTTACAGATACTAATAAAATGGAAGTATTAATGAAAGGCATCGTGCTGGGGGCTGCGGCGTTGGTGGCAGCCGTTACCATAGCATATGAGTGGTATCAGTACCACCAAGTGCCCAAAGCGTATACCACTTACGGACAGAGACGACCTAAGAACGATTAGTATTGTAAGTTGAACTTGTACAGTCGGCAGCACATCAATATACCTCAATCTGTCAAATTTTTTCAATAGATCTTCAACCTTATCACAATAGTCCGCGCATGTGTCCATATGCCACGTCGCCTGCCACTGTTACCTAAAATTGATAGGTATCGGCGCAGCCAGTGATGACTAAGTTTAACGAGAACTTTAAAACACTTATCTTGGTTCAATTTTCATTCCTATCACGTAACGACTTCATTTTATTAATTCATTAATTATGTAAGGATTTCTTTTTTATAGATGGAGGGAAGACAATGAGAAGAGAAGGCACAATATTACTAATTATTAAGTAGAATTAAGAGTATTTCATAATTGGTGCTTTTTGGAACTTTTAGAAGCATAATATTTTTTTAGAGGCTCAGTTAAGTTTATAGCTAGTATTAGTGCTATAAATATAATTTATATATATATAATAAAATTAGTGCTATATGGTATAGTGTATTAAAAAAATGCTGCATAATTCGCAAAATAGTCACTTTGCAAATGTTCGATGCCCGATAAAAATAATTACCTTAATTTTTGGCATTAGTAGTCTTTATCAAAGGAAAGCTTATTTTATACGCTTGACCAGAAAAAAACGAGTTTAAAATTGAATGGCAAGACATTTCAGGTATTTTTTCCCTAAATTATAATTTTGACTTTATTTGGTATGTATAATGTATTGAATTTCCAAAGAATTCGGGGGTTAGTCAAAAAGTAGAAGCCATTTGTTCACTGGAAGAATATTTCTATGGAAAAAAGAATGGGCGATAAACTCTACCGTCACTTCCGAAACCATGTATTAGTAACATTTATGACCTACCGAGCAAGCTGTGCAGATGTTCCAAATAGGAACTAAAGTTTTTACAAACATTAGGGACAGTTGCAGTTCTGGCAGATTTAGGAAATGTACAGACGGCAGCACATCAAGTTACCACAATCTGCCAAATTTCTGCTGTATATTTTCATGGCCTGCTGTTGTCTGTACATACGTCTTTTGTAGAGTCAATTTATAAAGACAACAACAGGTTACGGTACCCGAATCTGTCAAATTTTACCAATCAAACATTAACCAACCGCTATTGTGATAAGGTTGAAAATCTGTTGCAGAAATTTGACAGATTGCGGTAACTTGATGTGTTGTCGTCTGTACTCAACTTAGACGTAGCATACGTTACGTAATGTAACAGTTTACCAAAAGTAAAAAATCTACGCATGCACCATTTTATAATTTAGGGGATATTATAGACTCATTTGAGAGACAATCGCTTGGAATTCTAACTCCCATTCATCTTGGTAAATGTCTTTAAAATGGCAACATCAAATCAAAATTAGCAGCACTGATCTGCGCAGAATGTTCGGTGGAACTAATACGTTTTCAATCTTTAGCAATTTTCGCTATCAATAAGGTAGTGAAATATTGTGGAAAATTACAGTGGTATTTTGTAAACCTTTTACTAAGGTGGGCTTCCAGTCTAACTATAAAGGTATGATTGAATAATAATAAATGGAGATATTTTAGTATAATTTATAATTATAACACAATCAGAATAAGAAATGGGTGTTCTAAGTTCTAAATTGTATCGTAGCTCTATTCCGTTATTATAATACTTACCATAGCTTCTGCCAGCGGTTTCATCCGCTTTTCCGAAGGAACTACTTCCCGCACCCGGATTAAAAGTATTTTATATTTCTATGTTATTTGTATGTATTTCTATGTTAGAAATACATGCAGACGCCATGACTTTTGTGTAATAATATGAATCTCAAATAAACAGGCAAAAAAATTATTAAAACTGTCACAATAGATATAGTTTTATATAGAGTCTTACACAAAAAAAGTTTAACACGTGATCATCACGTGTGTTAGAAAATTCTCCACACAAAATTTAGTTAAACACGTAACTGGCGTGTGTTTATCTTTTTTGTAGTAAGACCATTACTCTAAAGTAGCAGGGCGCTGATTTTTGTCAAATAAAAAGAGTTATCGTAGTGTAAGGACATTTTAATGCAATAAATAGATATTAACTAATGAAAATAACTAGGAAATGGCCTAAGTATATTATTGAAAGCAATAAAGTTACATAATAAATGCATAATAACTTTGTGTTTTTAGTGAGGGAACATATTTATAAGCAACTAAGTATTGTATTTTTATTATTTATTCAATAAAGTTGTTAAATAAAAAATAATGTTTTATTTTGACGTGTTGGAAAAATGATTTTGAAATGTTCAGATTGTCTCTCAAAATACGCTTTAAAAGTATAGTAATTATAGGCTAATTGCCACTTCATCCCTTACTGCCACCCTAACCCTACCCCCACATTCTGCAACTTCACCACTTACTGCCATTTTACGCCTTACTGCCACTTCACCCCTTACTGCCATTTTTCTCCTTACTGCCACTCTCATCACTTACTGCTACCCCCCCCCCAACTACTGCCACTCCCACAACTTACTGCCACTCGCCCCCAGACTACTGCCTTTCCCACCATTTACTGAAACTCCCCCCCTTAAACTGCCACTCCCACCCAGGACTTTCCTCCACCGACTTACTGCCACTCCCACCACTTACAGCCCCTCCAACGCCTTACCGCTACTCCCACCACTTACTGCCATTCCCACTACTTACTGGCACTACCAACACTACCACACTAACACTACTAACACCACTTACTGCCACTCTACCCCCAATTACTGCCCTCCATCCACCTGCTGCCACTTCACCCCTTGCCACCATTTACTGCCGTTCCCACCACATACTGACGCTCCCACCACTTACTGTCACCCTACCCCACTTAATGCCACTTCACCCCTTACTGCCATTCCGACCACTTACTTTCATCCTATCCCGCTTACTGCCATCCTACCCCGCTATGGCATTCTTAGTGTATTTAGCCGTCTGGAGTCACCATGAGCACAAATGACTGCCAAAATACGCGCGAGGTCGAGGTAATGCAACAAAACAAATAAACTATTACACTACAAGGATCTTATTGATCCTCTTATCGTTCAATTATCAAAGACAGCATGTCTTATAAAGGACTTTATAATGTGCCGTCATTTTTCCAGCCAATTCTGACCAGATATTGCAAACTCTTAGTATGGAAGTTTTGTGCAAAATATAGTAACGATAACTAAGTCAAAAGAATAGCGCTCTTTGTCGTATAATAGCATGCATGTATAGCATATACAGCATATCGTATAATGGCTTCGTATAGTACTTCCATGTATAGTCAAGTTCCACTAAATTATGTATCTTTTCTAATATGGCAACGTTGAAACACTGATGTCACTACGTTAAGTTCCAGGGACTTATTTCTTGTGATTGATTGCTTTAGAGCAGGACCGCGTATGCAAATTAGGTATTTGTGTTTTAGAACCTAATTTAGTTATTTTTGATTTTCATTTGATTAACACTAAAGCTACAACTTGCAAGATCAATATCGTATAGAAATAGTACCAATTATGTTTAATAAATAAGAATAATTCGGAAAATTTAATGGTTAGAAATTAATAACCTGAAACGCGCATCAAAACGTCAACGTATACTTATTTGTAGTCTGTGGTTTCTCTCCACTGAAAAGGCATACCCGAATGTGTAATAGTGAAAATATTGTGAAAAACTAATTTAAAACCTAGATTTTGTCACTAATCTAGTTAAATATGGAGTTAAACGATGTTATAGTCAACCAGCCCGTCGTCATTGATAATGTAAATACCATATTTATCGCAATTTCTCGACATGATCGATCTCACATCGAATCTCTGATGCACCTTTTTTTCGCAATAAATCAAATTAAAATCAATATTAGAAGTATTTTTATCAGCATTGCAGGTTTATTGATCCTTTTCGAAGCTTACAATTTGTTTAAATACATGTTTTCATACATTATTTGACTGTAATGAGTCATTCATATTTCCATATTCAGTGATTGACATAATAATTATTTTTTTATAGTTTTGTCGTAATATTTATTGTTACCGGTGTCAAACAGGGCTCCGGAGTGATCAAGGCCGGTTTTGCTGGTGATCAGATACCGAAATGCAGGTTTCCAAACTAGTAAGTACAAATTTTTGAATAATATTTTCATCCCCACTTTAATGGAGTGATGTCATATAAGTTATAAAAAAGATGACACGATAGGCTTAGAAATCTAGCTTGCGTGCTCTTGGTTCGATTCCTATTTACAACAGTTTTTGTCTGTCTGCCTGTTTGTTCTGGCTAATGTCTAAATTGCTGGACCAATTTTGATAGGACTTCTTTCTGTCCGGATGAAGGAACTAGTTCCCTTTGAATGCGGGTGAAGCCACAGGGGACACTTTATTTGTAAACAATAGTTACACCATAATTTAGGGTTGTTGCACCATTCTGCCAACCCATGGGAACCACTGCCTGCACCTGGATATGTGGGATATCAAACACTGAAAGAATTTTTTAAAATCGGTCCTGTAGTTCTTGAGATTCATCTGCCTAGCCTTTTCCCAACTATTTTGGGGTCGGCTTCCAGTCTAACCGGATGCAGCTGAGAACCAGTGTTTTACATGGAGCGACTGCCTATCTGACCTCCACAACCCAGTTACCTGGGCAATCTGGCACCCTTGTAAGACTGGTTGTCAGACTTTCTGGCTTCTGACTACCCGTAACGACTGCCAAAGATGTTCAAATGACAGCCGGGACCCACTGTTTATCGTGCCTTCCGAAACACGGAAGAACTCGTTATGAAAAGATGGTCACCCATCCACGGACCGACCGCGCCAAGCGTTGCTTAACCTTATGATCGATCGATCCGCGCGGCTTTGACTTAGCCACGAGCTCTTCCTGTAGTTCTTGAGATTAGAACAAACAAATTTTTTATTTATTTATTTACTAGCCGTTTTCCCGCGGTTTCACTCGCATTCCATGGGAATTACTGCCCGTACCCGGATAAAATATAGCCTATGTCACTCGTGGATGTAGCTTTCGAATGGTGAAAGAATTTTTAAAATCGGTCCAGTAGTTTTTGAGCCTATTCATTACAACCAAACAAACAAAGTTTTCCTCTTTATAATATTAGTATAGATTCATTCATAAGGCACACAAACAAATTAATGCACAGATAAAAACATTTACATGACGGTCCTGTGTAAATAAGTCACTTACAGATGTGCATATCATTCACAGCAGGACGGATAGACTTGCCATTTCCATATTATTTAATAGCTACAATATCAGCATAACAGACAATAATAACAATAAATTAACCAATCAATAAATTTCACTTCTACAGTATTGGACGACCGAAACACGTCCGTGTGATGGCCGGAGCGTTAGAAGGCGAGCTCTTCGTAGGCCCGCGAGCTGAGGAGCACCGTGGACTGCTCAGCATCAAGTACCCCATGGAACACGGTATCGTTACCGACTGGAATGACATGGAACGAGTGTGGAATTATATTTATAGTAAGGTAGGTTGATCAACCGTTTTCCTTTTAAACCAACTTCCCATTAACTGTGAACGCACACCACTTTATATTTTGCGCCCGTGTCCCATGGGAACTACTTTGCAGACCCAGATAAAACATAGCCTATAGCCTTCCTCGATAAATGGGCTATCTAACACTGAAACAATTTTTCAAATCAGACTAGTAGGTCCTGAGATTAGTGGTTTCAAACAAAAAACCTCTTCAGCTTTATAATATTAGTAGTTAGTATTTTATATCAAATCGTATGACACCTCACACACTTGCCCGAATTGGTCAAATCATCCTAATCACACACATGATCATTTCACAGTATGCAATTCCTTCCCCGCTGTCAATTCTGACACATGTGCATTCACTATAGGGCAGATATTCTCAATTTGGATGTTCGTATTTAAAAAAAGACCTATTTACGAAAATGGGCTTAAATACAGTACCACTTTTTAGGGTTCCGTACCCAAAGGGTAAAACAGGACCCTATTACTAAGACTTTGTTGTCTGTCTCCAGGTTGTATCTCATTAACCGTGATAGCTAGAATGCTGAAATTTTCACAAATTATGTATAGCCGTTGCCGCTATAACAACAAATACTAAAAATTAAAAAAAATATTATGGCTGTTGATTTATATTAATGACCTCCCGCTGTGGGTGACAGCGTACGGGAGTGTCAGACTACTGACTAAAACCCACCGTGTTCCTTCTGGAGCCCTTTGTGTATTCCACAGCCCCAGAAATACAGTACTTCTAACTTTTTCAGGATCAACTGTCAACATTCTCAGAGGAGCACCCGGTGTTGCTAACGGAGGCGCCTCTCAACCCTCGCAGGAACAGGGAGAAGGCTGCTGAAGTATTCTTCGAGACGTTCAATGTGCCTGCCCTGTTTCTGTCTATGCAGGCTGTGCTTAGTTTGTGAGTAAATTGTGTAGTTATTATTATTTTTTATTTATATCTTTATTTCAGGCAACTTGGGCCCATAGAAACACAAATACACATATGTTTTATTTAACAATATTTATAAACTAATATATAAAATTATATTAACTATCACTAATTGTTGACACGATGAGACGGCGTCGTGTTGCGCTGTGTGGTGTCTCGTAGCCTCCCGCGGAACCGCCGGAATACGACACCCTTCGGCCAAAACTGTTCCTTGAACGTGAATAATGGCGTCCAAGGCCGATTATCGGTCGCGGCGGCTGTTGCCATGTAAAGAGATCAGTCAGCTGCGCAGGACATGTTATAGTGCACGCACATTAGCTGTGACACAGGTGCACTCCCTATTCCCTCACTCTCATAACCTGATGGGACGGTAAAGTTATTAACATTTGAACGTATTTATTTCTCTACTAATATTAGAAAGCAGTTACTTTGAAAAGTTCTTTCACTGCTGGGTAGCTACACCATGCAAGAGTGACATAAGCCATATTTTATCCGCGTACTGTAAGAAGTTACACCGAAATGCGGGAAAACACCGAGTAGTTTATTAATAGCTAACTGAAATCGCCATTCAACCAAACAGCTAGCCCCTTGACTAAAAACGCCATTTAATCACTTGTCTAGTTTTAAATAGATATAAAATAGAAAGTAAAAGTTTTTTTTTTTTTTTNCTCGGTCCCGATATACGAGGGCTTTGCCATGCCGCACAGCATCATGCGAGTAGATGTAGCCGGCAGAGATGTCACCCGGTACCTTAGGTAAGTGGTGTCACCCACTCGGTCCCGATATACGAGGGCTTTGCCATGCCGCACAGCATCATGCGAGTAGATGTAGCCGGCAGAGATGTCACCCGGTACCTTAGGTAAGTGGTGTCACCCACTCGGTCCCGATATACGAGGGCTTTGCCATGCCGCACAGCATCATGCGAGTAGATGTAGCCGGCAGAGATGTCACCCGGTACCTTAGGTAAGTGGTGTCACCCACTCGGTCCCGATATACGAGGGCTTTGCCATGCCGCACAGCATCATGCGAGTAGATGTAGCCGGCAGAGATGTCACCCGGTACCTTAGGTAAGTGGTGTCACCCACTCGGTCCCGATATACGAGGGCTTTGCCATGCCGCACAGCATCATGCGAGTAGATGTAGCCGGCAGAGATGTCACCCGGTACCTTAGGTAAGTGGTGTCACCCACTCGGTCCCGATATACGAGGGCTTTGCCATGCCGCACAGCATCATGCGAGTAGATGTAGCCGGCAGAGATGTCACCCGGTACCTTAGGTAAGTGGTGTCACCCACTCGGTCCCGATATACGAGGGCTTTGCCATGCCGCACAGCATCATGCGAGTAGATGTAGCCGGCAGAGATGTCACCCGGTACCTTAGGTAAGTGGTGTCACCCACTCGGTCCCGATATACGAGGGCTTTGCCATGCCGCACAGCATCATGCGAGTAGATGTAGCCGGCAGAGATGTCACCCGGTACCTTAGGTAAGTGGTGTCACCCACTCGGTCCCGATATACGAGGGCTTTGCCATGCCGCACAGCATCATGCGAGTAGATGTAGCCGGCAGAGATGTCACCCGGTACCTTAGGTAAGTGGTGTCACCCACTCGGTCCCGATATACGAGGGCTTTGCCATGCCGCACAGCATCATGCGAGTAGATGTAGCCGGCAGAGATGTCACCCGGTACCTTAGGTAAGTGGTGTCACCCACTCGGTCCCGATATACGAGGGCTTTGCCATGCCGCACAGCATCATGCGAGTAGATGTAGCCGGCAGAGATGTCACCCGGTACCTTAGGTAAGTGGTGTCACCCACTCGGTCCCGATATACGAGGGCTTTGCCATGCCGCACAGCATCATGCGAGTAGATGTAGCCGGCAGAGATGTCACCCGGTACCTTAGGTAAGTGGTGTCACCCACTCGGTCCCGATATACGAGGGCTTTGCCATGCCGCACAGCATCATGCGAGTAGATGTAGCCGGCAGAGATGTCACCCGGTACCTTAGGTAAGTGGTGTCACCCACTCGGTCCCGATATACGAGGGCTTTGCCATGCCGCACAGCATCATGCGAGTAGATGTAGCCGGCAGAGATGTCACCCGGTACCTTAGGTAAGTGGTGTCACCCACTCGGTCCCGATATACGAGGGCTTTGCCATGCCGCACAGCATCATGCGAGTAGATGTAGCCGGCAGAGATGTCACCCGGTACCTTAGGTAAGTGGTGTCACCCACTCGGTCCCGATATACGAGGGCTTTGCCATGCCGCACAGCATCATGCGAGTAGATGTAGCCGGCAGAGATGTCACCCGGTACCTTAGGTAAGTGGTGTCACCCACTCGGTCCCGATATACGAGGGCTTTGCCATGCCGCACAGCATCATGCGAGTAGATGTAGCCGGCAGAGATGTCACCCGGTACCTTAGGTAAGTGGTGTCACCCACTCGGTCCCGATATACGAGGGCTTTGCCATGCCGCACAGCATCATGCGAGTAGATGTAGCCGGCAGAGATGTCACCCGGTACCTTAGGTAAGTGGTGTCACCCACTCGGTCCCGATATACGAGGGCTTTGCCATGCCGCACAGCATCATGCGAGTAGATGTAGCCGGCAGAGATGTCACCCGGTACCTTAGGTAAGTGGTGTCACCCACTCGGTCCCGATATACGAGGGCTTTGCCATGCCGCACAGCATCATGCGAGTAGATGTAGCCGGCAGAGATGTCACCCGGTACCTTAGGTAAGTGGTGTCACCCACTCGGTCCCGATATACGAGGGCTTTGCCATGCCGCACAGCATCATGCGAGTAGATGTAGCCGGCAGAGATGTCACCCGGTACCTTAGGTAAGTGGTGTCACCCACTCGGTCCCGATATACGAGGGCTTTGCCATGCCGCACAGCATCATGCGAGTAGATGTAGCCGGCAGAGATGTCACCCGGTACCTTAGGTAAGTGGTGTCACCCACTCGGTCCCGATATACGAGGGCTTTGCCATGCCGCACAGCATCATGCGAGTAGATGTAGCCGGCAGAGATGTCACCCGGTACCTTAGGTAAGTGGTGTCACCCACTCGGTCCCGATATACGAGGGCTTTGCCATGCCGCACAGCATCATGCGAGTAGATGTAGCCGGCAGAGATGTCACCCGGTACCTTAGGTAAGTGGTGTCACCCACTCGGTCCCGATATACGAGGGCTTTGCCATGCCGCACAGCATCATGCGAGTAGATGTAGCCGGCAGAGATGTCACCCGGTACCTTAGGTAAGTGGTGTCACCCACTCGGTCCCGATATACGAGGGCTTTGCCATGCCGCACAGCATCATGCGAGTAGATGTAGCCGGCAGAGATGTCACCCGGTACCTTAGGTAAGTGGTGTCACCCACTCGGTCCCGATATACGAGGGCTTTGCCATGCCGCACAGCATCATGCGAGTAGATGTAGCCGGCAGAGATGTCACCCGGTACCTTAGGTAAGTGGTGTCACCCACTCGGTCCCGATATACGAGGGCTTTGCCATGCCGCACAGCATCATGCGAGTAGATGTAGCCGGCAGAGATGTCACCCGGTACCTTAGGTAAGTGGTGTCACCCACTCGGTCCCGATATACGAGGGCTTTGCCATGCCGCACAGCATCATGCGAGTAGATGTAGCCGGCAGAGATGTCACCCGGTACCTTAGGTAAGTGGTGTCACCCACTCGGTCCCGATATACGAGGGCTTTGCCATGCCGCACAGCATCATGCGAGTAGATGTAGCCGGCAGAGATGTCACCCGGTACCTTAGGTAAGTGGTGTCACCCACTCGGTCCCGATATACGAGGGCTTTGCCATGCCGCACAGCATCATGCGAGTAGATGTAGCCGGCAGAGATGTCACCCGGTACCTTAGGTAAGTGGTGTCACCCACTCGGTCCCGATATACGAGGGCTTTGCCATGCCGCACAGCATCATGCGAGTAGATGTAGCCGGCAGAGATGTCACCCGGTACCTTAGGTAAGTGGTGTCACCCACTCGGTCCCGATATACGAGGGCTTTGCCATGCCGCACAGCATCATGCGAGTAGATGTAGCCGGCAGAGATGTCACCCGGTACCTTAGGTAAGTGGTGTCACCCACTCGGTCCCGATATACGAGGGCTTTGCCATGCCGCACAGCATCATGCGAGTAGATGTAGCCGGCAGAGATGTCACCCGGTACCTTAGGTAAGTGGTGTCACCCACTCGGTCCCGATATACGAGGGCTTTGCCATGCCGCACAGCATCATGCGAGTAGATGTAGCCGGCAGAGATGTCACCCGGTACCTTAGGTAAGTGGTGTCACCCACTCGGTCCCGATATACGAGGGCTTTGCCATGCCGCACAGCATCATGCGAGTAGATGTAGCCGGCAGAGATGTCACCCGGTACCTTAGGTAAGTGGTGTCACCCACTCGGTCCCGATATACGAGGGCTTTGCCATGCCGCACAGCATCATGCGAGTAGATGTAGCCGGCAGAGATGTCACCCGGTACCTTAGGTAAGTGGTGTCACCCACTCGGTCCCGATATACGAGGGCTTTGCCATGCCGCACAGCATCATGCGAGTAGATGTAGCCGGCAGAGATGTCACCCGGTACCTTAGGTAAGTGGTGTCACCCACTCGGTCCCGATATACGAGGGCTTTGCCATGCCGCACAGCATCATGCGAGTAGATGTAGCCGGCAGAGATGTCACCCGGTACCTTAGGTAAGTGGTGTCACCCACTCGGTCCCGATATACGAGGGCTTTGCCATGCCGCACAGCATCATGCGAGTAGATGTAGCCGGCAGAGATGTCACCCGGTACCTTAGGTAAGCTGTGTCACAATCTGTCAAATTTCTGCAATAGATTTTCAACCTTATCACAATGCAGGTAGGTTAATGTTTGATTGGTAAAATTTGACAGATTCGTTTACGTTGACCTGCTGTCGTCTGTAGATATTATTCCCCAAAAACTGACTTCACAAAAAAACACTGTGTTGTAAAAAAGTTTTTTATTTTATGCTTTTCAGTTTTCGGGTCTAAAACTATAATATTTTTAATACCCACAGTGACAGTCGGTCCCCTAATAGTATCATCGACGTAAAAAAGCGTATGAAATTTGAAGAGTTCTCTCGATTTCTCCAGGATCCCATCATCAGATCCTGGTCTCCTTACCATGGGACCACCTGGGAAGTACATCTTTTCAAACAAAAAAATAATTTTGAATATCGGTCCAGCCATCTTCGAGTAATCGGTGAAGATACGGTCGAATAGAGAAACTCCTCCTTTTTGGGTAGTCGGTTAAAAATAACTAAGAATTCTCCATTAATTCCAGGCTACTTCTCCGCAAAGAGGGAGTGAATCTCCGCACATCAGCGGAGTTGGAAATAGTGAAGGCTATCAAAGAGAGGGCTTGCTACCTCTCTCCCAACCCTCTGAAGGAGGAGACCCTGGAGACTGAGAGGGCACATTATACTTTACCTGATGGCACTGGGTTGGAAGTAAGTCTTTTTAAATCCTTCTAATATTATGAATGCGAAAGTTTTTGAGGATGGATGTATGTATATGTATGTTTGTTACTCTTTCACACAAAAACTGCTGGACGGATTTTGGTTAAACTTGGCAGTAATATAGCTTTTATATCAGAACTAGCTTCTGCCAGCGGCTTCGCCCGCTTCCCGAGGGAACTATTTCCCGTACCCGGATAAAAAGTAGACTATGTTGTTCCTCAGGGTCTATTCTATCTCTGTACCAAATCGCATCAAAATCGGCTCACTGGTTTAGGCGTAAAGCGTAACAGACAGACAGACAGAGTTACTTTCGCATTTAAAATATTAGTAGGGATAACATATAGGTTACATTTTATCTGGGTGCGGGAAAAAGTTGAAAGGTACGGGAAAAATAATATACATGATTTTTTTTTGTAATAAGTATTTGTATTATTTTTATAGATCGGTCCAGCCAGGTTCCGGGCCCCAGAAGTACTGTTCAGGCCAGATCTCATCGGAGAGGAGTGTGAAGGTATGTTGGTCCATTTTATTCAGGAAAAAGACATTTTTATATACAGGGTGTCCCTCGAAGTAAGGATCAATAGAACAGGGTGTGGACAGGGTCATTTGCCAACTTTTTGATTTCAAAATGTGGGTCAAAAATTATGGCCATTTTAGCAATGTTAGGGTTCGTCTACATCTGGCGAATGTGCCGCGAATGTGCAGCTTGCGAACCGCTTGCGAGCTGCCCGTGAGCTGCGTGTGTGTATTTTTGCGTCGCGTCGTACGTTCGCGTCTTCCCAACTTACCGGCTCAGTTCGTTTCTGATTACTGGAGACTAAGTACGTGTTGTAGCTAATGATGAAGCACTAGTGTCGTCCGACATCTTCGAAAGTAGTAAGCCAGTAAACGGGACTATAAGCGCGAGCATTGAGTGCGTGCAGATCGCGCGCCTTTCACGAGCCGCGCATTAGTTGCGCTAAGGAGGCGCACCAAACCATTGCTGTGACTACACGTGTGCAGCTGCGGGCAGCTCGCAAACGGCTCGCGAGCTGCACATTCGCGGCATATTCGCCAGATGGAGACGCACCCTTATGAAAAACAAAGTTATTTTTTGTTGCTGAAAAATGTTTGTTAATTTTGGCTAGTTGTAGGTAATAGATACATTCATTTTTTATAGATAATGGTACGGGACCCTTCGTGCGTGAGCTCAACTCGCACTTGGCCGGTTTTTACTTGAATATTTTTAAAATATTTTTTTTTATCCTCCAGGTCTCCACGAAGTGCTAATGTTCGCCATCCAGAAGTCGGACATGGACCTGCGCAAGGTGCTGTACCAGAACATCGTGCTGAGCGGCGGCAGCACCCTGTTCCGCGGCTTCGGCGACCGTCTGCTCGCTGAGATACGCAGGCTCGCGCCTAAGGATATGAAGATTAGGGTGGGTGAAACATATATTCTTCTTCTTCTTCTTCTTATATATAAAAATCAATTGCTGTTCGTTAGTCTCACTAAAACTAAAGAATGGCTGGACCGATCGGGATAATTTTGGTCTTAAAATGTTTGTACAAATCGAGGGAAGGTTTAAACGATGAGAAAATATGTGATTATAAAAAAAATATAGGTAAGTAATACGAAGTTTACCTGGTCAGCTAGTCTTCAATATTTATTTTTTTCCAATATTTTAAGAGCTTTATTTTGGTGTTACGCGAACTGATCGAGCGAGCAATCTATACTAATATTATAAAGCTGAAGAGTTGGTTTGTTTGTTTGAACGCGCTAATCTCAGGAACTACTGGTCCGATTTGAAAAATTCTTTCAATGTTAGATAGCCCATTTATCGAGGAAGGCTATAGGCTACTTTTTATCCGGGTGCGCGCAGTAGTTCCCACGGGAAAGCGGGTGAAACCGCTGGCGGAAGCTAGTAATAATATAAAGGTGAAGAGTTTCTTTCCACGCCGTAATCTAAGGAGCACTAATTTAAAAAGTTCTAACTAACATTTAAAGAAAAACCGGCCAAGTGCGAGTAGGACTTGCGCACGAAGGGTTCCGTACCATTATCTATGAAAAATTAACGTATCTATTACCTGCACCTAGGTAGCCAGAATACAATCCTTTTTCAGGCCGCAAAAATAACTTTGTTTTTCATACAAATATATGATGGTTTCACACGTTTATTGTATGTAGACCCCCTTAACTATATATTAATTTTTAGTGTTTGTTATTATAGCTATAACGGAAATACATCATTTGTGAAGATTACAGCTTTCTAGTTATCACGGTTTATGAGACAAACAGACAACATAGTCTTAGTAATAGGGTCCCGTTTTACCCTTTGGGTACGGAACCCTAAAAATACATGCGAATTGACGACCTCCATTTTTGGCATGTCGGATAATAATATATGTTTTTTTTACAGATCTCAGCACCACAAGAGCGTCTCTACTCGACGTGGATAGGGGGTTCGATCCTCGCGTCGCTCGATACATTCCGTAAGATGTGGGTCTCAAAGCGAGAGTACGATGAGGAAGGCCACAGGGCCGTACACCGTAAGACTTTCTAAGTTAAACCAATCTATACATACTTAATATTATAAAGCTGAAGAGTTTGTTTGTTTGTTTGAACGCGCTAATCTCAGGAATTACTGGTCCGATTTGAAAAATTCTTTCAGTGTTAGATAGCCCATTTATCGAGGAAGGCTATAGGCTACTTTTTATTCGGGTGCACGCAGTAGTTCCTACGGGACGCGAGTGAATCCGCTGGCGGAAGCTAGTATAAGATATGTAGAGAGAAAAACTGGAACTAAAGTCATATTTGAGCAAGTAGCAGAGTATCAGTGTAAGTAAAATATTTCGGAAAAGTATAAAAAAATAGGTTTTTATTTTGAATTGGCATTCATTTTCCAATAGTTAAGTTTTCAATCGTTTTATTCAAATATGAATAGTTTTGTCAAATTGAAAAATATGTCAAAATTTCATATTTATTTTGTTTAAAATACATTATGCTCTTAAAGTTATCAGCTGACCAGTTATGTATGAAATTTGGTAGGGAGAACTCTTGAAAATGTAATTTTATATATAGGTACCAGCAAAATATGTCTGATAAAGTTGTTGATTAATACACTTTTTAAGTTTTTGAGATTCACATAAAATATGACCATTTTAAATATAAAAGGCCACTTTCACAGGTTCCAGATAAAGTTCTAAGTAGCTATCAGTCAGATCATGCCATACAAAAATTAATGAAAATTTACAAAAAAAAACACATGTATGGCATTATCGTATCATCTCATAATGTCAACTTCTCAAAATGACAACCGGTCGCAAAATGTTCTCTTCTCACAATGTCAACTTCTCAAAATGTCAACTTCTCAAAATGTCAAATTCGCATAACGTCTATTTCTCAAAATGACAAACTCTCATAACGTCAACTTCTCACAATGTCAACTTCTTAAAATGAAAAATTCGCATAATGACATCTCCACGTAGTTTCTACTTTGAATGGACAAGACAAGACAATCTTATTTGAATGGGGTAATAGGTATAGCTAGTTAAACATATACTAAGAGGTATATTTAGGTAGATAGCTAGAAGACTTAAAAAAAACAAAATTTATAATCAATCAACAGTAATAGTAATTTATATAGCTGTGTAAAAATTAAGTCTTCAGCTATCTACCTTTTCAAAGTAGAAACTACGTGGAGATGTCATTATGCGAATTTTTCATTTTAAGAAGTTGACATTGTGAGAAGTTGACGTTATGAGAGTTTGTCATTTTGAGAAATAGACGTTATGCGAATTTGACATTTTGAGAAGTTGACATTTTGAGAAGTTGACATTGTGAGAAGAGAACATTTTGCGACCGGTTGTCATTTTGAGAAGTTGACATTATGAGATGATACGATAATGCCATACATGTGTTTTTTTTTGTAAATTTTCATTAATTTTTGTATGGNAAGAAGTTGACATTGTGAGAAGTGGACATTTTGCGACCGGTCGTCATTTTGAGAAGATGACATTATGAGATGATACTGGCATTATCTGTCCGATAGCTATTTAGGACTTAATCTTGAAATTCTGTAACTGGTGGCTACTATCTTAATTCTTATTTAGTCATAATAATATGCTTGATAAAGACTAAATTATTTAAATATTTTTTGTCACTTTCCGTCTTACGACATTTTTAAATAGACGGAAAGAGACAACAAGTCTTAAGCTAAAATCTTTTTTGTCTGTTTGTACCCTTATGGCTCTGAAACCACTGAACCGATTTGAAAATTCTTTCACTGTTGGGAAGCTACACTATCCCCGAGTAACATCATAGGCTATATTTTATCCGGGTACCGGCAGTAGTTTACCCGAAACGCGGGTGTAGCCGCTGGAAACAGCTAGTAGGTTATATATTATGTAAAAGAAAGTATATATCATGCATTTAATTCTGTGAAACTATCTCTTTTCCTGTCAAAACTATGTTTATTGAACGCCAAGTGTCCGAAAAATAGATTTTCTATTGTGTCTGTGACCGATGGAGTTCAATGCGTAAGATATAATATTAAATATAATTTTATAACACTTAAATATACTGAACTTATTCTGGCGCACCTATAAACTTAGCGGCCATGTTGTGGCGCCCTTATAAACGTAGCGACCTTATCCTGGCGCCTTTATAAACCTAGCGACCTTATTCTGACGCCTCAATAAACCTTGCAACGTCATTCTGGCGCCTCATAAACCTGTCTTTTTTTGGCGCCCTTACAAACTAAGCGACGTTTTCCTGGCGCCGAAATAAACCTAGCCACCTTATAAAGCTAGCTACATTGTTCTGGCGCATCACTAAACCTTACTACCTTAGCCTGGCGCCCTTATAAACTTATCTTAAATATTTTGGCGCCTCAGAAACCTAGCGACCTTATCCCGGCGCCCATATGTATAGATTAGCGACTTTATCCTGGCGCCTGAGTAAACCTAGCGACCTTATCCTGGTGCGCTTAAAAACCTTACAACGTCATTCAGGCGTCCTTTTAACCTAGTGATCTAATTCTGGCGCCCCCTATACACTTAACACCACATACAAATATACTATACACACGCTTTTATAGTACAGAAGACAACAGCAGGTCACAGTACCCGAATCTGTCAAATTTTACCAATCGAACATTAACCTTCCACTATTGTGATAAGGTTGAAAACCTATTGCAGAAATTTGACAGATTGTGGTAACTTGATGTGCTGTTGTCTGTACATACACATTGCAATTATAGTTTTTAAAATATAGTATTATTTAACCTGAGATTGACGAAATCAACTGTGTATCTTTGAAGTTTAAAAAGATAAAATATATGCTTATTTATGCTGGATTTCTGTAATCTATTTCTATAAAATATCTATCCATTGTTTTGCAACAACGGATTAGTTGCTTTTGGCAAGCAAACTATAATTTTCTAGTTTTAGTGTAAGGCCTTAGGGTCAACTCAGACCGAGACGCGACGTGACGTGACGCGGCTTTGATGTAGCGCTGCATTGTGAGAATTCAGATACGTTGCGCTGCGCAGCGCTACACCTCGAGACGCCGCGCGACGCCTCGCGACGCATCCTAAATTCGTACCATCAACGACGCGGCGTCTCGAGGTGTAGCGCTGCGCAGCGCAACGATCTGAATTCTCACAATTAAATGTGTATCGTTTTTGGTAGTGAATAAAGTATATTTTGAGTCGCTCTATGTAAAATCTGCGTGCAGCGTCGCGTCTCGGTGTGAGTTGACCCTTATGATATAAAATGGCGGATGAAAAAAACTTAAAATCGGTTGCTATGTGTTATGTGCAAGATATATTATTTAAGACAATTCTTTTTGTATTTAAATAAATTATTTTTTTTCGATAACTTTGTTTTTTTTTTTTCAACCCTGTGTTCACGTATTTTTGGTGGAGAAATTAACAACTATGGGAAGTTCCCTCGGGACGCGGGTGAAATCGTGGGAAAACAGCTAGTCTATATCTATACTTATAATAAATCTGTAGAGAGGTCAATTCTGTACATGAAATATATTTCGAAAATAACTATCAGGGGTGATTATGGACAGAGACTGATGTCAAAAATGCAAGCAGTAAATTTTTTGTGTCTGTTTGTATAACCGTTATAGAAAAAAAAAACTGCTCGACGGATTTTAACGAAACTTTGTACAATTATTATTCATACTCCTGAGCAAGTTATAGTATACTTTTCATCACGCTACAATCAATAGGAGCAGAGCAGTGAAGGGAAATGTTGGGACAACGGGAGAATTATGACGACCCGTTATCCCGGCATAAGCGACATGATCCGCGAACGAAGTCGCTGGCAGAAGCTAGTAATCCAATAAAGATGTACATACTTAATCAATAAAAGACGATCTATTTCAACAAGCAACTTCAAAAACGAGGTTATCGTAACTCAAGTTCTACAACTTTATCTACGGAATATTTTGCCATGATAACACCATAAGAGACGAATGATATCTCAATAAATAATATCAACAGTTAACAAGCCTATTATATAATAAATTATTTATCTAGTTGAATGACTATTATTTAATTTATAGCGATAACCTTTAATAGTACGTCATTGTAAGTTCCGACGTCTCACAGCGCGGTTGTATTGAAAATGGCGCGCGTTCCGACTGTCACTTTTAATAATGGACAAAAATACCCCCAAGTGGGGCTTGGGACTTGGAAGGTAAGTTTTTTTACATTTTTTATTATAGTTTATAAACTAAGGTTCTTTGAACGGCGAACATTAAAAGTTAAAGAGCATTTTTAAAACAAAGTAATAGTGAGTTAGTTCTGCGAGGAATTTCTCGAGGCACAAACTCTTTCGACATAGTTATAATAGGTATAGAAAATTAAACGATCAATGTCTTATCCAGTACGCCAATAAATTCCATGTTATTAAGTTTTCCATTTAAAATATTCTTTTAGCGTATAATACCTACTAGCTAAGAAATCTCCAACACTAAGGTAGGTATTACCAGCGTTATAATAACAGTGTAAAATGTAGATTTAGAGAAGATCTAAAATAACTAGGCTAGGGCATAGTTAAGGAGAATGTTTTTATTTAGCTTTGATATGTCCGGACTACAACTGCTAGCCAGACCTGCCTTTTGCCCGTAACATGTAGCCCATGATCACTCCATCTTGCCTAAAGACTTCCTATAACACCCACTAAGTCCAGAGCCTGTCTTGGCTGCGGGATTGTTCGAAAAAGTTATCGCAGCCAGGAAAACAAAGGGCTCAAGAAGGATCACGCTGGGTTTTAGTCAGTAAAAGTCTGATACTCCCTCACGCTGCACCCACAGCGGGAGGGGAGGGGTCAGCTGATAATTTCCCACCAAAAAATAACTGGTTTTTGTGTGACTACTGTGACTAGACAGTCTATTTTACTGTAGTGTATCTTCGAAAATGAGTACAATTAACCATCATTAGCTAAACAACTCTGTTTATTAGTTGAAAGTTGTAAAAATTGTATTTGGTTGAAGTTATACTGTTAGATTAGAACAACTGAACGTAAATACAGAGCATTTTTGACTATCTAGTTACGGAAGTAATAAATTTAGGTCAGGTGGAATTCTCCTGAGAGCGGTATACCCGTAAAACATGGATATTCAAACTATAAATGACCTATTCGCTTTAGAAAATACCCACACTATTTTATATCGGGATTTTCAAATAAAAGGAAGGTGTGAGTGGGGAAATAAAAGGAGAAATGCTCGAATTTTCTGGTAACCCTTTCTATTTGTCAAAATTGACAAAAGTGAAGTCAAAAAAGCAGTCTTGCCAGAAGGTTACTTTTGTAACCTTTAAGGTGATTTTTGAACTGCATTGGTTACTTTTAGGTTACACTAATGAAAAGGTGACTTTTAGGTGATTTTTCTGGATTTGTAGTATTAACTTTTATTTATTTTTTTGAATAAAAGCAACGTGAAACGAAACGCTCGTTTTAGAATTCATAAGGTGCATTCGACCACTCGAAGCGGGAAATTCAAATATGAAATGGTTTTTTCATGATTTACCTAAGTTAACATTCAATATGAGGCGTGATCTTATGATTGGCGGTTATAATATCCCACAAAGTAATTTCTGATGTCCTTGTTTAACTCCGAAACTTCTTACAAATTAAATGTAACTGTCGAAACTATGATATTTCGCAATAAAAATTTTTTTACAGTTACATTTGAATTCTATGAAGTTTCTGTTAATAAAAAAACATTTTATATTTGAATTTCCCGCTTCTAGTGGTCGAATGCACCTTAAAGGTTATTTTTTTTACAAAAAGGTTAGTTTTTTATATATTTCAGGTGATTTCTGACACAACCGACTGGCAACACTGATTTGCTTTGACGTTGACATTATAATTGCAAAACAAAGCGAGCGTGGCTTTTTTATTACGAAAGTATCAAAGACTACAATATATATAGGAAAGTATATATAGAATAAGGGAAGAGAAAATATGAATTGGGGTAAGTATAATTAATAGACTATTAAGCTGTATATTTTGCTATGCCTTCATAGTTTTTTGCCGTTTTCATTCCCAACACTCAAGTT